>OZ018319.1:181031337-181436337 GCA_963969495.1 Ceratothoa steindachneri
AAAATGAATGGGCTAAGTTTAGATAGTTTGAAGTGATAAGTAGAAATGACTGGGATAGAAATGTAATATTGCATCCAGAGGTAGACATTTAAGCCGTTGTATGTTGCATGCAGATCATCAAAGCATTAAGTGGATGGATTTGGAAATGATGGGGGACTCTGGTCCGTCAAGGAAAGAGAGAGGAGGATGGGTAGAAGGGGAAGAGCCTAGTGAGTGCCACTTTGCTTTTCCATCCTTCATTTTAACACACATTACATTTTTAGTCGCGGGTGACTCTACATCTCACTATGTCGGTCGGCCGATTCTAACGAAATTTGAATCACTTTTGTTGTTTTACAATCACTTTCGAATGATATAATTGCCTCCCAAGGTTAGCCAATGAATTATTTTGTTTAGGCAATAACATCATAACTATTTGGCTGATTCTAACGAATTTTAAAACTATTATGTTGTTTTACATTCTCTTTTATATGATATAACTTCCAAGGTCCTCCTACTGTTAGTTTTTCAATTATTGAAAGTTTTGAAGGTTGTAAGGTCATAAATCAGAATAATTGAGAGCACGTGATTTTTCGGTCAGCAGACCTTGTTTCAGTGTTGTTTTCTCTTTCAATGGGAATAAAATTACCCCCTTCTCTTTATTGTGCATAATTTCCTCTTGGCGTGCGATGAAATCAAAGCTAAACTTATTTCCCCTTAGTGTTTCCCTACCGAGTGATCATCTTCACGTCTCGCAAGTTAAACGCCGCAACCACATCAGCAAATGCGTTGGTCAGCATCGGCGGCACTTCTGGACACACCAGCCCCTTACCAGTGCCTCGAAACCAATACGAAATGACGTTTCAAGTAAGATTTTCTCATTAATAATTCTTCCTTTATTTATCATCCTGCTATTTCTTAATCTTAAATTCTGGCTGGTTGCCTCTCTGTGGAGCAGGAAGAATCCCGTCTTCCGCATCATACCGTTAAGGACGCCTAAGTCGAGGGACCACTGGGCTAAGATACCGCATACGCGAGTACTGTACCTGCCCCCGTAAAACGGGGTGGTCACTGACCCCTTCGAATCATACCCGTTAAGCCGCGTCAATGAGTGAGGGAAGGGGTATTAAATGCGTTTAAAAGAGGAAGTTTGTGTTGGATGGAGTTGGAGTGCGACTAGGTATGAATTGTTGTGGTAGGGTTAAATAGGGTGTGGCAGTGCTTGGTATGCAAAAGATAAGGAGGAACGTCTTTGTAAGATGTGTTTATGGTGTGAACGAGGTTGTTTTGAGGTGATATGTGTATTTAAAAAGACTGGGTGGAAATAGGTTTGCGATGCGAATATACGAGAGTGAGTGTCGTGGGATGTGCGAGAGACTGGAAGTTCGCGTAAGAGGTGGGTTGATTATGTTAATCAATGTTTAAGAGAGGAGAGGCTGAACGAGGAGTATGTGGATGATATCGTAAATGGGGGAGGGAGGTCTCGTGAGAGGAGGTGTGTTTGGAGCCGCCTATTCAGGGATGAACCCCTGACTATACGAAATGCTACAGTACCTAGATTGCACCGCATCCCTGTGAAGAGGCAAATTTGGCGCGGCAAAATAATATGGGTGACTTTATTATTTCTAGCACATTAAGGGGCGGGTAGCTTTCTAGCGCCGTTGATACACGCGATCACCTCATTGCGGGTAAGTGCTTGGTGATGATGATGAAATTCATGGTGTTAGTGAGGCAAAAATGTCAATACCCACATGGGAATGTGTCGGAAAACGGTGGAAGGGAAAATTATGTAGTCTGTGTGGTAGAATACCCATAGCGTCTTGAGGCCCGCTTCATAAAAGGCGACTAAACCCTGGGACGTCATACACCCGAAAGTTTTGTTGCTCGTCGCAACGGGCGGAATCGATAGACGCTAAACCTACTTTATGGTCAAGCGTTTGATGATGATCATGGTGGAAAGAAAACATGATCCGGAAAGCAATCCTTATCATTTTCGTAAGCTGCTACACATTCCGAGTTTCTTATGGCGTACTCCATCAGGAAGCTATTTCCATGGCAACCGAGCATATTACTCGGTGTAAAAGAATGACCAGTGTTAAAACTGGAGTCAGTTTGGAAGCGAGTAAGGACGCCCTTTGTACTCTTTCAGCACAAGAATTTGGGCCTTCTCACAACTCTTCGAATCGGCCACGACAACTCTGGTATCTCGCCAAAATGGATGGTGGAGCATGTTCTAGTCAGAAACGAAGCCACGGGACATACATGGAAGTGAGTACGAGATTTAGTTTTGAGTCTGGTATCGCTTTCCCAATACTCTATCAGTCTTTTCCACCCTTCAGCGGCTGTCCTCTATCACATGGGTCACCATGCGGGCGGTGACACGCGGATAATTGCATTCTTCTTCCCCTCCCGACATTGGCACCGGAAGCGTAGAAGATGGTGGTAACAGTCTTCATCTCTGGAGAGAAGGGCCATAGCACCCCCTCCCCCTCACAACCCTCCTCTCCCCCTATGTACACTTATCTATACAATATCATTCACTCGCTCCTCAGTCAGTTCAATTTCTCCTTCCAACACTCATTCATTCACTTGAATAAACCTACTTTTACGTCGGTCTTCTAAACCATCGCACACCTTCACCATTTGTGCTCATCTATTCTCTTAAGTCTATTTCAATTCATTCTTCTTGTTTGCACATACCTCACAGAAAATTTTCGTTCACACCATAAACTCTCTTACACAGTCGTTCCTCACTCTATCCATCTTTCGTACGTTAAGTTGCTGTTGTTTATAGCGCCCCGGGAGCATATGGCTCCCGGGGCTGTAACTTTGATGCTACAGCCTAGGCTGTAGGCCCCCGGCAACGTCACCCCATTAAGTGGGGCTGCCCAATATGTTCAGGGAGACAGGATTGGATGCTATGGGAATTTTATAACAGCCCCCTGTGCTAGCGTTCCATAGGAGGGAGTGGGAGTTTGATTGCAGCTTAACATCACGTATATTGCATCCAAGTGAGGTGCGCATGCGTCATATCCACTTAGAAACGACTCATCAATACAACTGTATTTATCCTTGCCCCCGCAGGGTGGCTAGAGTTGAACAAAAAAAACAGCCTTGCCTCCTGGGCAGTTTAATCATTGTGATTTGTTACATCGCTTCTCTGTATTTAGATTTCCTTGTGGTCGATGGCTGGGGAGAGGCATTGACGACGGGTCCTTAGAACGAATTTTGGTTGGAGAACTCGTTCCTGCGCACGTCACATCAGAGGATCTTATCGAAACCTGCAGAACTCCGCCACGCTGTCGCTCTCCCAATGTCCCTGGCCCGAGGAAATCCGATATCAAATTTTCCCCAGCTCAGATTCAACAGTTATTAGGTCAGGCTAGTAAATTTAAGCATTTGATTCATCTATAATAGCTGACAAGATATCACATCAAAGAACACTCAATGTAAATCATTCTAATGGAGGGATACACAATCCATTGCTATGTTCTAAAGCAGATGGAATCTTTGGAATTTGAAGGAATATTTATAACTGGAATTTGGGTTTCATGTTTATCATTAGGACAAATATAACGAATAATTAATTAATCTGTCCATAAGGGTCTTTCGAAGTAGAATTAAATCCTTGAATTCAGATCGTGAAAAATGGTTGTAGTATTTGTTGATGTTCCTCAGACTAAATGACCCAGCAGCCCCGTGGTCCTGAGGAAGAATATAGCCAGTATCGGGTCTTCTAGAACGACTTCAAGGAGTTGTGTTATGTTGCTGGGGTTTGTGGAGGCTGTGGGTAGTATTTGTGTGCCTCATGTCAAGGTGATTCTTGCCTTGAATGCTTTAGTTTCAAAATATAGAGGGGTCTGTGGGTGTAGTAGTTGTGCAGCTGAGATTCTTTGTTCTGAAATGTCTTAAGAGTCTGAGAGTTTAGGTATCAGATTGGAATGAAGGAAATCTCCAATTTTCTTTAATGAAGTTTTAGATAGTATTTATTAAAGTTATGCCTCTTGTTATCGCTTATGAATGCCTCAATGAGTAATTTATACATTTTTATTTCAGATTATAAAAATACTGTTCATAATCTTCTTCAGTATTCACCCCTATGTCCTCCCATCTAAAGATCACATTAGACATGTTGTACTCTTGAGTGTTATAGAGGTGTCACTGCAAGTACAGCGGCAAAATCTATTCAGAGCATTTATGAGGATGATGCAGGAGGTGGTTTTCCCGTTTCCAAAGTCAGGATTTCAATCTAAACGACGGACCAAATGAAGGTCGTCCAAAAGAAATTGATTTCAAAGAGTTGGGAGCTGTTGTCACAGCCTTTTCAATTGGCTTAGGACAGTCGTATGGGTTACATTAAATTGTTTTGCGAGTTACCTCGAAGTTGTAGCAGGCTACAACTAGTTGAGTTACCTAGAAAACCTTTAGGTAACTCGCAGAACAAGTTAACGCAACCCATACGACTGTCATACGCCAATGAAAATGATTGGAAAGGTTCCAGTGATTGTGAAATGGGTCCCGCACGAACTCTCCATGGTGAATCTGCAACAGCGTGTTGCTTGCTGTGAGTAATTGCTTTCACGGCCCCTTTAAGCACCATTTTTGGGTACGCCTCTTTCTGGTGATGAGAAGTGGATACTTTCTCATAATGTTATCGTTATACGCCGCCGTTCGTGGATCAGTCGAGGAAGCAGAATTTCTTAACCGAGATGACTTCATGCAAAAACGATCAAGTGTATATTGGAATATTGAAGGAAATGTCCATTAAGAACTGTTAGAGAACAATCAAACAATTAATGCAAGTCTCTAATGCAATCAACTTCGTCGTTTGAAAGACACTTTGGACCAAAGGCGACCCTCCTTAGTCAACAAAAGGGGTGTCATCTTCCATCACGATAAGTCCTTTCCTCACATCTCTATTGACCAAAGATCAGTTGAAGAAGCTCGGTTGGGAAATATTGCTTCATCTTTCCCATTCTCCTGACCTTGCTCCTGATTATCACTTGTTTAAGCGATTACAGAATCATTTGGTTAACATCAAGAGAAGAGGTTGAAAATGAGTTGGATTCATATTTTGCACCAAAACCTAAAGAATTTTAAAAGCGTGGTGTTTATAAGCTTGTTGACAGAGGAATTGAGGTTCTAGGAAGCAATGTAGGTTATTTTTTGATTAAATATTTCGCTCGTCATTTTTTTTTTTTCATTTTTAATATATCTTAAAATCAGGCATTACTTTTGTTCCAATCTGATACTCAAGCAGTGCTTGCATAGTCTATTACCGAGAGTATGAATTTTTCGTATAAATGCGGGTTTCTTTTTCTTTGTTTTGTCTGAATTTTGTATGTGCAAGTAATTTGAGGGCGCTAGGGTTTGGTCCATGTTTATTATGTATGTGATCACAATCCAATCATGACGATAATTTTAGAGCTTAAATTTCCCACAGTGGTATTCACCTTTGACATCAGATGTTCCTTTTATTAGTAGCTTTCTCTTCTTTATTTCCTCCAACTTTGGATGGCAATAGCTGTTTAATATTGAATTTAAGGATCTTTTTTTTGTAATTTTCAGGTGATGCTGTCAATAGCATCGTTAAGTACTTCTACAAACCTGAGAGGGAAAGAGGAAACCTGACTCTACTACTGTGTGGAGACCTAGGTCTTGTTTACACACTCGAACTTGTTTTTTCTTACGGTTTTAAATCAACCCGATTATTTGGAAAAAATTTATACCTGTGGGATTACTTCGGTAATACATTCCTCCTTCCATCTTGTCCGTTCGATTTTAAGAATTGGTAATTGTTGAATTAGATGTGAGCCATCAATAATGATTCATTTTTCTGTAGAGAAAGTTCAGCACCACTTCGATGCAGCTCTCCGAGAGGAAATTGAACGTCAAAAGCTTTCGGGATTAGTCAGAGATGACAAAACGCACGGCTTTGCCGTTATGGATAAATTCATCCGACTCATCTCTAAATTAAATTCCTCTTCGTCGCAGCTCGGCAAAGATGATAAATTTCAGCTATTTGTCTGCATCGCGGCGAGGTGCGTCCATATAAAGAGAATTATTTTTTAATGTTTTACTAAACCGTTGCGAGGCTTTTATTGTCTCTCTGATCACTCCATTTCCAGGGATCATCTTCTGCATCGTCTACTTCTACCTCTACAGCGTTGCTCCGTCACAAGTCAAATGTACGACGAATCCGCTTTCTTGAGGGATCCCCTTCTTGTCCGAGACTTGATCAACGTTTTGTCCTCTCTCTCCGAGTTCGAGTTCTGCCTCGACAGAACCCTAACGCGAGGAATCGAAACCTGAATGCTCACTTTGACGTGCATTTCAGATGCCCACTTGCATATCATCTTGTTTGCACTCGAGTGCCACTTGAAGTCAATCAAAGGGTATTAGTAACTAAAAGGGACAAGCTAGGGTTTTAGGATTTGCTGTTGAAGGATTTAAAGACTAAATACTCTAAATATGGGGTTGAAATTTGAAGAATTAGTTGTCTCAAGTTTACTTGTTGAGTTTTTTTTTATTTGGGGAAGATAAATTGTTGGGAATTTGAATCAAATCTTTTTTGGATAATGAACGAACAAAAATGATCAACAAATGATTTATTTTTTAGCCATATTTTATACTTTTGTCATCAGACATAATTTTAGTGTTCTCCGAACAATTTTGATCAATTGTATGTTTAATACTCGTTTGTTTGTCGTCTTCTTCTTGTTACATGTCTAAAATGTGAACATAAATTCTTAACTGTGGAACAAATTAGTTTAAAGACCTATCCATATGGTTGTTCTTGTTTTGCCCTCATTATATTTAGAGGTTATTAAGTAAATTAAATATTATTTGTAGTAACCACTCCAGGATATTTTTCTAATAAAGATTTTATTTAGGATTAGTGTTTTATGTCGTCATTCGCTTCATTTAATGACGTTTTCAGTGGATCCTCGAGCGTTGAGATCACGCGAAATTTTCCTGCATATGTGGAGGGGTAAACACCGGTTTCTGCCTTGAGCGAAGTTAATCTACACTGGTTTATGGTTAGTCGTCGGATGGAAACACCAGTTTAGTCGGGGCGATTTTGTGGCTGCTACCATGTGCTGTAGTGACCCGGTGTTCGGATCCTGTTATAGGTACCCATAGAGAGGGTGACCGACCAGTCGGAAATCGGTAGTAAAACACGTAGCAAAAATAGGATGCCTATTTCATCATAATTATCTCCCTTTAAGAGTGGGGCCAGGGTGCATTAACGACAAAATACATTAAAGAGGTTGCTGAGAGGCGTCTTTCCTAAAGGCTGATAGCCACCCCAAAGTCACCCAAACAAGGGGTCCCATCCTCGTACTAACAAACACAATGGAAGAGTTGAGTGACGCATCATAGTTTGGAAGGAATTGAACTGCCGTTGTTTTAAAATTAATTTGCAATCTGGAAGGTGTTGACAATTATAAAATGGCCGATGGTTTTGATTTGCCACAAATCTCCCCGATGAATGGCTTTAAACTCAGTGCACCAAGATTTGAAACATCTTCAGAAGAATTTGATAGCGTGGTGGAGTCTGCAATAAGTCGCATCCACCATGTTAAAAAGAAGGGTCTACGGAATGTAGGTTCTCTCGCCTCTTCACTATGTACACTGGGAAATCAGTTTTGACGTTGGATTGGCAAATTCGCCTTTCGAATAAAATATGGTAGTGGCACCAGCACTACTTAGTTCATGCATCCACAACTATGTGTAAAGGAAGCGGGATCTCCAAGATTCTTTCTTAAAAAAACAAAGTGCTGACAAAAGTTGCGTGCTCTCACTTATTCTGATTTATGAACTTACGACTTTTAAAACTTTCAATAATTCCGGGGCTAACCTTGGGAGGGCCTTGGCAATTATGTAATTCGAAAGAGAACGTAAAACAACATAAGGGTTTCAAATTTCGTTAGAATCGGCCGAATAGTTATGTTATTGCCAAAGCAAAATAATCCCCTGGCTAACTTTGGGGGGATTTTTGGCAATTATATCAATCAAAAGAGAATGTAAAACAGCATAAAGGTTTCAAATTTCGTTAGAATCGGCCGAATAGTTACAATGTCATTACCAAACCATAGTATGTGTTCAAATGAAGAACATAAGATGCACCAGCTAAGCTATTTTCGTTTCCTTTAATCATTCCTCATTTTTTAGTAAAGATAAAATCGCAATTAGTTTTATTTATTTTATTTAGAAAATTGACATTTTAAAAGTTAAAGTTGCGGGAGGAAAAAAATCGGTTTTCCATCCAAACCGACATATTGATTCTTACTTTCAAACTAAAGACCAAATTAAGTTCACATCAAGGGCAATGGCAGAAATTTTAATAATATAAAAGATTCTGCTAACTTTCGGTATCAGTCTTAGGAGATGTACTAATTAGCTCTAAATATTGTGAGAAATGCCTAACTAATGAACTATGAATACTAGATTTACATCAAATAATACTAATAAATTAAGGAAATGACCATTGTTTTGTACATCACTTCATTTGAATCAAATTCTCTTGCGTTCTTTTTTAACATTCATTTTGAATTATTTTCCTTATCTTTAGTTAACTCCTTGGTGTATTTCTCTTCTCGCTTCACCTGCAGAAGAATCTTGGGTTGTGTCTTTTCACTGCACACTTTCAAGGTCCCGTCTGAGAGGAGAGATGCTTTCAGACTCGATGGCGAGATGCTCTTCGGGATTGTTCGCTCTTGTCTTAGGTAAACAAAGTGTCATCCTCGTCTTGTTTGCACCCTTCCACCCTCACTACACCGTCTTTTACCTCGACGGCGATCTTGTCGGGGTCGCAGTCTTGCAAATTCACAGTCATCTCGAACTGCGGATATTTTGCCTCTGGATAAACTGCAGAATCATTTTGAGAATTAATTTTCTCCTGGGTAAGTCTGTTGCGTTTCGACACCGTTTTATTATCGTCGGAGTAAAATCGAAGGAACTTTTCGACCATATGGTTCCCTGAATGGTTGCGAATTCCCTGCGAGAGAATCCTATCCCTATCGATGCTGTCTATCAGGCGATTTCTTCTCTCGCTCTCAAAAGAATAGGGAAATGGGCGTACACTTCGGCGAAGCGGATGAGTACGAAGGGGAAATGATACTTGGCTAGGAGGATTTCATCCAAGAAGGAATCGAATGCTTGCGAAATCACTTCGAGGTCACCGGACTCATCTAAGATTTCGATTGGTTGAGGAAAAATGGAAAATGCCATTTTTTTATCAAGTTCCACTAAAGTTCTTACGTACTTTTAAATAATTTATAATAAGAGTTGTTTGATATTGAGGGACAATATTTCATTCATATATACAAAGATGGAGGAAACCCAGGTAAAATGTCAAGGGAAAACTGAAGTAGAAACACAACGAATAACCGCGATAGTAACAGAAGCCACCAAACTATACACTCCAAAAATAGAATATAGAACTGTCTTAACCGCGATTGGGACGATGAGATCAAAGAGAAAAAGGTAGAATTCCAGAATCTAACCAAAGAAATTATGGGATTAGGCAATATAACGGAAAGGTATATCAGCCTAAGAACTATCAGAAGGCAAGGAGGAATACTGATAAAAGTAAAATCAGATCTGGTCTGGAACCAGGGATGTAGGCAAGGGTTGAAGGGCTAGGCTTTTACCCCGGGGCCCGTCTCTCTTTAAGAGGGTCTCTTCCATTCGGTTTGAGTGGATTTGAAAATTTATGCTATCATATTTCTCTTTTTTACCCCTTGGATTCATATTTTACTTTTTGTTAGTTTAATTGTGTTTGTTCAATTTGTATTTTTTTATTAATAAAAGTTATTTTACCAATAATTTCTCCTTTGATTTTATGACTCAAATGGTCAATTAATGACTGTCTCAGACTTTTCATATGTATTCATTATATATATATATATATATATATATATATATATATATATATATATATATATATATATATATATATATATATATATATATATGGGTGAGAATGGATAGGGAGAAAGAAAAGTCCAGACACTACACAGAGCTCTTTATTGACGTTTCGCCTCTTGGCTTCCTCAGATTGGAACTGACAAGAGAGATGGAAGATCGCCGCTCGACCATTCGTAAAGTTAGTCTGGGTCGCGGTCACTTGCTCTCCCCCGGCCGTTTTCCCCTCGTCTCGACCCTTCCGCCTCTTCATTAATGAGCCTTGCCGCACCTGTCGCCAGCTTGAAGAAACCGTCCCGGTGATTTGTCGACCTATAGGAGAGAATATATGTAGCTTCAATAATCCTACGCTCACGTTTTGATAAACCTTTTTGAACTATACTCACCCCATCCCATTTGGGTAAATGCCCACATTCATCTATATGCACCACTAACGAGTTTGAAGTTCTATGTGCCCGGACGTCCCTCTTATGCTCACTAAGTCTAGTTTTAATGTCCCTACCAGTCTCTCCGTAATAACTCTTGTCGCACCCTTCACACGGAATCTGATAGATTATGCCCCTATCCGTTTGGGCCCTAAACTTTATGTGCGAAACCAATTCCTTGATCTTCGTCCCAGCATGATCGGCAACTAGCAAACCCGTTTTCCTGAGGGCCACATTTATGTTCTGCGCAGCCTTGCAGTAAGGTGCTGAAAGGTACCTGACCCCATCCAATGTGCCTGTCAAAGCCTCATTATCCGCGGTCCCATTTGTCGTGCTACTCATTTTGCCTCTTTCCGATATCCCGACCGCTTTATACCTCAACTTTATTAAGAGACCCTCCGGATACTTTAGTTTCATAAAAGCATTCCTAATGTAGTTATACTCATAAGTTAAAAACTGTTGGCTACAAATCCGGATGGCCCTGAGGTAGAATCCTATCACTACCCCAGTCTTCGTTCTATCGCTGTGTCCCGATAAATAATGGATGAAGTCATCCATTATTTATGGATGAAGTCATCCATTATTTATCGGGACACAGCGATAGAACGAAGACTGGGGTAGTGATAGGATTCTACCTCAGGGCCATCCGGATTTGTAGCCAACAGTTTTTAACTGATGAGTATAACTACATTAGGAATGCTTTTATGAAACTAAAGTATCCGGAGGGTCTCTTAATAAAGTTGAGGTATAAAGCGGTCGGGATATCGGAAAGAGGCAAAATGAGTAGCACGACAAATGGGACCGCGGATAATGAGGCTTTGACAGGCACATTGGATGGGGTCAGGTACCTTTCAGCGCCTTACTGCAAGGCTGCGCAGAACATAAATGTGGCCCTCAGGAAAACGGGTTTGCTAGTTGCCGATCATGCTGGGACGAAGATCAAGGAATTGGTTTCGCACATAAAGTTTAGGGCCCAAACGGATAGGGGCATAATCTATCAGATTCCGTGTGAAGGGTGCGACAAGAGTTATTACGGAGAGACTGGTAGGGACATTAAAACTAGACTTAGTGAGCATAAGAGGGACGTCCGGGCACATAGAACTTCAAACTCGTTAGTGGTGCATATAGATGAATGTGGGCATTTACCCAAATGGGATGGGGTGAGTATAGTTCAAAAAGGTTTATCAAAACGTGAGCGTAGGATTATTGAAGCTACATATATTCTCTCCTATAGGTCGACAAATCACCGGGACGGTTTCTTCAAGCTGGCGACAGGTGCGGCAAGGCTCATTAATGAAGAGGCGGAAGGGTCGAGACGAGGGGGAAACGGCCGGGGGAGAGCAAGTGACCGCGACCCAGACTAACTTTACGAATGGTCGAGCGGCGATCTTCCATCTCTCTTGTCAGTTCCATTCTGAGGAAGACAAGAGGCGAAACGTCAATAAAGAGCTCTGTGTAGTGTCTGGACTTTTCTTTCTCCCCATCCATTCTCACCTATACGTCGAGTCTTTCATGCCATATATATATATATATATATATATATATATATATATATATATATATATATATATATATATATATATATATATATATATATATATATAAAGATTTGAAAAGCATGCCCCACTCAATCGACATTAATATACTAATAATCTATTACTCTGCTTATGATTAATATTTGGTTAATTAAAAAAAATATTCTCAATGCTATTTCGAAACGAGTAATAACCAAGTTCAATGAATCCATGTATTTCCATACTTATTTTTTTCATTATTAACTATAAAATATATTATCAGTAGCTTCCTTCTAAAATTTTCTCTTACATTCTCTAAAATATTTTAAAAAGTAACTTAATACAAATAATTAATTGAAAGGGCAAATCATTGAAATATTAGTTCTTTTTGTCACATTGTATCCACTTGAAAATTCTAGAAAATTCCCCGTTTTCTATACCATTCTGAACCGATTAGGGTCGATATACAAGAAGGGAGACTGAAGAGAACTTCATTTATTCACGAACGTCTACCAGGTGAGGAAGATTAACGTAAGCTCGCGAACTGTGCTAGGGTCACGATATATTGTCCCTCAATATCAAACAACTCTTATTATAAATTATTTAAAAGTACGTAAGAACTTTAGTGGAACTTGATAAAAAAAATGGCATTTTCCATTTTTCCTCAACCAATCGAAATCTTAGATGAGTCCGGTGACCTCGAAGTGATTTCGCAAGCATTCGATTCCTTCTTGGATGAAATCCTGCCTAGCCAAGTATCATTTCCCCTTCGTACTCATCCGCTTCGCCGAAGTGTACGCCCATTTCCCTATTCTTTTGAGAGCGAGAGAAGAAATCGCCTGATAGACAGCATCGATAGGGATAGGATTCTCTCGCAGGGAATTCGCAACCATTCAGGGAACCATATGGTCGAAAAGTTCCTTCTACTTTACTCCGACGATAATAAAACGGTGTCGAAACGCACAGACTTACCCAGGAGAAAATTAATTCTCAAAATGATTCTGCAGTTTATCCAGAGGCAAAATATCCACAGTTCGAGATGATTGTGAATTTGCAAGACTGCGACCCCGACAAGATCGCCGTCGAGGTAAAAGACGGTGTAGTGAGGGTGGAAGGGTGCAAACAAGACGAGGATGACACTTTGTTTACCTAAGACAAGAGCGAACAATCCCGAAGAGCATCTCGCCATGAGTCTGAAAGCATCTCTACTCTCAGACGGGTCCTTGAAAGTGTGCAGTGAAAAGACACAACCCAAGATTCTTCTGCAGGTGAAGCGAGAAGAGAAATACACCGAGGAGTTAACTAAAGATAAGGAAAATAATTCAAAATGAATGTTAAAAAGGAACACAAGAGAATTTATCCGAGCCTCGCCCACCCGTATTTTTACATGAAGGACTTTACCTAATCGCATGTTAGTACTCTTTTATTTTGTTTTTAATATTTTAATTGAAATGTTAATATTTATGTGATGTACTAGTATTATTTGATGTAAATCTAGTATTTATAGTTCATTAGTTAGGCATTTCTCACAATATTTAGAACTAATTAGCACATTTCTAAAGACTGATACCGAAAGTTATTACCAGAACATTTTTTATATCATTACAATTTTCGCCAATGCCCTTTATGTGAGCTTAATTTGGGACATATTTTGAAAGAATCAATATATCGGTTTCGTTAGAAAACCGATTTTCCCTCCTGCAACTTTAAATTTTAAAATGTCAATAGTCTATGTTATTTTTTCAATTTTTTTAATAAAATAAATAAAACCAACTGCGATTTTATCCTTACTAAAAAGGAAGAAATAGTTAAAGGAAAAGAAAATAGCAGCTCAGCTGGTGTTTATCTTGTGTTCTTCATTTGAACACATGCTGATCGCGGCATTTTTTTCTAAGAAAGAATTGGATCCCATTTAATTTAAACATAGTTGTCGATACATGACCTAAGTAGTGCTGGTGCCACTACCATACTTTATTCGAGAAGCGAAATTGCTAATCCATCTTGAAAATTGATTTCTCAGTGTACATACCGAAGAGGCGAGAGAGCCTACATTCCGTAGACCCTTCTTTTTAACATGGTGGATGCGACTTATTGCAGACTCTACCACGCTATCAAATTCTTCTAAAGATGTTTCAAATCTTGGTGCACTGAGTTTAAAGCCATTCATCGGGGAGATTTGTGGCAAATCGAAACCATCAGCCATTTTATAATTGTCAACACCTTCTCGATTTCAAATTTATTTTAAAACAACGGCAGTTCAATTCTTTCCAAAACTATCGAGCATACATGCTCGATATAGGGGAATAGCGGACTGCACCACTGGATAGACAGAGGGACAGGTTTCTGATAGGATCCATCGTACGGAGAGATTAGGGAGAGGCCGACGAATACACCTCACTCCCATAGTCCAATTTGCACTGGACGAAAGATGTGTATAGCCTCCTCAAAGTGAGCCTATCCTTCCCCCCAAGATGTATGGGAGAGCATCTTTAGTAGGTCCATCCTCCGGAGACATTTTCGTCGCAGGTCACTAAGATGAGGCCACCAAGTATGTTTTGGATCTAGGATCATCCCTAGGAACCGTATCTCTGACAAATTCCGAGTGGTTATTCTGTAGGAACAAAGGGGATTTAACTTGCAGCTTCCGCTTCCGGTGAAAGTGCATCGCCTTCGTCTTTGAGGTGGAAAAGAGGACTCCTTTATGAAGGGTCCGGCGGTAGATGGTATCAAATGCCAATTGGAGGCGGCGGGCTGCGGATGCCAGGCATGAAGCGGAACAATATAGAGCAAGGTCGTCTACAAATAAGGGTGCAGAGAGTATACCAGGCTAATTATTTCAATAGCGAATAAACTAAGAATACACTGCCAAGGAAACACCCTCCTCCTGGACATAGAGATCAGAATAAGTGTTTCAAATCTAACACAGAAATTGCAAGTGGCTAAAAAAAACTTGTAAAAGTTCCCTCAATTCCCGCTCAGGCAACTGGCGTAGCTCTCCATGGCGCCACGTGGTGTCGTAGGCCTTCTCGATATCGAAGAAGATAGCCATCGCATGGCAGCCGCGAGCAAAGGCTTCATGACAACTACCCTCCATACGGACAAGAAGATTTGTCTTACGAAAGCCACATTAGTATAGAGATAGGAGGTCATGATCTTCAAGAAACCACTGAAAGTGAGCATTCACGATTTTCTTCAACAACTAGCTAAGACAGCCGGTGAGAGCTATTAGCCTATAACGGGACGAAAAAAGCCGTCTTAACCTGTTTTCAGAAATGGTAGGACTAAGGCCGTTCTCTACGCAGTAGGATATTTATTTGTTTTAAGGATTTATAGCCTTTTTTGCCCTATAGGATCATCTGGCTTAAGTTGGTAATAAAAACAAGAGATAAAAATACGAACTGCCGCCAAAAGAGGCAGTCAAATAAAGTGGACATAAATATTAACATTTCAATTAAAAGATTAAAAACAAAATAAAAGAGTACTAACATGCGATTAGGTAAAGCCCTTCATGTAAAAATATGGGTGAACAAGGCTAGGATAAAACTAAGTAGAGTAAGTTATGATTAAAATATAGGGTAGTGAGGAAGTAACTTAGGTATTAGATATGTGGACATAAATATTATCAGTTCAATTAAAAGATTAAAAACAAACTAAATGGGCACTAGCATGCGATTAGGTAAAGTTCTTCATGTAAAATACGGATGAACAAGGTTCTGTAAAAACTGAGGAGAGTAAAATGTGATTCAAATGTAGGGCAGTAAGGAAGTAACTAAGGTATTAAATTTAGGAGGAAAAGCCACCATCTTACAGGAATCTCCGAAAATAGAAGCACAGGTGAGGTGAAGACCGAAGTACTTGTTTCGATGGGCAGAGTATTGCGGGCAGGTGAGTAAGATGTGTTGCACTGAGATGCGAGAATGACACGTCTGGCAAGATGGTGGTTCCTCACTAGCCATTAAGTGTACATGGGTGATTTTTTTTTTTAAAGAGCTCATCTGGCGACGGCAGACTGGGGCATTATTCGCCGTATTAAAAACTGCCTAGTACTAGGCTACTTTAAAATCTAATGTAATAACACACACAAAAAACAAACAACCCAAACAACAGCAGAAATTAAAAAAAGGGGAAAAGGAAACGAGTAGTAAGCAAGCTTCTGCGTCGGGGGAAGGTCTTCCTGGCGCAGGAGCGTGCAACCTATAAGGGAAAAAACAACAAAAAAAAACTAAAAAACCTGGTTAAATAATAGGGAGAAGGCTGGCCTCCCCACAAATGTCAACAAGTCCACCAGTCAATGTGCACGGACTCGTCCTGGGGACAAGGGACAGGCGGTAGCGAACCTGCCCTTCCCGGTACCGGGACAGGTAACGTGCGCGAAGATCACCCAGACTGGGACATTCGACAAGAATGTGCCGAACAGTCTGGGGGACAAGGCAGTCGTCACAATAGGGAGGAAGCGAGCGCTCCATCAAATAGCGATGCGGTACACGGGGGTGTCCGATTCGGGGACGACAGAAAGCGACCTGAAGCCATCGCGGCATTGGGGGATAGGTCCATGGGAACGGTCGCGGCGCAATAACACACAACTTTAAGTTCCCTTCGACCGTCTCCCATCTTGTTTTCCAAGCAGTCCTAAGGGCTGCCCGTATTCCTGCCATGTAGTCAGTGTGAGGAAGAGCGAAACGCAGATCCGGTTGCAGAGTCCTTGCGGACTCTTTGGCCCCCTTATCGGCGCGCTCATTCTCCGCAATTCCTACATGTCCAGGAACCAAGCAGAAGATACTCTCGACATCCACCAGACTCACCAAAACCGTGGCGTTACGAATATCGCGAACCAGGGGATGCAGAGATTCCAATGCCTTGAGAGCGCTCAGGGCGCCTTGTGAGTTGCTAGAGATCACAATCCGGTCTCCGAACCGAGCACGTCGCGTTATCTCTCGCACTGAGTGGTATATTGCCACCTGCTCGGCAGTGAAGACAGACGCAGCGCCTGGCAGAGCCCCGCTAACTTCAAACAGAGGGGGAACGGTGTGGAAACCGACCCCCTCTTTGGACTTGGAGTTATCCGTATACACTGGCACGGTTACAGCGTGACACGAGGTGTGCTCCAAAAAGGTCGAACACAATACTCTCGGCTCTGTACAAGCTTTGGGGGCAGAGGCGTGAGCCAATAGCAAATGTGGTACCCACCAGGGTGGCGTCCTGGGCAGGGCCAGGGGCGCCACCGGCCCGAGAGCTACACCTAGCTCTCGAAGGAGTTTCCTTGCCCTAAACCCAAAGGGCTTAAGGGTATGACTGGCGTCTCTCAGCGAGATCAAATGCGGATGCAGTGAGAGCTGTTGGCGACTGAGGGAGGCACCGGGCTCGCGCGTACCGGCGAGTGATGCACTGTACGCGGTGCAGAGTGAGTGGCATCTCCCCAGCATCAACGAAACGGCTCTAAATAAGGGAAATGCGGAAGGCACCGGTCGCAAGGTGGAGGCAGGTGTGGTGGATCGAGTCCACCTTCAGCAATAAATGCTCGGCTGCGGATGCATAAAACTCGCATCCGTAGTCGAGCTTCGAACGAACAAAAGATCGATAAAAAGGTAAGGCAGTAGCCCCATCAGCGCCACAAGAGCTGAACGTCACGGAACGGAGAATATTGATAGCGTGGGTACAAAAGACCCTAAGGCTGCGAATATGAGTCGCCCAGGTGAAGCGTCGGTCAAATACAAGACCAGGGAAACGGTGCGATTCAAAGACTTCCAGACGCGCCCCATTAAAAAACTAATCTGGGTAGGGTTGGAGCCGTGGATGGCGGCAGAAGTGCACCATTTTAGTCTTGGCCAAAGAAAACCGAAACCTGTGCGCTTCGACATAACGAGAGACGCGGTTCAATGCCTGTTGGAGTCGAAGCTCCAGAGTTGGCATCTGGGCCGCGCCAAAAGAGATCGAAAGCTCGTCCACGTAGAGCGTAGCGAGAACATCTTTCAGCAGCACCGAGGTGATGCCGTTGATGCTCAGGGCAAAGAGTGTGACCCTAAGAACACTTCCCTGCAGGACGCCCTCTTCCTGCTCCCTGCTCCATTGGGCCGGAGAGGGTCCCCCCCCCACCCGTACGCGGAATCGACGATCTCGCAAAAATTTGAAAATAAACATTGGGAGACGTCCACTCGCCCCCATAGTGTGGAGAGTCTCCATGATACCGTATCGCCATGCGGTATCATCGGCATTCTCAAGATCGAAAAACACCGTGGCGTAGTGCTCTCTACGAAGGAAGGCCTCGCACACGGCATTTTCCAGTCGAAGCAGTGCATCCGACCTGGAGTGGAACTTGCGGAAACCACACTGTGCGTAGACAGATAGCCTCCGCTGTCCAGGAAAAAGGCACTAATCTAACATTTATCAATTTCTGCTTCAACTTGCACATGCAAGAGGTTAGAGAGATTGGGCGGAAACCGGTCGGAGTAGAGTGATCTCGCCCCGGTTTGCGAAAGGCGAGCACAGTAGCGATTCTCCAGGAATCTGGGAGGAGACCCTGCACCAGATCCTGTCGAAGCATGGCGTACGGGACATCGCCCGGACCATGGGCGGTGTCCGCCCATGAAGCAAGAGCGGAGCGCAAGTCACTCTCAGTAAACATGTCGTTGAATGGTTCCCGGCTCTGGAGGTTAAGTCCAGCCGGCGGCCTTTCGCGACATCACGACGTGCATTGAATCCTGGCGGAGCAGCCTCCCGGCTAGAGAATGCGGAGAAAGCGGTCGCGAAGGATTTCGCCACGGACGCGGGGTCTGAGATTGCTGTCCCATTCTCCTAGAGAACGGAAGGGGGGTGCTGCGAGAACTTGCCCCGAATCCTTTTGACTCGCTTCCACACCTCTGCTAGAGGGGTCTTTCCCGTTAAGTGAAGACACGTATGCCCGCCAAGAAAAGCGGCGGGCGTGCTTCGAAATATACCAGAACCTAGCCCTACCCCGACGAAATTCAGCGAGAGTGAAATCGTTCGGGAGGTGCTTATCGCGCATGTAGGCATAGTGCTTCTGTTTGAGGGCCGTCTCACAATCGTCCGACCACCATGGGAGTAGTCGGCATGCAAAACAGCCAGACATTCTGGAAATAATATTCAGGCCCACGGCGATGAGGTTGCCGGAGAAGAACTCAACGGCCTCATCTACCGATCTAAACTCCTAGACTGAGATAGAGAATTCAGTGATTTCATGAAATGTAGACCACCGCGCCCGCGCCAATAACCACTGTGGTGGGCTCTCAGGCGGCAGTTACCCTGAAAATGATATTTGAATGGGAAAGTGATCACTATATGGAGGTCATCGACCATCCCCCAATCAAAATCAGGCTGTACATCCGAAGAGCACAAATATAGATTAAGGCAAGAAAATGAAGCGGTTCTCGGACAGTGATGCGTAAACTCATCTACATTTAGGACACCCATCTCAAGCACTTCGATCAGATCAGCAAAGACTTGTCCCCTGGGATTTATTGAGTAATCCCCCCAAAGAGGATGCCTGCCGTTCAGATGTCCAAGCAAGAGAAAGGGCTTCGGCAACCGGGCCACGACGCGGCGGAAGTCCCCCGCGTTTAAGTAACGTAACCCAACCTAACCTAACTTTACCTAACCAGATGTAATAGTATACCTCATATCCAGGGGAAGCTGCACAGCCACTATAGGAAAGGAGGTATCAAAACTGAAAGGAAGAACGGAGACATCATACCGATTGTAAACCGCGCATCCCCCAGCCCGGCCATCTCGCGGTGGTGGGGTAGCAAAACCCTTATACCTCGGGAGGGCATGCAGGGGGCACGCGCCTAGCATGGTATCCTGCAGAAAAATGGCTAACGGTGAACGTGACAAGACGAGCCTCCGCAGCTCCTCCCAGTTGGCCCGGAGTCCACGGCAATTCCATTGAAGGAATATGTCTTTTCCTCCCTCCGCCTCGAAACCTTAGGCGGGCGTTGCGGCTTCGGAGGCGGAGGGCCCTCTTTTCGAGGAATGACCGTCTACGAGCCACTCAGCCCACCACTAGGCGTGGGCTGGGTGAAGAAGCCGAAGCTCCTTTCTTGCTGTCCTCCTTTCGGGGGACAGCTTTAGGAACCCCGGAAGATCGCCTGGAGAGCAACTTCAAGGGTGTTGCCTCCTGTGAGTCTAATGACTCAGTGGAGGAGTGTGGCCGTTTCGCCTTACGGGAAACGGTCACGCTGGGGGGAGGGGGGGAGCCCTGGTTTAAACTGTTTTTGCTGCCAGCTTTACCAGGGGAGCGCCAGGGTTGAGTAGAACCCGCAGAAGAGCTCCGAATGGGCGCATAAACAACTGTGCTCGTGGGCCTGGATGAGCCATGAGCAGAAGGTGCCTTTCTAACTATTGAGGCATAAGACGTCCCAGGCAGAGCCGGGCGCGCCAGGACCAAGTCCTTAGCCTCGTGGAATGAGAGTCGATCCTAGGCCTGAACGGATAGGATTTCTTTCTCAAGGAGATATGCACCACATTGCTTCGAAGAAGCGGGGTGGGCTCTCCGCAATTTGCACACTTAGCCACACACGATTTGGACTTATCGTGTGCGGCTATGGAACAATTTACACATACTTCGGGTGACCCCGACTTTGCACGTCTACAAGAACGATTCGTATGGCCGAAGCGGTGACAGTAATAGCACCGCCGTGGCAGTGGCATGAATGCCTTTACGCGGTAAGGGTACCAACCGGCATGTAACGACTCAGGAAGCTTGTCACAGTCGAAGGTGACGAAGAGTGTAGGGGTGGGTCTCAAGCCCCCTCCCTGTTTTCTCATTACACGTTCGACCTTGACTGCTCTTTGGTCGGCCAGTTCTAAGTTGATGTCTTCTATGGACTAGTCAACGAGTTCCTTCGCATAAACTACTCCTTTCACAAATTTCATGGTAGAGTGCGGCGTCACATTCACCGGGGTGCCATCAAGTGTCCGAAGAGCACTTATCTTGGCCGCCTCAGAGCGATTTGCCGCATTTGCCAGAAGGCTCCCGTCCGAGAAACGGGTCACATTTGGCTCTCTACCAATTCACTAGCTAATGCTCTCCTCTAATGGATCTCGTTACCCTTGGCCAACATGGTGTCATCAGTGGAGCGAATGACGAGGAAGCGTTTAAAGCCGGTGGGCTCGAAAACACCAGGTAACCTCTGAATAAGGGCCCCCGATGTTATCGAGGCTCCGACCCGCGCACTTTTAGTTTTAGTCACTTACCAAAGTGGCAGCAGAAATATCCGTCCCCGCAGCCCCCGCGGATGGAGAAGAGCCTCGAGTCTTTTTAGTCTTTTTCTTATTTTTTCTCTTTTTAGGAGAGGAGGGCGGGGAATAAACCCGCTTCTCCCCTCCGCCGGCAGGAGCCCCTAGGCCAGATAGACCGGCCTCCGCCAGGTCCTTCTCCGAAATGAGAAGGTCCTGGCAGTCCTAGGGCACCGGTCGGAGGAGATCCCTCCCCTCCATGTACTGCCTCGGAAACCCTAGCCGTTTGAGGAAGACCTTGCATAGGGGGCGGATTCGGGGTCGGTGTTTGGCGCCGAGCCCGGATTTCCCCCATGGAAGGCTCTACCGTCTGAGGTTGGGCTGCCTTAAGGACCATGTCTACCTCAGGGGGGCCTTCAGTTGGCCATCCTCCCCCCAAGACATCGCCGGTCCTGTTGGCAGTATTGTCACTAGTCAGGTGGTGTGGGGAGGCACAGGCCTTGATCCCAGGAAGGTTAAATATTGTTGCCATCAGGTCTTTTGAGGGAAGCGACCGAAGGGGCCTGGCTTCCCTCTCCCCCTAAAGGGGGTTTGCCCAACCGATCCACTTAATTAGGGGACGGTCGGCAATGGGCTGCCTGCTGGCTTTCTTGGTAGTCCCCTTGGAAAGAAAATGGACTGCCGCTGGAAAGAGGGAGTTGCTCGAAAGCACCTCCAGAGAAGGGGGTGAGCGAGAGTCCCCTACACCCGTAGTCGTAGGATAGGAGTAAGCCTCCTCTCCGGTTAGAAAAATATGGAGGGTCCCATGAAAAACACAGGGGGGGGGGAACCTCTATTTTTTTCGGTGGAGATTCCCGAGGACGGCTCCGTCGATGGTACAGGGGGAATTAAAGGGGTTTTTCTACTCATCATTGGGCATGGTGACCCTCTTTTTATTACGGGATGCAACAGCTATTCACCCCTTGCAGTAGCCCGCACTGCAAGGGTGCGTACAAGCCTGGCAGAGCCAGGTGCCGCCATTCAGGACCACCCCTCCCGCCTAGTGGCCTGGCAGTCCATCAGCATGGCGGCTCCACCTTAAACACGGCGTAAAAATATAGATTGTGAAGAGGAAAGGAAAAGGGATGTGAGGAAAATATGGGTGGATATGAAGCAGGTTGTTAAAAACCAACCACCCCAGACCGGAGCTCAGACCTTGTGAAATTAGAGGCTGACCAGAGAAAGTTGTGGGAGTGGTTGTATGAAAAGAGAGGAAACACGTGTTTTGAAGGAAGGAGAAGAGCCTAAGCTGGGGTCGGACGGGGTGCTGAATTCCGCCAGCACAGCAGCCAGGATGGCAAATCACTGCGCCCCGTACGGGGTGTCCATGGGCGAGGCGATAGTGGCCGATTTGCAGGCGGCACAGCATAACTTCATGACGTCTGGTGAGGGAGTAGGATGATGACCACGGGGAAGAATTTTTCTTAAGTTGGAGTAGGTGAGGATGTCTATAAGAGTTCCAATATCGCTCACATTCTTTTCTGACCAATTTACGGATGAGACGGATGTAGTCTCGGTGAAAGATGGGCGATTCAGTTATGGACGGTGCAATACGGAGGGCAACCTTTTTAAGCTTCTAGGTCGGCCTTTTGATTTCCCTGGATGTTTGAGTGTTCAGGCAGCCAACAGAACAATATGGAGTAAGAGCAGCCGGTTAAGAGGTGTATGGTTTCCAGTATCTCCATGGCTACATGGTTTACAGAGAACAGTCGTTGAAGGGAAGTCAGCATGCTCATAGAGTCCGAAAACATGGTATATAACCCTGGGAACAGAGACCGAAGGCGCGCATGACCATTTTGATGGCCACGAGCTCTGCTGAGAAGACAAATGCTGTAAGGTCAAAAGGAAGGTATGAGAGGGAAAGACCGCGGCACTTCCAGTCCATGTATCAGTTTTCGACCCGTTGGTATATATAGGTGTTTCACCGAGGCGAGTGTCTGCATGCTCATGGAACATGGCACGTTGCGGCCTCTCAGGAAAGGTTCGCAAAACTGAGCACTCTTGCGAGTCCACAGGGCTAGCGTTGGTAGTCTTTCCAGAGCAACAGAGGTGTGTCTAAGCTCGAGTTTTTCTAAAGAGCTGTGATATACGTAGAGTGTATGAATAAAAGGTACAAGGGTGAATCTCTGGCGGAGGGGTCGTGGAGCAGAGAATTCGAGCGAGTTTAGAGGGCATACAGAGGAATCTGATGTAGAATCTGAAGCAATATTCATCATGGCGAGATGAGAAAGGGAATAATCCTGTTTCAGCATAGAGAGAGATCACCGGAGAAGACTTAAATGTTCCTCTAACAAGGCGGATGCCTTTGTGATGTAGCGAGTTCAGTTTATTCAGCATGCTTTTGGAATCTGAGCCATACGGGTGGCAGCCGTAATCAATCTTTGACAGAAGTGGTGATCTGTGGATCTCGAGGAGGGAGCGGCGGTCAGCTTCACAGTGTGGTTTCGATAAAGAGGCCATAAGGGCTAGTACGGGGGCACATCTTCTCATAAGGTCTTAAATATGATATCGCTATGTCATATGCTGGTAGAATATAAGACCTAGGAATTTAGCATTGGTGGCAAATTTGATCGGTAATCCAGAAATATTAAGGCTTATCCTAGGAATTGATTTACGTCAGGTAAAAATAACTGCCATTGTTTTAGGGAGGGAGATGGTGAATCCGGTCGATGAGTCATGAGCCACTATTGAGTCGACGGCTCGCTGGAGCAGGGTGGTGGCTATCGCCGCGGACGAGCTCGTCACACATATGGCAATATCATCTACATAAAGGGAGCACTGCGCAGGCGCGAATATATGTTTTGACAAAGAATTTATCCCAATTATAACAAGAGTGGTGCTAAACACACTTCCTTGGGGGACACACTCATATTGTACGAGCTTCGAAGAGCGGGCGCATCGAAGATCGACACAGAAAGAGCGGTCTTTCAACAAGTTAGGTATAAACAATGCCAAGGGTCCACGAACTCTCATGTCGTATAGCTGTTGTAGGATCAAGCGCTGCCAGACGGTATCATATGCCTTTTCTAAGTCGAAGAAGATTGCGATGACTAAGGTTCTTATAGAGAAAACAAGGCCAATATCATGGTCAAGTAGAGTAAGAGGATCCAATGTAGGGCGATTTGGGCGAAACCCAAATTAGGACGGAGAGAGAAGCTCCTGTTGTTCAAGATACCACTTTAGGCGGGTGTTCATCATGCGCTTGATAAATTTACATAGACACGAGATAAGGACAATTGACTGGTAATTTGTTGGATTGGAAGGTTCTTCTCCCGGTTTGAGGAAAGGGGGGGGATAGTGCTGTGGCGCCATTCTTTGGGAAAAGTTCCAGAGAGAAAAATACCATTAAAAATTGTTAAGGGGCACTGAAGGGAATCTGCATGGGCGTGTTGGATGAGTGTATATGATATTAAGTCATCTGAAGGGCTAGATATCTTACACGATGAGAGTGCCTCCTGGAGTTCTTTCATCGAGAAGGTTCGTTTTAGCACAGTTTTCTGGACAATTCTTCAAACATTAATAGTTGCAATTCTATTAGTACTTTATGTCGCTTGAATTCGGGGCGGAGGGATCCATGGGAGATTGAGCTGAGCGTATTCGCAATTAGCTGTGCAACGTCCTGGGGAACACTGACTAGGTTGCCATTATAGCGGAGGATGTGGAGGTGGAAGTGTCGTGAGTAAACACAGATTTTATGTATTCTTCGTCAGACCTTGGCTAGAGGGGTGCAGGATAAGATTGAGCATGTATATTGAATCCAGGAGTGACGTCGTGCCTGGCGGAAGGTCCGAAGGGTGAGGACGCATTGTCTTTTATAGTTAATGGATGAAGAGGTGCGGGGATTATCTCGAAAGGTGCGCTGGAGCCTACTTCGTTCGGGCTTAGCGGTGCTACACTCTTTATTCCAACATGTGACCGATGGTTTAAGTCGAGTGTTGCGGAGTGGAACATGTTTGTGGGCCATTGCTGATAAAAGCTCCAAAAACTTTTTCAAGGAGGATGTACCGTCTGTTATTTCATCAGACACAGTAATGGAAGAGGAGGACGTTACAAAAGCTTCATAATCAGATTTCTGGTAGGCCCAATACAGTCTTGGGGAGATGGAGGAAAGGGGAAGTAGATCTAGGAGCACGAAACGAGAGCGGAAGGTAACTCGCTCAAAGTAAACCTGTCGTTGAAGGGCTCTCAGCCTTTGGAGGTAAAGTCAAGTTGGCGGGCTTTGGTGAAATCACGACGCGCATCGAATGCTGGCGGAGCAGCATCCCGGCGGTCACGAAATATTTCGCCATGGAGGCGGGGTCCGAGATTGCAGTCCCATTCTCCTGGAGAACTGGGTGGGTTTCCTGCGAGAACCTGCCCCGAATTCTTTTGACTCAATTCCACACCTCTGCTAGAGGGGTCTTCCCGTTCAGTGAAGACAAGTATGTCCGCCAAGAAGAGAGGCGGGCGTGCTTCAAAACATACCGGAACCTAACCATCGCTCGAAGAAATTCACCGACAGTAAAATCGAGCGGTCAGCGTGAAAAACGGCCTGACGTTCTAAGAATAGCAGTTAGGCACACGAGGATGAGGTTGCCGGAGAAGAGCCAAACGGCCTCACCTACCGAACTAAACTCATCGAGTGAGACAGAGACATCAGTCATTTCCTTAAATGCGGACCACCGCGCCCGCGCCAACCTCCACCGAAGCGTGCTCTGGGGCGGCAGCGGCCCATAAAATGATATCTGAATGGGAAAGTGATCACTAGCATAGAGGTCATCGACTACCCTCTACCCCAAATCAGGCTGTGCATCCGGAGAGCACAAAGAAAGATTGAGGCAGGAAAATTAAGCGGTTCTCGGGCCGCGATGCGTAAACTCATTCACAATCAAGACACCTATCTGCAGCTCGTCGATCAGTTAGGTAAGGACTCGGCCCCTGGGATTAATCGAGTAGTATCCCCAGAAGGGGTGTCTACCGTTCAGATCTCAGAGAAATGGACTCGGCAACGTGGCCACGACGTGGTGGAGGTCCACCTCATCGAAGTCGGCTGACGGTGGAATGTACATGGAAATAACAGTATACCTCCTATCCAGGTGCAGCTGCACAGCTACTGCCTGAAAGGGGGTATCTAGAGAAAAGAGAAGAATGGAGACATCATGCCGGGGGTAAATTTCGCATCCTACTGCCTGGCCCCCATCCTGTGGGGGTGGGGTCGCAAAGCCCTTATACCCAGGGAGGATGGGCAGGAAGCACGCGCCAAGCACGATCTCCTGCAAAAAGACAGCTAACGGAGAACGAGAGGAGACGAGCCTCAGCAGCTCCTGTCAGTTGGCCCATAGTTCCTGGCAATTCCATTGAAGGAATATGACCTCGAGGTCTAGCTCGGAGGAAATGCGCGGCCCTTTTCGAAGAGAAGACCCTCATGGGAATAGCCGTACCCTTGCCAGAGGAAAAACAACGTAAGCTGTTGGCCAGATAATGCGTTGAAGGCGCTGTCGCCTTCGAGGACTTATCGGGGAAGGTTTTGCTTGCCATCCGACTTTTCCTCCCTCCGTTGGAGGCAGGGGGTCCCTCTTTTGGAAGATCCACCCTTCCCAAGCCACCCAACTTGCCACTTGGTGTGGGCATATGAGCAGGGAGGCAGCTTTAGGAACCCCTGAAATGGCCCCTCGACCAACTTCAGTGATGTTACCTCCTGCGAGTCTAACGACTCAGCGGAGGAGCGCGGCCGTTTCACCTTACGGAAAACGGGGGAAGATGGGGAGCCTTAGTTTTAGCCGAAGCTGGGTGGGAACCCTTTGTGCCGCCTGCTGTACCAGGGAAGCACTTGGGGTAGGTAGAACCTGCAGGTGAGTTCTGAATGGGCGCGGAAACGACTGTGCTCGTAGGCTTGGAGGGGTCTTTTTATCATTGAGGCATAACATGTCCAAGGCAGTGCCAGTCGCACCAGGACCAAGTCATTAGCCTCGCGAAATGAGAGAGGATCCTGGGTATGAACGGCCAGGATTTCCCTATCAAGGAGATACGCACCACATTGCTTTAAAGAAGCGAGGTGTGACTCTCCGCAATCGACACACTTGGCCACACAAGATATGGACTTATCGTGTGTGGCCATGGAGCAAATTAGACAGACTTCGGGTAACCCCGACTTTGCGTGTCTACAGGAGCGATTCGAATGCCCGAAGCGGTGGCAGTACTAGCGCCTCTGCGGCAGTGGCAGGAATGCCTTCACGAGGTAGCGATACCAACCGGCACGTACCGACTCACGGAGCTTTTCACCGTGGAAAATGACGAAACGTGTAGGGCTGGGTCTCGATGCCCCTCCCTGTTTTCTCTTCACACGTTCGACCTAACCGCTCTATGGTCAGCCAGCTATAAGATGATGTCATCCATGGCGTAGTCCACAGGTTCCCTTGCATAGGTCACTCCTTTCACGAAGTTCATAGTAGAGTGGTGCGTCACACACACTCACTGGCGTGCCATCAAGTGTCCGAAGGGCACTGATCATGGTCGCCTCGGAGGGATTCGATGCATTTGCCAAAAGGATCCCTTCCGAAAAACAGATCACCTTCGTGTCCTTACCAATCACACTAGCTACTGCTCTCCCCTGATGGATTATGTTTTTCTAGGCCAACATACTGTTATCATGGAGCGAATAACTAGAAAGCGTTTGAAGCCAGCAGGCCCCCAAACTGCCAGGTATTTTCTGAATGAGGGGCCCCGACGTAATCGAGGCTCTCCACTGCGCACTTGCATTTTTCGTCTTCGTCTGGAACTCCCCACCTGGAAGAGCACCGGGACCGGATCTGCCGATCTTGGCTTAGGCGCTTACAGAAACGAAAGTGCACCAGTCCGTCCCCGTGACACCAGAGAGAGGAGCCCTGGGTCTTTTTCGTCTTCTTCCTGTTTCTTTTCTTTCTAGGAGTTTTGGGTGGGGAATAAACCTGCATCTCTCCTCCGCCGGAAGGAGCCCCTAGGCCAGATAGAGGGGTTTAAGCAAGGTCTTTCTCTGAAATGGAGAAGGTCTTGGCTGTCATAGGGGCACCAGCCGGGGGACAAGATCCCTCATCTCCTTGTTAAGCCTAAAGAGACCCGAGTCGTATGAGGAGAAGTTTGCGCAGGAGCGGACTCCGCTTCTGTGCTTGCAAAAGAGCCAGGGTTTGAACCGATAGAAGATCCTACCGTCTAGGGCTGGGTCGACTCACAGACCATGTCCACCTCAGAGGGTCTTCCATGTGGCCATCCTCCCTAGGACATCACGGATCCAACTCGAGGTTCCTTTTTTATCGTCTATTCCGGCGAACCGGCATCCCTCAGGGAAGAGAGGCGATAGGTACGCCAACCCCCTTTAAATTCAGAATACATGCCTGCAGAATGTTATGGGGCATGGAGCGACGGGCTCTACCACCCCTTGCCCCCCTAAAGGGGTTGGCCCTTTCGGTCAATATTTTCTTGCCTGCCTGCACTCTTAGCAGTCCCTTGAAAATTCAAAGGAGGGACTGCCGTTGCAGAAGATAGAAGAGATGGAGTCGCCCAAGGGTACATGCACGGAAAGGGGTGAGGGGGAGTCGCCCAAGGGTACATGCATAGAAAGGGGTGAGGGGGAGTCACCTGCACCTGTAGGCCTATGAGAGGAGTAAGCCTCTTCTCCGGTCAGAGAGTTTTGGAGGGTCCCTTGAGAAAGCACAGGGGGAGGGAAAACCACCACCTTCTCTCCAATGGAGCTGCCCGAGAGCAGCTCCAAGGTTGGTAAAATGGAAGAGGGGTGGTTTTCTATAAAGTTCTCATCATTGGGCATGGTGACCCTATTATTTCAATGGGATGCATACGCTAATCACCCCACGCAGTAACCCCGCTCCGTGAGGGGTGAATACGGGCCCGGCAAAGCCATCTGACGCCATTTGAGACCACTCCTCCCGCTCAGTGGCCAGGCAGCCCTTTGGCATGGCGGCTATACCTTGGGGTGGGCGTAAATTTGATTGGCCGTGAAAGTAAAGAAAAAGGGTACATGAGGGTAGGGGTGAGGCAGGTTATTTAAAACTCACCGCCCCAAACATAGCTCAGGAGTGAGGGGGCATTGTTCCCTCCCCCTCAGCCCCGATCCGAGATGGTTGGGTAATTGAAAGCTGGTCGGTGTCCACCCTGTAAGTTTTTTTGTTTTTTTTAAGAGCTCATCTAGCGGCTGCCTACTTGGGCATTAGTCGCCGTATTAAAACTGGCCTAGTTCTAGGCTACTTTAAAATAAAATTAAAGAGAAAAAAAAACAACACCCCAAAAGGGGAAGAGAAAGCAAGCTGGTGCGTCGGGAAGAGGTCCCCCCGGCGCAGGAGCGTGCAACTAAAGGAAAAAAACAAACAAAAAAAACAAATGCAAAAAAACAAAACAAAACAAAAAACAAACAAACCTTGCTTAAATAATAGGGAGAAGGCTGGCCTCCCCCAAGAAGTCAACAAGTCCACAAGTCAATGTGCACGAATCTGAACCGAGCACAAGGGACAGGCGGTAGCGACCCCGCCCATCCCAGTACTGGGACAGGTATCGTGCGCGAAGATCACCCAGACTGGGACATTCGACAAGAATGTGCCGAACAGTCTGGGGGACGACGCAGTCGTTGCAATAGGGCGCAGGCGAGCGCTCCATCAAATAGCGATGCGTCACACGAGTGTGTCCGATTCGGAGACGACAGAAAGCAACCTGAAGCCGCTGCGGCATTGAGGGATAGGTCCATGGGAACAGTCGCGGCGCAATGACACGCAACTTTAAGTTCCCTTCGATCGTCTCCCATCTTCTTTGCCAAGCAGTCCGAAGAGCTGCCCGTATTCCTGCCATGTAGTCAGTGTGAGGAAGAGCGAAACGCTGGTCCGGTCACAGAGTCCTCGCGGACTCTTTGGCGCCCTCATTGGCGCGCTCATTCCCCGCAATTCCTACATGTCCAGGAACCCAGCAGAAGATAATCTCGACATCTGCCCGGCTCGCCAAAACCGTGGCGTCACGGATATCGCGAACCAGGGGATGCGGAGATTCCAATGCCCCGAGAGCACTCAGGGCACTTTGTGAGTCGCTATAGATCACAATCCGGTCTCCGAACCGGGCACGTCACGTAATCTCCCGTACCGAGTGGTGTATTGCCACCAGCTCGGCCGTGAAGACAGACGCAGCGGCTGGTAGAGCCCCGCTGACTTCAAACAGAGAGGATACGGCGTGGAAGCCGACCCCCTCTTGGGACTTGGAGCCATCCGTATACACTGGCACGGTTCCAGCGTGACACGATGTGTGCTCCAAAAGGTTCGAACGCAATACTCCCAGGCGCAGTACAAGCTTTGGGAGCAGAGGCGTGGCGACAAATAGCCAAATGTGGTACCCTCCAGGGTGGCGTCCTGGGCAAAACCAGGGGCGCCACCGGCCCGAGAGCTATATCTACCTCTCGAAGGAGTTTCCTAGCCCTAAACCCAAAGGGCTTAAGGGTATGACTGGCGTCTCTCGGCGGCATAGGCACCATCAAGATCAGCTGCAGAAGCAGTGAGAGCTGTTTGCGACTGAGGGAGGCGCCGGGCTCGCGCGTACAGGCAAGTGATGCACTGCACGCGGCGCAGAGCGAGTGGCATCTCCCCAGCATCGACCAACAGGCTCTCAATGGGGTAAGTGCGGAAGGTACCGGTCGCAAGGCGAAGGCCGGTGTGGTGGATCGAATCCACCTTCAGCAATAAACGCTCGGCTGCGGATGCATAAAACTCGCATCCGTGGTCGAGCTTCGAACGAACAAAGGATCGATAAAAAAGTAAGGCAGTAGCCCTATCAGCGCGCTAAGCGCTGAACGTTACGTAACGGAGAATGTCCATGGCGCCAACAAGATACCCTAAGGCTGCGAATATGAGCCTCCCAGGTGAGGCGTCGGTCGATTACAAGACCAAATAAACGGTGCGACACAACCACATCCAGGCGCACCCCATTAAGAAACAAATCTGGGTCGGGGTGAAGCCGTGGATGGCGGCAGAAGTGCACCACCTTAGTCTTGGCCAAAGATAACCGAAACCTGTACGCTTCGGCATAGCGAGAGACACGGCTCAATGCCTGTTGGAGTCGACGCTCCAGAGTTGGCATCTAGGCCGCGCCAAAAGAGATCAAAAGGTCGTCCACGTAGAGCGTAGCGAGAACATCTTCCGGCAGCACCGAGGTGATGCCGTTGATGCTCAGGGCAAAGAGTGTGACACTGAGGACACTTCCCTGCGGGACCCCCTCTTCCTGCTTCTTTGGGCCGGAGAGGGCTCCCCCCCACCCGTACGCGGAATCGACGATCTCGCAAAAATTCAGATATAAACATTGGGAGGCGTCCCCTCGCCCCCATCGTGTGGAGAGTCTCCATGATACCTTATCGCCATGCGGTATCATCGGCCTTCTCCAGATCGAAAAACACCGTGGCGTAGTGCTGTTTACGAAGAAAAGCCTCGCAGACGGCATTTTCCAGTCGGAGCAGAGCATCCGACGTGGAGTGGAACTTGCGGAAGCCGCACTGTGCGGAAGACAGATGGCCTCCGCTGTCCAAGAAAAAGGCTAATCTAACATTTACCAATTTCTCCATCAACTTGCATACGCAAAAGGTTAGAGAGATTGGGCGAAAACCGGTCAGCGTCAAGTGATCTCTCCCCAGTTTGCGAAAAGCGAGCACAGTAGCGATTCGCCAGGAGTCTGGGAGAAGACCTTCCACCCAGATCCTGTTGAACAAATCTAACAGAAAGGCTATGCCTTGCTCACCCAGGTGTCGAAGCATGGCGTACGGGACATCATCCGGACCATGGGTGGCTTCCGCGCACGAAGCGAGAGCGGAACGCAACTCACTCACAGTAAACTTGTCGTTGAAGGGTTCTCCGCCTCTGGAGGTAAAGTCCAGCCGGCGGCCTTCCGCGACATCACGACGTGCATTGAATGCTGGCGGAGCAGCATCTTGGCTAGAGAATGCAGAAAAAGCAGTCTCTAAGGATTCCGCCACGGACACGGGGTCTGAGATTGCGGTCACATTCTCCTGGAGAACGGGAGGGGGGTACTGCGAGAACTTGCCCCGAATCCTTTTGACTCGCTTCCACACTTCAGCTAAAGGGGTCTTCCCGTTAAGTGAAGACACGTATGCCCGAAAAGAAGAGCGGTGGGCGTGCTTCGAAATATACCGGAACCTAGCCCTAGCCTAACGAAATTCAGCGACAGTGAAATCGTTCGGGCGGCGCTTATAGCGCATGTAGGCATAACGCTTCTGTTTGAGGGTCGTCTCACACTCGGCTGACCACCATGGGAGTGGTCGGCGTGTAAAACGGCCAGACGTCCTAGGAATAGTAGTCAGGCCCACGGCGATGAGGTTGCCGGAGAAGAACTCAACGGCCTCATCTACCGACCTAAACTCCTCGACTGAGATAGAGAATTCAGTTATTTCCTGAAATATAGGCCACCGCGCCCGCGCCAAGCACCACCGAGGTGGTCTCTCAGGCGGCAGTTACCCTGAAAATGATATTTGAATGGGAAAGTGATCACTACCATGGAGGTCATCGACCACCCGCCAATCAAAATCAGGCTGTGCATCCGAAGAGCACAAAGATAGGTCAAGGCAAGAAAATGAAGCGGTTCGCGGACAGTGATGCGTAAGCTCATCTACGTTTAGGACACCCATCTCTAGCTCTTCGATCAGATCAGGAAGGAATTGTCCCCTGGGATTTATGGAGTAATCTCCCCAGAGAGGATGCCTGCCGTTCAGATCTGCAAGCAAGAGATAGGGCCTCGGCAACCGTGACACGACGCGGCGGAAGTAAGTCCCCCGCGTCGAAGTCAGCTGACGGTTGAATGTACAAAAATGATAGTACACCTCCTATTCAGGTGCAGCTGCACAGCTACTGCCTGAAAGGAGGTATCTAAAAAGAAAAGAAGAACGGAGACATCATGCCGGGTGTAAACCGCGCATCCCCCAGCCCGGCCTTCCCGCGGTGGTGGGGTCGCAAGACCCTTATACCCCGGGGGGCAGGCAGGGGGCACGCGCCTAGCATGGTCTCCTGCAAAAAGATAGCTAACGGGAAATGGGACGACAGGAGCCTTCGCAGCTTCTTCCAGTTGTCTCGGAGTTCACGGCAATTCCATTGAAGGAATATGCCTTCCAGGCCTAGCTCGGAGGAGACGCGAGGGCCCTCCTCGAGCTGAAGACCCTCACGGGAATGTCCGTACGCTTCCCGGGGGCAGAACTCCGGGCGCTGTTGGCCGGACAAAGCGCTGGAGGCGCTGTCGCCTTCGAGAACTTATTGGGGGAGGTTGGGCTCGCCATGCGAGTCTTTTCCTCCCTCCAGCTCGAAACCTTAGGCGGGGGGCCCTCTTTTCGAGGAACCAACGTCTCCGAGCCACTCGCTACCCTCGGGGCGTGGGCGAAGGAGCCGAAGCTCCTTTGTTGCTGTCCTCCTTTCGGGGGACAGCGTTAGGAACCCCCGAAGATGGCCTAGCGACCATCTTAAGGGTTGTTGCCTCCTGTGAGTCTAACAACTCGGTGGAGGCGCGTGGCCGTTTCGCCTTGCGGGAAACGGTCACGCTGGGGGAAGAGGGGGGAGCGCTGGTTTTAGCCGGGGCTTGGTATGAACCCTTTTTGCCGCCAGCTTTATCAGGGGAGCGCCCGGGTGTAGTAGAACCCGCAGAAGGGCTCCGAATGGGCGCGGAAACAACCGTGCTCTTTGGCCTGGATGGGCCAGGAGCAGAAGGTGCCTTTCTAACTATTGAGGCATATGACGTCCCAGGCAGAGCTGGGCGCGCCAAGACCAAGTCCTTAGCCTCGCGGAATGAGAGTCGATCCTGGGCCTGAACGGCAAGGATTTCTTTCTCCAGGAGATATGCACCACATTGCTTCGAAGAAGCAGAGTGTGGCTCTCCGCAATTGACAAACTTGGCCACACACGATTTGGACTTATCATGTGCGACCTTGGAGCAATTTACCCCGACTTTGCACGTCTACATAAGCGATTCGTATGGCCGAAGCGGTGAGAGTAATAGCACCACCGCGGCAGTGGCAAGAATGCCTTTACGCGGTAGCGGTACCAACCGGCACGCACCGACTCAGGGAGCTTTTCACAGTCGAACGTGACGAAGAGTGTAGGGGTGGGTCTCGAGGCCCCTCCCTGTTTTCCCATCACACGTTCGACCTTGACCGCCCAAAGGTCGGCCAGCTCTAAGGTGATGTCCTCAATGAAGTAGTCAACGAGTTCCCTCCCATAAACTACTCTTTTCACAAAGTTCATGGTAGAGTGCGGCGTCACACTCACCGGGGTGCCATGAAGTGTCCGAAGAGCACTTATCTTGGCCACCTCGGCGGGATTCGCCAGAAGGCTCCCGTCCGGAAAAAGAGTCACCTTCGGCTCTCTATTAATTGCACTAGCTAATCCTCTCCTCTGATGGATCATGTTGCCCTTGGACAACATGGTGCCATCAGTGGAGCGAATAACGAGGAAGCGTTTGAAGCCAGCGGGCTCGAAAACGCCAGGTAACCTCTGAATCAGGGGCCCCGATGTCATCGAGGCTCCGCCCTGTGCACTCTTGGTATTTGTCTTAGTCAGGGGCACGGCAACCGGGGGGGCAGAGGGGGCGGAGGTGCCGATCTTGGCTTGGTCGCTTGCCACAGTGGCAGCAGACCCATCCGTCCCCGCAGCCCCCGCGGATGGAGAGGAGCCCCAAGTCTTCTTCGTCTTCTTAGTCTTTTTCTTTCTTGGAGAGGAGGGTGGGGAATGAACCCGCTTCTCACATCCATTGCAGAAGCCCCCAGGCCAGATGGGCCGGCCTCAGCCAGGTCCCTCTTCGAAATGGAGAAGGTCCTGGTAGTCGTAGGTGCACCTGTCGGAGGAGATCCCTCCCCTCCTTTTACTGCCTCGGAGCCCTCGGCCGTTTGAGGGGGACCTTGCATACGGGCGGATTCGGGTTCGGTGCTTGGCGCCGAGCCCGGATTCTCCCCCCCCTTGGAAGGCCCTACCGTTTGAGGCTGGGTCTCCTCAAGGACCATGTCTATCACAGGAGGGGCCTCCAGTTGGCCATCCCCTCCCAGGACTTCGCAGGTCCTCTTGGCAGTGTCGCCAGTCTTGTGTGGGGAGGCACAGGCCTTGACCCCGGCAAGGTTTAAAATTCTTGCTAGCAGGTCTTTTGAGGGAAGCGACCGAAGGGGCCTGGCTTCCCTCTCCCCCCTAAGGGGGTTTGCCCTACCGAGCCGCTTCGAGGAGGAGCGGCTTGCTAAGGGCTGCCTGCTGGCTTTCTTGCTAGTCCCCTTGGAAAGAAAAGAGGGGACTGCCGCTGGGAAAAGGGAGGTGCCCGAAAGCACCTCCAGAGAAGGGGGTGAGGGGGAGTCCCCTGCACCCGTAGGCGAAGGAGAGGAGTAAGTCTCCTCTCCGGTTAGAGAAATATGGAGGGTCCCCTGCGCAAGCACAGGGGGGGAATACCTCCATTTTTTTGGTGGAGCTGCACGAGGGCGGCTCCATCGATGAGCAAGGGGGAATTAGGGGAAGATTTTTTATTTTTTCATCATTGGGCATGGTGACCCTATTTGTGCTCCGGGACGCAATAGCTCATCACCTCTCGCAGTTGCCTGCACTGTGAGAAGTGCTTACAAGCCCGGCAAAGCCAGGTGCCTCTATTCGGGACCACCCCTCCCGCCTGGTGGCCTGGCAGTCCATCGGCATGGCGGCTCCACCTTGGACACGGCGTAAAATTGATAGATTGTGAAGAGGAGAGGAAAAGGGATGTGAGGAAGGTATGGGTGGGGATGAAGCAGGTTGTTAAAAAACCTCCCTTCCGAACCGGAGCTCAGGGGTTAGGGAACAATTTTCCCCTCCCCCTCAGCCCCGATCCTGGGTGGTTGGCTTGAGAAGAAGGTCAGCATCTACCGTGTGAAATTAGAGGCTGACCAGAGAAAATTGTGGGAGAGGTTGTATGAAAAGCGACGAGGTAGGGGAGAAATCGGGCTATCTGAAGGAAGGAAGAGAAGCTAAGCTGGGGCCGGACGGAGCGCTGGATGCCGTCAGCACGGCGGCCAGGATCAGCGGAGTGATAGTCGTCTGAAGAATTTTGAGTTCTTCCTACATGGGAAGAACGCCTTGACAATTCCATTGTAAAATGAAAGATATTATGTGGCACGGTTAGATACCACAGTAGATTTATTGTTCTCCTCTATGGCTGAGGTATGTTTGAAGTACGTCCCAAAAAGCTTGGGGGACGAAGAGCCTACTATAGCAGGGGAGGAGATCCTGGAAGGAGCAGTGACCGGGGATATTTCCGAGGGTTTCGAGGAACCGGCCGAGGCACCTGCCTGTAACTGGGGTGCACAGCCTGGCGGAGACGGAAAAGCGAGTAGAAATCTTTGGACGTAGACCGGATTCATGGGCCAAGGGCGCTTTCGATGTCAGGGATTGATCCAACAACCGTGCCTGAAACGGTGGAGCAGGCGACCTGGGCAAAGTATGAGAAAATGGGTGGATTTCTGCTACCGTTGGGAACGGTAAGGGGCCTACAGCCTGTGAAGGGCAGGATGGTGTCGAGGGCAGAGAATATTCATCACTAGGAGAAGAGCCTATTGGAGACACTCGAGGCTCAGGCGAGTCAGCGCCAGAGGCTACCCGCTTATTGGTAACCGATGACCCAGGTGAAGAGTCCTTCCTCTTACCACGGGGCTTTGGGTCCCGGGGTAGGGTAATGGGAACCACCACTGGTCGATATAGAAGATTCTTTCAGATAGCGTCTGGTGTCTTAAAGTGTCTCATCATGATGGTCGGTCCCGGTTAGAGCTGCAGGGGAGATACGAGTAACATTAGGTATCTCTGTATGAGAGTGATGCTTTGACGGTATATCGGGATAACTTCTAACACTAACTGTAGACAGGTAATGAGATGCTTCAGGCGTGTCGGAACTCGAAAGTGATGGTCGGTTTCGTCCAGCGTCACGCAAAACATCTGAGAAGAGACAGCCAAGAGGCGAGGTTTTTGCTTGAGCACGTTGGCGAGCCTCTCCCATGTCCACACGCATGAATATTGGGTAGATTTTCGGCGAGGCACTGTGGTCACCACCGCAGTTGGCACAGCAAGCTGTTTTGGTGCATTAAGGGAAATGGTAATCAGAAACACAATTCACACAGGAACGGGAGTGCCGACAGACACGACCAAAATGTCCAAATTGATTACAATTGAAGCAACGTTTGGGTAGTTCGACGTAGGGGCTCAACGGGCCACGAACGTATCCAGCTTTAATTTACTGGGGCAGTTCATGAAGTTTGAACGTTAAAATCAATGTGGCACTTGGGACTCTAGTGGAGCCTACAGTTTTAGTCACCCTGTGCACAAGTGTGACGCGTTGAGTACTAAGCTTACTCTGGAGACGGGTGCGGTCGTAGTCCATTAATTCATTTGAACGGACGACACCTTTGACAAAATTCCGGGGTAGATGGGGCGAAACGGTTACGGCAACTTCGGCTATCGAAGACAGATTTCGCACAAGATTCTGTTGAGAGTGAGATGACACTTCGACTACCATTTCAAAACTACCTCTTGACCACATCCGGCGGGGTTCACCACAGCGGAACTCAAAAGATTCATTAACATCAAACACATCTACTTTTGTAAGTGGGGTTTCAGATGAGGAACTAAAGACAGAAAGTGGGGATAATCTAAATCTGGGTCCATATCGTTGACATAGGAATCCAACGAGCGAGGAAAGGCTGTAAGGGGGGCTGAAGAACGTTTTGCACGATAACCTTTACGAGAAAGGAAAGATTTAAGTTCATGGCAAGCCATTGCAAACAGAGTTGAATTAACATTCTCCCTTGGGGCTTCCCACCACGGAGGCCAACAAGGGCCCGGCGCTACTAAAGCTGTCTGGGAGAATGGATACGGATCCACCAGATTTTATTTATGGGCCGAAGAGGCTGCCCAAGTTCTCCTACGTGCGGGGAAAAAGGGGTCAATGATGGGTTTCTCCTTGGGCATCGGCAAACGAAAGCGATGGAGACCCCAACCTCCGACCTGTATGAAAGAAGAGTTGGGAATCAGTCCGAAAAAAACGAGCAGAGGTCAGGTGACCGTCAGAGACACTGGATAGGAGAAATAAGACGGGGAAATAAAGGGCAGTAGAAGAAAGTAATCAGGGTGTCTACTTTTTGGTGATTTTGAATTCAAGAACTTTTCAAGGATTTCAATGACTTTTGAAAAATAATCAAGGACCGGTTTTAGCCTTTGCTTTTTTTCTTTAAATTATTAGTTACGCGATCCTTGTAAGTTTTATTACATTTATGAGACATAATTTTTTTAATTAAATAATTTCTATCATCAAAAACTATCCATTTCGTGAAAATTTAGTACCTACATTTTGAAATGCTTCCATTTTCAGGTATAAAATATATTTTAAAACATTTATTTTTACTCGGCCACACAATTACCTAAATTATACTTAGCAAAAATATCCATTACCTTCCACTCTTCATAACAAAGATTTTTTTGTTACAAAATGACCCCCAAACACTGAATCATGAAGCATTTAGGAAGAAAATCTGAAATATTTCAATTGAAAATTAAATGTATTACAAAACAGAATGAACATTCATGATTCAGAGGTTACCTTTTAATTTTATTTAATTATGTTTGATGGTTACAATTTCCTTATCAAAAAGACTCATTTTTGCTTCAAAATCTATTTTTAGTCTTTGTTTCTCATCTTCTTTTTCTTTGATCAGAGCATCAGTTCGTCTTTTCTTGTCTTCCATGTCTGTAAGATTTTTGTCCTGCTTCCTTTTCTTTTCAAGATCATCTTTGTACAGGCAAAAAGAATTCCTAACTGCGTGCATAAGAACTTAGTAAATTTAAACTCGGTTAAAGGCTTCTCAGTTGCAACCAAGGCATCGTGTACAACTCCCTGAGCAATCATAGACTTCTGTTGAAGATTTTCGACTAAGATTTCTTTGTTAATATTGAAACGTCGCCCTTTTAAACCAACCAAAAGAACTTTCCGGGCGGGCTTTCCGGATTTTTTGTTTTTTTTAATTTAAAGAGCCCATCTGGCAACTACCCACTTGGGCATAAGTCGCCGAAAAACACGACAGCCTAGAACTAGGCTACTTTAAAGTAAAAATATGAAAACTTAACAATGATATAAATTGGAAAAACTTAACAATCGAAGCAATCTCCGGCAGCGGGGGGAGGTTCCCCTCACCCCGGTGCAGGAGAGTGCAACCTACAAACAAAACAATAACAAAAAAAAGGAACCTTAAATAAAGGGGAGAAGGCCGGCCTCCCCCCAAAAGTCAATAAGTCCACCACTCATGGTGCACGCCTCGTACCGAGTACAAGGGACAGGCAGTAGCGACCCCGCCCATCCCGGTACCGAGACAGGTATCGTGCGCGAAGATCACCCAGACTGGGACATTCGACAAGAATATGCCGAACAGTCTGGGTGACGACGCAGTCGTTGCAATAGGGCGCAGGCGAGCGCTCCATCAAGTAGCGATGCGTCACACGAGTGTGTCCGATTCGAAGACGACAGGAAGCAACCTGAAGCCGCCGCGGCATTGGAGGATAGGTCCATGGGAACAGTCGCAGCGCAATGGAACGCAACTTTAAGTTCCCTTCGACCGTCTCCCATCTTCTTTGCCAAGCAGTCCGAAGAGCTGCCCGTATTCCTGCCATGTAGTCGGTGTGAAGAAGAGCGAAACGCTGGTCCGGTCGCAGAGTCCTCGCCGACTCCTTGGCGCCCTCATCGGCGCGCTCATTCCCCGCAATTCCTACATGTCCAGGAACCCAGCAGAAGATAATCTCGACATTTGCCCGGCTCGCCAAAACCGTGGCGTCACGGATATCGCGAACCAGGGGATGCGGAGATTCCAATGCCCCGAGAGCACTCAGGGCGCTTTGTGAGTGGCTATAGATCACAATCCGGTCTCCGAACCAAGCACGTCGCGTAATCTCTCGTACCGAGTGGTGTATTGCCACCAGCTCGGCCGTGAAGACAGACGCAGCGCCTGGTAGAGCCCCGCTGACTTCAAACAGAGGGGATACGGCGTGGAAGCCGACCCCCTCTTGGGACTTGGAGCCATCCGTATACACTGGCACGGTTCCAGCGTGACACGATGTGTGCTCCAAAAAGGTCGAACGCAATACTCCCGGCGCAGTACAAGCTTTGGGAGCAGAGGCGTGGCGACAAATAGCCAAATGTGGTACCCTCCAGGGTGGCGTCCTGGGCAAAACCAGGGGCGCCACCGGCCCGAGAGCGATATCTAGCTCTCGAAGGAGTTTCCTGGCCCTAAACCCAAAAGGCTTAGGGTATGACTGGCGTCTCTCGGCGGCATAGGCACCATCGAGATCAGCTGCGGATGCAGTGAGAGCTGTTGGCGACTGAGGGAGGCGCCGGGCTCGCGCGTACAGTCGAGTGATACACTGCACGCGGCGCAGAGCGAGTGGCATCTCCCCAGCATCGACCAACAGGCTCTACATGGGGAAAGTGCGGAAGGCACCGGTCGCAAGGCGAAGGCCGGTGTGGTGGATCGAATCCACCTTCCGCAATAAACGCTCGGCTGCGGATGCATAAAACTCGCATCCGTGGTCGAGCTTCGAACGAACAAAGGATCGATAAAAAAGTAAGGCAGTAGCCCTATCAGCGCCCCAAGCGCTGAACGTTACGTAACGGAGAATGTCCATGGCGCCAACAAGATACCCTAAGGCTGCGAATATGAGCCTCCCAGGTGAGGCGTCGGTCGAATACAAGACCAAAGAAACGGTGCGACTCAACCACATCCAGGCGCACCCCTTTAAGAAACAAATCTGGGTCGGGGTGAAGCCGTGGATGGTGGCAGAAGTGCACCACCTTAGTCTTGGCCAAAGAAAACTGAAACCTGTGCGCTTCGGCATAGCGAGAGACGCGGTTCAATGCCTGTTGGAGTCGACGCTCCAGAGTTGGCATCTGGGCCGCGCCAAGAGATCGAAAGGTCGTCCACGTAGAGCGTAGCGAGAACATCTTCCGGCAGCACCGAGGTGATGCCGTTGATGCTCAGGGCAAAGAGTGTGACACTGAGGACACTTCCCTGCGCGACACCCTCTTCCTGCTCCTTTGGGCCGGAGAGGGCGCCCCCCACCCGTACGTGGAATCGACGATCGCGCAAAAAATTAAGATATAAAAATTAGAAGGCGTCCCCTCACCCCCATCATGTGGGGAGTCTCCATGATACCGTATCGCCATGCGGTATCATAGGCCTTCTCCAGATCGAAAAAGACCGTGGCGTAGTGCTGTCTACGAAGAAAAGCCTCGCAGGCGGCATTTTTCAGTCGGAGCAGAGCATCTGACGTGGAGTTGAACTTGCGGAAGCCGCACTGTGCGGAAGACAGATGGCCTCCGCTGTCCAGGAAAAAGGCTAATCTAACATTTACCAATTTCTCCATCAACTTGCACACGCAAGAGGTTAGAGAGATTGGGCGGAAACCGGTCGGAGTTGAGTGATCTCTCCCCGGTTTGCGAAAGGCAAGCACAGTAGCGATTCGCCAGGATTCTGGGAGAAGACCTTCCACCCAGATCCTGTTGAACAAATCTAAGAGAAAGGCCATGCCTCGCTCACCTAGGTGTCGAAGCATGGCGTACGGGACATCGTCCCGACCATGGGCGGTGTCAGCGCACGAAGCGAGAGCGGAACGCAACTCGCTTACAGTAAACTTGTCGTTGAAGGGTTCTCCGCCTCTGGAGGTAAAGTCCAGCCGGCGGCCTTCCGCGACATCACGACGTGCATTGAATGCTGGTGGAGCAGCATCACGGCTAGAGAATGCAGAAAAAGCGGTCGCGAAGGATTCCGCCACGGACGCGGGGTCCGAGATTGCGGTCCCATTCTCCTGGAGAATGGAAGGGGGGTCCTGCGAGAACTTGCCCCGAATCCTTTTGACTCACTTCCACACCTCAGCTAAAGGGGTCTTCCCGTTAAGTGAAGACACGTATGCCCGCCAAGAAGAGCGGCGGGCGTGCTTCGAAATATACCGGAACCTAGCCCTAGCCCGACGAAATTCAGCGACCGTGAAATCGTTCGGGCGGCGCTTATAGCGCATGTAGGCATAACGCTTCTGTTTGAGGGCCGTCTCACACTCGGCCGACCACCATGGGAGTGGTCGGCGTGCAAAACGGCCAGACGTCCTAGGAATAGTAGTCAGGCCCACGGCAATGAGGTTGCCGGAGAAGAACTCAACGGCCTCATCTACCGACCTAAACTCCTCGACTGAGATAGAGAATTCAGTCATTTCCTGAAAAGCAGGCCACCGTGCCCGCGCCAAGCACCACCGAGGTGGTCTCTCAGGCGGCAGTTGCCCTGAAAATGATATTTGAATGGGAAAGTGATCACTACCATGGAGGTCATCGACCACCCCCCAATCAAAATCAGGCTGTGCATCCGGAGAGCACGAAGATAGGTCAAGGCAAGAAAATGAAGCGGTTCTCGGACAGTGATGCGTAAACTCATCCACGTTTAGGACACCCATCTCAAGCTCTTCGATCAGATCGGCAAAGACTTGTCCCAAAGGGATTTATGGAGTAATCTCCCCAGAGAGGATGCCTGCCGTTCAGATCTCCAAGCAAGAGATAGGGCCTCGGCAACCGTGACACGACGCGGCGGAAGCCCCCGCGTCGAAGTCAGCTGACGGTGGAATGTACGCAGAAATGATAGTATACCTCGTATCCAGTTGCATCTGCACAACCACTGCCTGAAAGGAGGTATCTAAAGAGAAAGGAAGAACGGAGACATCATGCCGGGTGTAAACCGCGCGTCCCCCAGCTCGGCCATGCCGCGGTGGTGGGGTCGCAAGACCCTTGTACCCCGGGAGGGCGGGCAGGGGGCACGCGCCTAGCATGGTCTCCTGCAAAAAGATAGCTAACGGGAAATGGGACGACAGGAGCCTTCGCAGCTTCTTCCAGTTGGCACGGAGTCCACGGCAATTCCATTGAAGGAATATGCCCTCCAGGCCTAGCTCGGAGGAGACGCGGGCCTCTCCTCAGACTGAAGACCCTCACGGGAATGGCCGTACGCTTCCCGGGGGCAGAACCCCGGGCGCTGTTGGCCGGACAAAGCGCTGGAGGCGCTGTTGCCTTCGAGGACTTTTTGGGGGAGGCTGGGCTCGCCATGCGAGTCTTTTCCTCCCTCTGCCTCGAACCCTGAGGCGGGCGCTGCGGCTTCGGAGGCGGGAGTCCCTCTTTTCGAGGAACCACCGTCTCCGAGCCACTCGCTCCACCTCGGGGCGTGGGCGAAGGAGCCGAAGCTCCTTTGTTGCAGTCCTCCTTTCGGGGGACAGCTTTAGGAACCCCCGAAGATGGCCTAGCGACCATCTTCAGGGGTGTTGCCTCTTGTGAGTCTAACGACTCGGTGGAGGCGCGTGGCTGTTTCGCCTTGCGGAAACGGTCACGCTGGGGGAAGAGGGGGGAGCCCTTGTTTTAGCCGGGGCTGGGTATGAACCCTTTTTGCTGCCAGCTTTACCAGGGGAGCGCCCGGGTTGGGTAGAGCCTGCAGAAGGGCTCCGAATGGGCGTGGAAACAACCGTGCTCGTTGGCCTTGATGGACCAGGAGCAGAGGGTGCCTTTCTAACTACTGAGGCATATGACGTCCCAGGCAGAGCTGGGCGCGCCAGGACCAAGTCCTTAGCCTCGCGGAATGAGAGTCGATCCTGGGCCTGAACGGCCAGGATTTCTTTCTCCAGGAGATATGCACCACATTGCTTCGAAGAAGCAGAGTGTGGCTCTCCGTAATTGACACACTTGGCCACACACGATTTGGACTTATCGTGTGCGATCTTGGAGCAATGTACACAGACTTCGGGTGACCCCGACTTTGCACGTCTACATGAGCGATTCGTATGGCCGAAGCGGTGAGAGTAATAGCACCACCGCGGCAGTGGCACGAATGCCTTCACGCAGTAGCGGTACCAACCGGCACGCACCGACTCAGGGAGTTTGTCACAGTCGAACGTGAGAAGAGTGTAGGGGTGGGTCTCGAAGCCCCTCCCTGTTTTCTCATCACACGTTCGACCTTGACCGCCCCATGGTCGGTCAGCTCTAGGGAGATGTCCTCAATGGAGTGGTCAACGAGTTCCCTCGCATAAACCACTCCTTTCACAAAGTTCATGGTAGAGTGCGGCGTCACACTCACCGGGGTGCCATGAAGTGTCCGAAGAGCACTTATCTTGGCCGCCTCGGCGGGATTCGCCAGAAGGCTGCCGTCCGAGAAACGGGTCACCTTCGGCTCTCTACCAATTGCACTAGCTAATCCTCTCCTCTGATGGACCATGTTGCCCTTGGACAACATGGTGCCATCAGTGGAGCGAATAACGAGGAAGCGTTTGAAGCCAGCGGGCTCGAAAACGCCAGGTAACCTCTGAATCAGGGGCCCCGATGTCATCGAGGCTCCGCCCTGTGCACTCTTGGTATTTGTCTTAGTCAGGGGCACGGCAACCGGGGGGGCAGAGGGGGCGGAGGTGCCGATCTTGGCTTGGTCGCTTGCCACAGTGGCAGCAGACCCATCCGTCCCCGCGGATGGAGAGGAGCCCCAAGTCTTCTTCGTCTTCTTAGTCTTTTTCTTTCTTGGAGAGGAGGGTGGGGAATGAACCCGCTTCTCACATCCATTGCAGAAGCCCCCAGGCCAGATGGGCAGGCCTTAGCCAGGTCCCTCTCCGAAATGGAGAAGGTCCTGGTTGTCGTAGGGGCACCTGTCGGAGGAGATCCCTCCCCTCCTTTTACTGCCTCGGAGCCCTCAGCCATTTGAGGAGGACCTTGCATAGGGGCGGATTCGGGTTCGGTGCTTGGCGCCGAGCCTGAATTCCCCCCCATGGAAGGCCCTAACGTCTGAGGCTGGGTCTCCTCAAGGACCATGTCTATTACAGGAGGGGCCTCCAGTTGGCTATCCCCTCCCAGGACATCGCAGGTCCCCTTGGCAGTGTCGCCAGTCTTGTGTGGGGAGGCATAGGCCTTGACCCCGGCAAGGTTTAAAATTCTTGCCAGCAGGTCTTTTGAGGGAAGCGACCGAAGGGGCCTGGCTTCCCTCTCCCCCCCTAAGGGGGTTTGCTCTACCGAGCCGCTTCGATGGGGAGCGGCTGGCTAAGGGCTGCCTGCTGGCTTTCTTGGCAGTCCCCTTGGAAAGAAAAGAGGGGACTGCCGCTGGGAAAAGGGGCAGAAAAGGGGCTGAGGGGGAGTCCCCTGCACCCGTAGGCGAAGGAGAGGAGTAAGTCTCCTCTCCGGTTAGAGAAATATGGAAGGTCGTCTGGGCAAGCACAGGGGGGGGGGGGGACCTCCATTTTCTTGCTGGAGCTGCCCGAGGGCGGCTCCGTTGATGTTTCAGGGAAAGTTGGGGGTTGAGTTTTTTTTGGGGGGGTCTTTATCATTGGGCATGGTGACCCTTTTTTTAACACGGGATGCAATAGCGCACACCTCTCGCAGTAGCCCGCACTGCGAGAGGTGCTTACAAGCCCGGCAGAGCCAGGCGCCGCCATTTGGGCCCACCCCTCCCGCCTGGTGGCCTGGCAGTCCATCGGCATAGCGGCTCCACCTTGAACACGGCGTAAAATATATAGATTGTGAAGAGGAGAGGAAAAGGGATGTGAGGAAGGTATGGGTGGGGATGAAGCAGGTTGTTAAAAACCAGCCACCCCAGACCGGAGCTCAGGGGTTAGGGAACATTGTCCCCCACCCCCTCAGCCCCGATGCCGGACGGTTGGCTGAAAGGAAGGTCAGCATCTACCCTGTGAAATTAGAGGCTGACCAGAGAAAGTTGTGGGAGAGGTCGTGTGAAAAGAGAGGAAACAAGTGTTTTGAAGGAAGGAAGAGAGGCTAAGCTGGGGCCGGACGGAGCGCTGGATCCCCTCAGCACGGCGGCCAGGATGGCAAATCGCCGCGCCCCTTACGGGGCGGGCTTTCCGGAAGTATCGGCCTTTCCCTTAGGCGTGGTAAACAGGATCATGGAGCTACCTACACTGCACCTATGCCAAAGACAAAAACCGGTAACAAATCCAAACAGGGTCGTCATCAATGTCAGTCCAATAAAAGGGAGAAGTGGGATTGAATAAACGGAGAGACAGAGATAAAGTGGGAGAGGGAATGCCGACAAGAGGAGAGAAAAACAAAGATAAAATGAGAAAATAAGAGAATATATCTCATGAATCTAATAAAACAAAGATAAATACACACTTAAACAAGATAAATAAGCTAAAGAGAAAAAAGAATGAGACAGTGAGTCCACTTCTAAGCTCTCACTAAAGCGAGAGTGGACCCTATCACAGCTAGAAGGCAGGAGTCCCTCCACAGTTAATCCCGAAACACTGTGGCTAGGAACGGGTTAGTACATTTTTACTAATTCAATAATAAAAAAATCCTTAAGGATAATATTAAAATAAAAGGCTTTTTTTTGTTCTTTATAAAAATACAACAATATGACAAACAAAGTTCCATACACCACCTTAAGTTTGACAATGATTCCTATATAGGTACAGAATGTCATATCGATCAGTTTAATGGTTTACATAGAAAAGGACAAGAACTTTTATTGGCTCTTAAATCTGGCTAATAGTAAGAATTTACGACTAAAAAAAATTGTTTCCTCTTTTTCAAATAGAATATTTTATGACGTAAACTGATTCAAATTCTTATTATCTTTACATGACTAATATTCGTACTTTAGATAAAACATTGGCACCATAGATGTCAAGTATTAACTTTCTAAATTTCATTGACAAATGTAAATATTTCCGTAGTTCCTTTTATATATATATATATATATATATATATATATATATATATATATATATATATATATATATATATATATATATATATATATATATATACAACGTGTGAATGGAATCTCAAACTATCTTTGTGCATCAAAAGTAGCCGAAAATTATGCTAAAATAATTAACCTCTTAAAATTCAAAAGACGCCCACTGTCAAGTCTGATATGGTATTGCAAAGAAACAGGGAGTCTTGCTCGCTCGCGTCTCAAGGCTTTAGAGTGTAAGAGAGAAAACGACAGAAAAGAATTAATAAATGGTAATGAATATAGTTTTAAGATGAAGAGGTGATACGTCATGAATAATAGATAAAATTCAAAAAATAAACATCAATAAACGTTTAAGAAACTTGGGAAAAATGCAGGTTTGAGGATTTTAGAAATAATATTTCTATGCATACTGGCGGAGGGAGTAGAATTTTAGGGGGATTTTGCATTCTTAAAGCCCTAAAAAATAGACAGTTACGGACAAAATGAAAAGAGCAAAAGCGCTTAAAGAACATGAAAAACTAAACCAGTGGATCTTGATTCTGAAATACTGATAATTAATTAAATTATAGAGAGAACTCAGGACTAGATTTCCGTCATGCAGGTACAATGAGAATTGTGAATGGAAGTATTATAAAAGCGAAAATTATCGGACAAAATATTGATTAGTATGAACAATAAATAAAAAGCATCGTTACTAATACTACAAATAAAATAATAACGTTCAGATATTACTATAAATATACCTACTTGAACACATAACAGTGACTCTAACATTCTTAATGAAAAACAATAAAGGATAAAAAAATCTCGATATTCTTGCTCACAACTTGACGAATTCCTGTAGGGGGCGCCTCAATATTCTAACAATCAACTTTATGTACTCAAAGTGGGCATTTTCACTCAATGGAGAGTTGCGTGGGCATACATATGGAAATAAAAAAGTCGGCTTATATTTTTTACCGATAGAAAGTAGATAAGATATTTTTCCTCTCAAAATTTAAAGCGAGAAACAACGAGAATGTCTCGTACAGATTGCTTGGAAGGAGAAATCCGTAAAAAAGTAGTGAAAATGTCTGTAAGATATATAGCCGCAAATTCTCCGACGGATTGGGGCAGGGAAGGCACGCATCTGCAGCACAGGCACTACAAAGTACGAACTGTAACGGAGATGATGCAGATGGGATCCCAAATGAAACTGGTGTGACCTTAGAAGGTCTTTTCACTCAAAGAAAAATGGGAGACAATAGAAAACTGAAAGAAATGGGTCTCTAAGAACTAAATAAACGCTTAAGAATAACAAAGACCAAAATAGAAAGCCTCACCAACTTATCGCGTCCGAGTGGGCCTATTATTGGGTACGAGCGGGCCTATTATATCAGCTTCGGGAGACAAGTTTGCACAAACAACACATAAACGCTCAACCTTAGACTAGTTGTGTTCAACTAGAACCCTGCTTTAATATTTTTCTAGAAAATAAAATTTAATCGTATAAAGTTACTAATTTGTCCCCGGATAAGGTCCATATAGCAGGCTCGGCAAACCCCGCCCCAGACGCCACTGTTACAGGGTGTTCCCCGAGATCCAACAATCTGTGTATGTGCATATTTTGTCTCAAATGTGAATATGTTAAGCTGTGTCTGGTTCTTGGTTGCATCGGGAGATGTCTGTATCGGCCGTGGCAGTGCAGTATTTGTACTTATTTAATTAAGGGTGGTGACCGCACCTGGGCAGTCTCTGAAGAAAAAGTGCTATTTCTTTTGAGTCGATATCTGGTGAAATGGCGGTGAGGTAGTGGTTTGGAGCCAGATATTAGATGCTGCGTTTGTGGGTTGTTTTTAGGGTAATAGTAGCGTAGGTATGTGGTGGAGTGATTCCTTGGCGTATGTGTAATGCTTGGTTGGAGTTTTGGCATTTTTTGAGGATGGCATAGTTCCTGAATGTAGTGGTATTGGTGGCTTTGGTTTCAGGTACTATGGCAGAAATTACGTTCCGCAGATGTCTGGTTGGTGTTTTATGGGTACGACCTTTGTGTCAGTTTATTTTTTTTGGGGGGGAAGGGTGGTACTGTAGGTTCCTCCCGTAGCGAGGCGAAATGCTTTGTTTGTCTTCTATAGCGTAGTGAGGGGATGCAAGATTAGATGTCCAGGCGTTAGAAGCATTAGCCGAGTGGAGGGCGGTGTACTACTTGTAGGTGTGGATGGACAATTCTTTGGAGGGTACGAGTATGTTAATTTTTGTAGTAGATTGATTAGTTTTGTTTTATTGTCTGACATTTAGTCCTGTATTCAGTGTAACAATCGGCACTGTAGGTCCTCGATTTAAGGCTACTGGGGTATTTGCTAGAATGATGCTGGAGCGTTTGTTGTTGAGGGTGCGAAGAGGGCAGGAGTTTTTGAAGCTAAGATGGTCATTAGGCTATTGTAGAAAGTGAGCGCTGAGAAAGATGTAAAAATGGTGTGAAAGGAAAACCTGAGTGAACATACTTAAAGAAATAATACGAAGAAACACGAGTGGAGTAAACAAATAATACTGATTGCGACGCAGATTCTAGTGCGAAAATTATCATTTCAGAACATTTGTCTATGATCCTATCCAAGATCATCTAAAGACACAAGCTTGAAATTCTTTTGAGTTAGAATGAAAATATTATCATTGAAAGCCAGGAATGGAACAATGGATAAAACTGAACAGACCAAGATTCGAACCACGTCGAAAATCTTTCCTATAAGGCTAAATACTACAGAGAAGTGCCTGAGGCGAATGTATATGTCTGTCAACCCTAACTTTAGCTTCAAATTCAGCTGGGGGGATATGGCTCTAATATTTTGCTCTATGCGATCATCTTGACCTCAGGGGTACACAATTTCGCCATAGTACAAGAAACTCAAGCCACTACAGCAAGACCAATACCACCTTCCACTAAACATGCACAAAAGTCTACGGCATATCGCTTAGTTGCTCCAAGGAATCCCATCACCGTGTAACGAGGCCACCATTACCCATAATCCAATTCACACACACCATAACACAGCAATACATCCAACCTCTGGCTCTAAATCACCTCACGGCATTCCAACGGATATCTGCTTAGAATAAATATTCGTCTCGCGTCACTAACGAATCGCCCTGGCGCGGGGTGCAGTCACCAACCAAATCTAAAAATATACAAATACTGCATAGGTCTGACCGATACGTACATCCGATCTCGCTGCCACAAGGAACAAGTGACAAACACATTCACAACATTGATTGATTGGTTTTAAGTGGAGCAACTACTACACACATTCACAACATGTCCGAAAAAAATGCAAGTCGTATCTCTATGCACAAGAAACAACAGCCTTACTACTATTATATATGCACAAAACAAGTTTAAATCTTTGGTGTTGTGGTTATATTCCTAGGAATTCGTCATTTGAAAATATATCTAAATTTTATAAAGTAATTAAAACATAATTCAGAACCAATATGTAAATGTGCCCAATAATAAAAACAACCCGAAATTTGATGGCACATGTAAACAAGTAGGGTTTTCCTACTTGTTTACATGCTTGCGGTTGTTTGTGTTTTCTAGCAAGCCGTTCGGTGAGCGATGAAGCCTGTGTCTTAGGCACCGGAGGCTTTCGATCGTGTTTTCAATGTTCCCCATCTTGTAATGACGGTGACGAATCCTTTCTGCGCGTTTGCTCCAAATCCCGATAAACCACTTGCCCCCAAATGACACGAATTATTATAGGTTGTTTGTGCGATTTATTTAGTTTCTCTTTCTCTGATCTCATCTGTACGGATATCATCAATGACTTTGCTGTAATGTATAATCTTAGGAATTATAGAGACCAATTCGCAATTCACCGTGTCAAGGACTTTGATCAAGTCAATTAAATCTACATTAGAGAGCTAGGTTAGGTTGAAGAAGATCATGGCAACCGAACTTCTTTCCGCCTATACGGCGCGCTGTGAATTAAGTAATAAAAGCCAAAATACCTCATGCATTATGCGGCTTTTCTCAAGTTCCCAGCCGAGATTTCGGTAAACCTATGATATTTTCACTGTCGCACTCACTGTTACCATATTTGACTGTCACCAGCTTTCATGGAATATACAACTGAACTCTAATGATCGTTGCTACAGACACTATTAGCCACAGGGACCCGAAACTACAAATCGAGTCCCCGTAGCCACCACACCAACACTATCGTATTCTTAAATGTTTTGCTTTAGGCGAATGACTTCGCAGAGGACTTAATAGTATGTATCATATTTCCATGGATAATATAAGCCACACAAGAAAAAAGTGCTTATCTCGGAATGTGTATTGACTAGTGAGAAATGTCTATACAGACTCGCAGTATTTTGAATATGCGCCCTCATATCTTGTATACGAAATGTTACGGTGAATTAGTTAATTCAAAGGAAAATTTGTTGTTAATTGTTAATGCCCTTGGAAGTCTTAACTCTACAAAGTACACAAACAATGCATTAATTTACACTCAAAGATTGTACAGAGTACCTTTCCTCCCTCCAGGAACCCAGCAAGTGTCAAGTGGATTTTAACCATCAGTCTATTAGTCTGTATAAAAATGCTTATGAGCTATTCAGCCGGGATGAATAATAATAATGATAATAATAAAGGAATTCAATTGTATAAATAATGATTATTTTCGCGACTTAGGCTCCGCGGTGGTATTAAATCGAGATCGTGGTAACGGACGTTCGGTCGCAATTCGGATGCACGGGTATTCGTTCGACTCCCTGTCCCGGTGTTGTAGCGTACAACATTCTGGTCCTGGATTGGGGCAGGGGGCGTTGGCGAATATCCACCGTCTTCAGAGGAGGAATTGGGCGGTGTAATCACATCTAAGTCGCCATCCACATCATCGATGTCTGATGAGAGAGAAATGGACACCACGTTAAGCAGTGAATAATGAATCGCTAAGTTGAAGAAGTCTTGATGACTTTCTTTAGAGCCAAGGGATTACTTACGAGACCTATGGGCGTTTAGGGAAAAGGAGAATGGAATTGAAGGGATACAAAATAAAACAAGAAAACACAGCGCATACCTCTGCCGATATCACAAAATCCCCTCGCAATGTTAAATCGAGTATATAAGGGAATGAGAATCCGCATTCAGAATCGGATCCGCCCCCAAATCAAATCGACTCTTGTGCCAAGGCCCAGTCCCCCACAAGGCATAAAGAGGGGCAATCACATAACTACCTAACTGCTGACGCGGGTAAAAGTACCCTCATGTGTATATGGCGTTTCAAAAGACGTCTGGAAAACGCTTAAAATAAGGGCCGCTATCGGGTCGTTGTTTCCATGGGGAGACGAACCTCTTCGACAGTCGGAATCATTGTCCACCTAAACTTCTTCCACTTAACCTATAACCTCATCTCTATTCTCCAGTCAACTTATATTCCCTTAGAAAGGTCACGCTCCAGCTTGGGGGCTCTTCGGATCCCCGTGGACAATCTTTACCTCCGACGAAGTGACCAGTGTCTTGCTCCTGGGACTTGAGTCTCCTCTGTTGAGCGACCAGCCGTAGGGATACCGCCACCACGCACAGGAGGACACCAAGGATCAGGCCCAAGATGAGGTAGAGGAGGAATTTCTCAAAATGTTCTGCAAGATTGAGTTATATTCTTAGATAAAACTGCACTACGCTTTAAAGAGTGGAATAGGAAAGAGACAGAAAGGAACCACATAAAGAGGGGATAAGTGTGCATGTGTGTGTGTGCAGGAGGGGGGATGCGTTTCTAAAAACCTCTACTGTTCTCCCATATCTGTCAAACTATAACTATACCATCCCTCCTTTCCACACCTTCATTTTTTATTAATGACACCATTCCTTTTTAGTCACGTGCGACTACTATGTCGGACGGTGGGTCGCTCCGTTTTGCTTCTTTTTTTTGTAATAACATTGTAACTATTCGGCCAATTCTAACGAAATTTGAAACCCTTATGTTGTTTTACATTCTCTTCCGAATGATATAATTGTGAAAGTCCTCCCAAGGTTAGCCCATGAATTATTGGCAATAATATCATATCTATTCAGTCGATTCTAACGAAGTTTGAAACCCTTATGTTGTTTTACATTCTCTTTCGAATGATATAACTTCCGAGGTCATCCTAAGGTTAGTCTTTGAATTATTGAAAGTTTTGAAGGTCGTAAAGTCATAAATCAGAATAAGTAAGAGCACGTGACTTTTTTGTCAGCAGACCTTGTTCATGTGAGGGGCCCTCTTTATTGGATAATGAAACTAACAAAGATCAGAATGACATGGGAACCAGGGGACGCTCTTCGTTTGGGTAAAGGGAGGTAAGTAGCAGGGTAAACGGCAGTGGCGTAGCTAAGGATTCGGAGGCACCCAACATACCAATTCCATCGCTTTTTTCCTTAATTTTTAAGGATACACGTAACTCTTAGAGTTATAAAAATACACAAAGAGTACAGAGAAACATAAAAATTGGAAACTCCTGAGTTAGACTGATTATAAAACAAAGCCTGTCGCAACGCCATCACAAAAACTTCACTTTTACTAACTTCTCCTACTTTGCTTGACTAATGGTTGAGCTAATATTTTTCGATATTTTTATGGGCCTCCTCCAAAAAAGTCGGATAGTCCACAAGTCTGTGTACACGAACCCGTCACGAGTACAAGGGACAATCGGTAGCGACCAAGCTCGTCCCGGTACCGGGAAAGAGAACGTGCCCGAAGATCACCCAGACTGGGACATTCAATAAGAATGTGCGAGACAGTAAGGTGGAAGGAAGCGCTCCATTAAATGGTGGTTTGTTCCGCGAGTGTGACCAATTTGAAGACGACGGAAAGCGACCTGAAACCGTCGTGGTATTTAGGGGTAGGTCTATGGGAAAAGGCATACCTTGATTCCTGCTATGTAGTGTGTGAGGAAGAGCGAAACGCTGGTATGGTCATCCAGTTATCGGGGACTCTTTAGTGCGAGCATTCCACGCAATTCCCACATATCCAAGAAACCAAGCAGAAGATAATTTCGATTTCCCCCCAGCTTGCGGCAACCGTGGCGTCACGGATAACGCAGATCCGGGTGTGTGGAGATTCTAATACCTCCAGAGCACTAAAGGCGCTTTGCGAGTAGCTAAAGATGACAATCCGGTTACCAAAGCTGTCACGACGCCTTATTTTCCTTGCAGAGTGCATTGCATACAGCTCAGCATTGAAGACGGACACAGCGCCTAGTAAAGCACCGCTGACTTCAAACAGAGGGAATTTGACATGGAAACCGATCAGTTTCTAGGACTTAGAGCCATCCTTGTACACTGACACGCATCCAACGTGACACGAGGTGTGCTCCAAAAAGACCGAACGCAATACTCTCGGCATGTGAAAGCTTAGGGGCCAGAGGCGTGACAACAAATAGTCAAAGGTGGTACCGTCCAAGGTGGCGTCCTAAGTAGAACCTAAGGCGCCACCGGCTTGATACCTACACCGAGCTCTCTAGGGAGTTTCCTAGCCCTAAACACAAAGGGCTTATGACATTGCTGGTGTCTCTCGGTGGCATAGGAAGCGTCAAGATCTGCTGCGGATCAAGTGAGAGCCGTTGTCAACTGAAGAAGACGTCGGGCCCGCGTCTACAAGCAAATACTGCACTGTGTACGGCGCAGAGTGAGTGCCATCTGCCCGGCGTCAATAAGTAGGCTCTTAATGGGAACATGCAGAAAGCACCGGTGGCCAGGCGGAGACCGGCGTGGTAGATCGAGTTCACTTTCCACAATACACGCTCAACTGCGGATGCGTAAAACTCGCATTCGTAGTTAAGCTTCGACGAACAAAGGATAGGTAGAAAAGTAAGGCAGCAGCCCAATCAGCACCATAAGTGGTGATTGGGCGTCGAATATGAGCCTCCCACGTAAGGCGGTGATAGAAAACCAAACCAAAGAAACGGTGCGAGTCCACCACTTCCAGGCGAACTACGTTTAGGAACAAGTCCAGGTCGGAGGCAGAAATGAACTACCTTAGTCTACGCCAAAAGAAAACGGAAAACTGTGCGCTTTGGTATAGCGAGAGATGCGGTTCAATGTCCGTTGGAGTCGATGATCTAGAGTAGGCATTTGGGCAGTGCTAAAATATATCGAAAGGTCATCTACCTCGAGCGTAGCGAGAGTATTTTCCTGTAGCACCGAAGTGATACCGTTGACGCTCAGGGCAAAGAGTGCGACATTGAGGACACTTACCTGCGGGACGCCCTCTTCGTGCCCAGCTAGGCGGGATAGAGCTCCCACCACATGGATGCGGAATCCAGCATCTCTTAGAAATTCAGATATTAAAAGAGGGAGACGTCCCCCAGCGTTCATCGTGTGGAGATTCTCCATGATACCATATTGGAATCCTTTAGACACTCTTCCACACCTCACAAAGAGAGAGTTTCCAGTTAAGTGAAGATACTCATATGTATATCAGCAAGGAAAACAGCGGGCGTGCTTAGAGACATACCTGAAACTAACCCTAGCTTGACGATATTCACCGATGGTGACATGGTACGAGTGCCTGTTCTAACGTATGCAGGCGTATTGCTTCTGTCTGAGGGCAGTCTCATGCCGAGCTGGCCACCAAAGAAGTGGACGACGTGAAAAACGGCCAAACTTTATAGGAATAGTAGACAGCCCCACGGCGATTAGGTTCCAGGAGAAATCAATGACCTCGTCAACCAACCAAAACTCATCGAATGGGAGATAGCAATAAGTAATTTACAAAGATTAAGAATACTAAAAAGTATAAAGAGAACAAAGATTATGTGATAAAGAATGGGAAAAGAAAAAGGCTAAAGCGAAGAAAAAATATTAAGTGAAAAAGTTAAATAGTACAAAGAATAGTAATAGTTAAAAGGATGAGTACAAGAATAGTAAAAAGTTTCAAGAGTATAAAGGATAGGAATATTAAAAAGATTAAAGAGAACAAAGAATATGAATAGGAAAATGTTAAAAGTGAACATAGAATAGGAATCATAAGAAGGTTAAATAGTACAAAGAATAGGAATAGTTGAGATTAAAGAGAACAAGGAATAGGAAGTGGAGAGAATAAAAGTACAAAGTGAAGCAATAGTGAAAATATTAAAAAGAACAAGGAATATGAAAAGTAAATAGGTAAATGAGAAGGAAGAATATGAATCGCAAAAAGCGAAGAGAGAACGAAGAATAGGAATCGTAAAAACTTCAAAGCGAACAAAGAAGTGGAATAGCAGAAAGGTTAAATGGTAAAAAGAATAGGAATAGAGAAAATGTTATAGCGCAAGATAATGGGAATAGTGAAAGATTTAAGAGAACAAAGAATACGAAGTGAAAAGTTTAAGAAGTGCAAAGAATAGAAAGTAAAAATAGGTATAAAGAAAACCCCCAAAATAGGAATAGTAAAATGGTAAGAACAAAAAATAGGAAAGTAAAAAGGTTAACAAGAAGAAAGAATAGTAAAAAGGTTAAAGAAAACATAGAATAGGAATAGTAATAAGGTTAAAGAGAAGAAAGAATACGGTGGAAGGACTAAAGACAACAAAGAGAATGAAGTGAAAATGCTAAAGAGTGAAAAAATAGGAAAGGAAAAAAGGTCAAAAAGAAAAAGAATAGGAATATAGAAAAGTTAGAGAAAATAATATGAATAGTAAAAGGTTAAAGAGAACAAACCATGTGAATAGTAAAGAGGTTATAGAGAAAAAGAACAGGAATAGTGAAAAGGTTAAAACAAATAGTAATTGAAATGGATAAATAGTATAAAGAATAGGAATAGTAAAAATTATAAATAGAACAAGGAATATGAAGAGTAAAGAGGTCAATGAGAACAAAGCATATGAATCGTAAAAAGGGTAGAGAGAACAAAGAATAGGAATAGTGAAAATATAAAATGGTATAGAGAATAGTAATAGTATAAAGGTTAAAGAAAACAGGGAATAGAAATAGTAAAAGGTTAAAAAGAAAAAGACTACGACGTGAAAAATGTCAAAGACAACAAAGAATCTAAAGTGCAAAGGTTAAAGAATGTGTCGTAGAGTGGAACGGCGATGCTAGCCGAGGATTGAGACTGCGGGGACACGGGAAGTGAGCACGCCAGAAATTGGGATATAGATCCCGGGTGCGAGGGTTAAATAATCAAAATCGAGAGCGGGTCGGGGTGAAACAGTGGGTGCGATAGAAGTGCACTAGCTTAACCTTGGCCAAGAAAAATCGAATGTTCTGCCCTTGGGTATAGCGGGAAATGTGGTTCAAAGTCTGATGGAGTCGACGCACCAGAGTTGGTATCTGGGCCGCACCAAAATAAACCATAGAGAACATCTTCCGACAGGAGAGAGGTTATACTGTTGATGCTTAGGGTAAAGAGTGTAAACATTAAGGACAATTCGCTGCGGGACACCCTTTCCCTGCCGTAGTGGGCAAGAATCGACGATCTCGTAGAAATTTAAAAATAAAAATTGGGAGGCGTCCTCTCCCAATGGCGTAATGCTGTCTCTAAAGGAAGGTCTCGCAGATAGCATTTTCCAGTCGGAGCAGAGTATGCGACGCGATGTCTGCGCACGCACCGAGAGCAAAACGCACCTAATTCAGCGTAAACCTGTCGTTTAAGGATTTTCAGCATCTTGAGGTAAATTCCAGTGACATCAGGACGTGTATTGAATGATGGCGGAGCATCATGTAGTATAGAGAATGTGAAGGAAACTGTCGCGAAAGCTTCCGCCAAGGACGAAGAATCCAAGATTGCGGTCTCGTTCTGCGGGGTAATGGGAGGAGGGTCTTACATTAACTTCGTCCCAAATCCTTTTACTCCCTTTCGCATCTCTGCAAAAGGGGGCCTTCGGTTAAATAAAGACAGGTATGACCGCCAGAAACAGAGGTGGGCATGCTTCTAAATATACAGGGACGTAGTCCTAGCTCGACAATATTCACAGACACTGAAATCGTTCAGGCGGCGCTTATAGTCCGTGTAAACAGATCATTTCTCCCTGAGGGCCGTCTCACACTCGGACGGCAACGATGTAAGGGCACGGCGTAAAAAACGGCCAAACGCTCTAGGTAGGCCCACAGAGGTCAGGTTGCAGGAGAATAACTTAATGGCCTCATCAACCAGCTTAAACTTCTTGACTGGAAGAGAGAAATCAGTCATTTCCTGAAATGCGGACCACCGTGACTGCGCCAAACATCACCGGGGCAGGTTTTCAGGCGGCAGCAGTCCAGAATATGAGTTAAATGGGAAGGTGGTCATTACCATGAAGGTCATCGACCACCTCCAACCCCAAATCAGGCTGTGCATGCGGACAACACAGTTAGAGATCGAGACAGGAAAGCGAAGCGTTTCTGGGGCAATGATCTGTAAACACATCCACATTTAAGACACCTTCTCAGGCGTGGTCCCTTTTTTGAAGGGTCCTGCATTTCCGAGTCGCCCAGGTCAGCCTTGGGTAAGGGCGTGGGAACCGAAGCCTCCTTTTTGCTGTTTTCCTTTCTGGGGGAATCGTTAGGACGCTCTCACGACTACCTTCGGGAGGTTTTCCTCATGTTAGCCTAACGACTTACAGGAGGCACCGGACAGTTTAGCTTTACGGGAAATAGCCACGCGAGGGATGTGTAAACTCCTGGTTTTGGCTGAGGCTGGTTATGAGCCTTTTGAGCTATCAGTTATACTAGGGGAGCGCCCGAATGGGTTGGAAAGAACCTACAGAAGTGCTCCGAATGGGTGCGGAAGCAAACCTGCTCCAGCCCTAGAGGGCCCAGGACCTGCGCCCGACAAGACGAAGTCCTTAGCCTTGCGAAAAGAGAATCGGTCCGCACCCTGAACGGCCAGGACCTCTTACAGCAGATCCACGCCACATTGCTCCGAGGAAGCAGTGTATAGCTCTCCGGCAATTCACACACTTGAGCGTAAACCATAAGGATTTATCGTGTACAGTCTTATAGCAATTCACAGACTTCGGGTAGAATCAACTTTGGAGGCCTATATGTACGATTCGTCTGTGGCAGTGGCACGAATGCTTTTATGCGGTAGCGATATCATCCGGCACGCACCGCCTCAAAGAGTTGGACATAAGTCGCTGTAATTTAAAATTTCAGCCTATTGCTATGCAATTTTAAACTTACCAAAACCAAACTGATATGAAAAAACACAAAAACAAGAGCGCACCAACAACCTTACCAGGCCCCGTCATAGAGTTCAAGTCAACCCGGTGACATGACCTCCCTAATTTGAACTCAGGCCGGGAGGATGTGCAGAGAAAAGGTTAAAGAGAACAAAGAATAGGAATAGTGAAAAGGTTAAAGAGAACAAAAAAGAATAGTGATAAGGTTAAAGAGAAGAAGGAATAAGAATAGTGAAAAGCTATGGAGAACAAGGACTATGATAGATGTCCTTCTTTATAACCCTAAATCCGGGATCCCACCCTTATCCCTTCCCGATCCGGTAAATGGAAATCGAGATGATAAAACCGGCTTTCCTACTCACTGTTGATGAAGGCGACCGCTCTCATCCATTCCCTGATGATCCCCACGTCCTTTTGAGAGGACCCCGACAGGATGGTAACGGTGCAATTGATGATGTCGTTTGTGGACAATGGGGAGCGGGAAACGTCTGACAAAAACAAAAGTCCTGTTAAATTCACAAAAAAGTGGAACAAAGAAACGTCACAGAAATTAATAGTTTCCACATCACGCTGACCGTAAGCAATTAACCAGCATTTTTGTTAATGGTAAAACAAGACCATTGACATATAAGACGCCGACGAAATCTATATACCAGTACATGGCGGAGAGTTAGAAATCACAGGCTTAATGGACTAATCGAATACATATAAATGGCTATTTTCAGCAAAAAAAAAGCCTTAGAGGTCTGTATAAATGGTAACCAAATGCTTTAGGGTGAATGTAGTGCACATAAGGTTTATTTTGACGCATTTCCTAATTTATGTAGCGGAATCTCAACGTGGTGTGAAAACGAAAATGATCTACCTGTCCACACCCTTACACCACTCTCTCTGTCTCTCCACAACGAATACCCATGATGGTTTGTCAAATAAATTAGTATGGGGTTCTTTGTGCCATTTTAACGATCATTTCTTCTTTTTCTTCTTCATCCGAAACCTTTTCCCCCACAATTATGGGTCTGCGCGCATCAGCGCCACATAAAACTACTTATACCTACCCCTCATTTATGCCATATCAAACATAAATCCACCCATAATTTTTCTCACGCCAAATTAACCACTTTAGCGCTCGGTTTCAACAATGCGCTCAAACGCGCTTTGATGGTTGTCAATAATTCCCGTGATCAAATGACCTCTGCTCCTTCGACGGCTCGGGAGATTAAGGGAGAAGGCCTTCGATCCTACAGCCCGTGCTGTAGGCCACACAAAAATTACAATAATTAAGTGGGGACGTGCCTTTTGTGACACTGTCCTTAGGGACCAGGTTCATCTAAGCAGGGTAGTCCAACTACAGGAATTTTTAGTCGCGTGAGACTCTATAGCTCACTATGTCGGTCGGTCGGTCGGTCCCAGTTTTGCTTTTATGGGGGAGGCAATGAGATTGTGACTATTGGGCCGATTCTAACGAAATTTGAAACTCTTATGTTGTTTTACATTCTCTTTCTAATGATATAATTGCCAAAGTCCTCCCAAGGTTATTTCGGGAACTATTAAAAGTTATGAAGGTGGTAATGTCATAAATCAGAAAAAGTGAGAGCACCTGACTCTAGTCAGCAGACCTTATTTTTGTAGCGCGCTCATCTGGTGAGTGCAGACAAGGATATAAGTCGCAGTAAATTAAAATCTTAGTCTGGTGCTAGGTTACTTTAAGATTAATAAAACAAAACTAAACAAAGAAAAAAAGACTAAGGCAAAAAAAAAGAAGAAGCAGCACGCTCAGGTGTCGGGAGAAGGCCCGCCTTCCCAGGGCAGAGGAATATGCGACCTACAACAAAGAGAGTCAAATTAAATGGAGGAGGCCAGCCTCCTCCAAAAAGTCAGATAGTCAAGAAGTCTTTGTACACGAACCCTCCCGAGTACAAATGACAAGCGGTAGTTTTTTTAATTTTAAGAGCCCATCTGGCGCCTTCCTACTAGGGCAAAAATCGCCGTAATCAAGCTACAACCTAATAGTAGGCTGACAAGCAGTAGCAACCCCGCTTGTCCCGGTACTGTGACAGGTAACATGCGCAAAGATCATCCAGACCGGGACATTCAACAAGAATGTGCTGAACAGTCTGGGGAACAACGCAGTCGTCACAATAAGGCGCAGGCGAGCGCTCCATCAAATGCCGGTGCGTCCTGCGAGTGTGCCAAATTTGAAGCCAAGAGTAGAGACCAGAAGCCGTCGTGGAATTGTGGGGTAGGACCATGGTAACACTCGCGGCATGATAAGCAAATTAAGTTTCCCTCGACCGTCTCCCATCTTCTTTGCCAAGCAGCCCGGAGAACTCACGGATTCCTGATATGTAATCGGTGTGAAGAAGAGCGAAACGCTAGTCTGGTCCTCTAGTCTTCGCGGACTCTTTGGCGCCGTCAATCCCCACATATCCAGGAACCCAGCAGAAGATAATCTCGACATTATCCCGGCTAGCGGCAACCATGGCTTCACGGATAGAGCAAATCAGGTGTTGTAAAGATTCCAATGCCACGAGAGCACTCAGGGCAATTTGTGGGGGGCTAATGATCACAATCTGGTCGCCGAACTAGGCACGACGCGTTAACTTCTTTATCGAGCGGTGTATTGTAACCAACTGGGAAATGAAGAGAAGCAGCGCCTGTTAGACCCCCACTAATTTCAAACAGAGGGGAAAAGGCGTGAATACCAACCCCCTGCTCTCAATTGGAGCACGAATCCGGCGTGACATTAAGTTTGCTCAAAAGAGGCCGAACGCAATACTCCGGGCGTGGTAGAAGATTTGAGAGCAGATGCGTGGCCACAAATAGTCAAGGTGGTACCATCAGGGTAGCATCCTAATCAGAACCAAGGGCGAAACCAGTCCGAGAGCTAGACTGAGCTCTCGAATGAGTTTCCTAGCCCTAAACCTAAATGGCTTATGGTATTTGGGGAGTCTCGCGGCTGGATAGTCACGATGATGATCGGCCGCGGATGCATTGAGAGCAGTTGGCGACCGAAGTAGGTGCCGTACTTGCGCCAACAGGCGAATAAAGCACTGTGCACAGCGCAGTGCGAGTACCATCTCGCCAGCAACGACAAGTAGGTTCTCAATGGGAGACTTGGGGAAGGCAACGGTCGTTAGGCAAGGACCTGTGTGGTGGCTTTAGTCCAGCTTACGCAATACACGCGCGGCTGCAGATGCATAAAACTCGCATCTGTAAGCAAGACAATAGCCCTATCATTACTCCTAGGTGCTGAACTTCACGGAACAAAGAATATCCATGGCACGCGTACAAGAGAGCCTAAGGCGGCAAATATAAACCTTTCAGGTGCGACGTCGGTCAAAAACAAGACAAAGGAAACAATGTAAATCCACCCCTTCCATGCGAACTCGTCTAGGAACAAGTACAGGTCAGGTGTAACCGTTGATGACGGCAGAAATGAACCACCTACGTCTAGGCCAAGGAAAAACGAAACCTATGTGTCAGGAATAGAGGATAATACCGCCATGAGATCGAGCACGAGGTCGAGCAACGGAGAGCAAAGTCGTGGGAACCGTGAGAGAATCGAGCCGCTTCCATCGATAAGGCAAGAGCAGGAATTACAAACGTGCAGGCGCAAGAAAACGCTGCCCGCCTCTCCAAGGGATATCAAGAAACCCCCCTGCAGTTAACCTCTATCTCCCGGTGGAGTGTTTGGTAAGTAGAGGCCCCTCCTTGACGTGAGGCATTTTCGCTTCCGGCTGGCGCATATATAATGCAAGACGCAGCCGGGAAAAAGCAGTATAGGCCCGCCTTTCTGCATGAGGCACGTCGTTTTCTCGATTCACCTTCATTTTCCCTTCTCGAGCTCGAAGGCAAGAATTCTCACCGAAGAAATTTAGCCCAGTCAATTGGCTATCTTGGATTCGGTTTTAACCTTGTCTGGCGCAAGTACTCCCTCGAATTCACTCCTCGAGGTTAAACTCCATTGATTACGATTTACTCGTTCAATCACCCATCCTCTGCATCGTTTAATAAGGACTCAACCCCCAAGCTAGGCTCCAGCGACTCAATTGTGGTTTCTTGACCAGTCAACCCGTAAAGTGTATGTTTGTATATTGCTCAACAACAGCCACTCGTAGGCTCACGTTTGAGCCTATCTATTCTCTTCCGATAATTCTTTAGTCCGATCCCTGTAAACATTAGGTATCCCTTTGCAATCTTTTACATTTGTATATATCGTGTACCTATTGTAATTATTAAAGATTATTTTGGTATCCTCCTTTCCATATCAAAAGAGCCCCGCAGCCTTCTTTATTATACTAGGGGCTAATTGCACTCGATTCTGTAGATAAATTCTTCCACACACTTTTTTGGGAACCCCCATTCCTTACTACTTAGCTTCATCCTCGTCTGTCGCTGCTGGGAGACGAGCGAAGGTCACTCACTAGACCTTGACCGCCCACTACGTGGCGCTTCAGCAGAGCGAGAGATGCGGTTCAATGCTTATTGGATTCAGAGATGGTATCTGGCCCACACCAAAAGCGATCGAAAGGTCATCCACGTAAAGCGTAGCGAGAACATCTTCTGGCAGCACCGAGGTGATACCGTTGATGTTCAGGGCAAATAGTACGACAGTGAGGACAGTTTCTTGTGGGACACCCTCTTCTTGCTGCATTGGGCCAGAGAGCGCCCCCCCCCCCCCCCATCCACCCGTCCGGGGAATCGACCTTTTCGCAAAAACTGAGAAATAAAGCTTGGTAGGAGTCCCAATGCCCCTATCGTGTGAAAGCCTCCATGATACGTATCGCCATGATGTATCATAGGCCTACTCCAGATCGAAAAACACCGTAGCGTAGTATTGTCTACGAAGGAAGGCCTCGCAGACGGCATTTTCCAGTCGGAGCAGGGCATCTGACGTGGAGTAGATGGAACTTGCGGAAGCCACAATGTGCAGAAGACAGATTGCCTCCGCTGTTCAGGAAAAAGGCTAGTGTAACATTTATCAATTTATCCATCAACTTGCAAGCGCAGGAGGTTAGAGTGTTTGGGCGGAAACCGGCCAGGGTTGAGCGAGATCATTATGGTTTGTGAAAAGCGAGCACAGTAGCCATTCGCCAAGAATCTGGAGGATAACCTCTGTTCAGATCCTATTTAACAAATTTAACAGAAACGCCATGCCTCGGTCACCTAGGTGTCGAAGCGTGACCTACGGGTTATCGTCCTGAGCAGGGGCGGTGTCCGCGCAGGAAGCGAAAGCAGAACGCAACAATATGTAGAATTGTCGTTAAAGAGTTCTCTACATCAGGGGGTAAACTCTAGTTGGCGGCCTTTAGCGACATCAAGACGTGAATTGAATGTTGATGAGCAACATCACGGCTAGAGTATGCGGTCGTGAAGAAATCCGCTACAGATGCGGTATCTGAGATTGCGGTACAATTCTCTTGAAGAATGGTATAGGAACTTGCTCCGCATCCTTTTGACTCACTTTCACACCTTTGCTAGGTGGGTATTCACGTTAAATGAAGACATGTATGCCTGCCAGTAACAGCGGCAGGCGTGCTTCGAAACAGACTGGAAGCGAGCCCTAACACAAAGAAAGTCATCAATAGTGAAATCGTTCGGGCGGCACTAATAGCGCATGTAGACATAACAATTCAATTGTGTATGAGGGCCGTCTAACACTCGGCTAGAGACCCTGGAAGCGGTCGGGGTGAAAAAATGCAGAACGTTCTAACAATACTAATTAAGCCCACAGCGATGAGGTTGCTGGAGAACTCATCGGCCTCATCCACCGACCCAAATTCCTCGACTCAGACAGAGAAATCAGTTATTTCCTGAAATGCGGAACATTGCACCCATGCCAAACACCAGCGGAGGGAGGAGGGAGGGTGTCTCAGACGGCAGTGGTCCAAAAAATGATATTTAATAGGGAGAGTGATCATCTACCATGGACGTCATCGATTACCTCTCACCCATGATCATGATGTGCCTATGGGAAGCACAGGAATAGGGATAGATGAAGACAGGAAAATGAAGCGGTTCTCCGGCAGTGATGCGAAAACTCGTCCACGTTTAGGACAACTATCTCCAGCTCGTCGGTCAGGTCGGAAATAACCTGACCCCTAGGATTGATCAAGAAAGAGAAAGGCCCTTGGCAACCGAGCCACAATGCAGCTAAGTCCCTCGCTTAAAATTCGGCTGACGTTTGAATATAGGAAGAAATAACTATATCTCCTAGCCAGGTCCAGGTGCACTGCTACTGCCCGAAACGAGGTATCTAAAGCAAAGAGAAGAACGAAGACATTATGCCGAATGTAAATGACGCATGCTACTGCCTGGCCCCAATCACGTTGCGATGGAGTCGCAAAACACTTATACCCCGGGAGGGTGGGCAGGGGACAAGCGTCCAGAATGGTCTTCTGCCAAAAGAAAGCTAAAGGATAACGGGATAAGACCAGCCTCCGCAGCTACTCCCAAGTGGCACGGAGTCCGCGGAATTCAATTAAAGGAATATGCCCTCGAATCCTAGCTCGGAGATGCGGGGGTCCCACTTCGAAAAGATGACCCTCACGTGAATATTCGTACGCTTCCCAAAGGCAGAAGTGCGGGCGCAGTTGGCCGAACAATGCGCTGAATGCTTAGCCTCACGTAGCCTGTAGCCTAAACGGATAGGATTTGCTTCCCCTCAAGATACGCACCATTTTTTTTAAGAGCTCATCTGGCGAATGCCTACTTGGGCATTAGTCGCCGTATTAAAAACCTAACTAGTACTAGGCTACTTTGAAATCAGATTCAAAAACAGACAAAAAAACAAACAAACCCCAAGCCTTAAATTTTAAAAAAAGGGGAAAAGGCAACGAGCAGGAAGCAAGCTCTTGCGTCGAGGGGATGTCCCCCCGGCGCAGAACCGAGCGACCTATAAGGAGAAAAAAATGGTTAAATAAAAGGGAGAAGGCCGGCCTCGCCCAAAAAGTATACAGGTCCACCAGTCAATGTGCACGCCGTCGTCCCGAGTAAAAGGGACAGGCGGAAGTGACCCTGCCCATCCCGGTACTGACACAGGTAACGTGCGCGAAGATCGCCCAGACTGGGACATTCAACAAGAATGTGCCAAACAGTCTGGGGAACAACGCAGTCTTCACAGTAGGGCGCTGGCAAGCGCTCGATCAAATGGCGGTGCGTCCCGCGAGTGTGCCCATTTCGGAGACGACAGAAAGCAACCTGAAGCCTTCGCGGCATATGGGGGTAAGTCCATGGGAACAGTCGCGGCGCAATGGCAGGCAAATTTAAGTTACCTTCGACATTCTCCCATCTTCTTTGCCAAGCAGCCCGAAGAGCTGCCCGTATTCCTGCAATATAGTCGGTGTGAGGAAGAGCGAAACGCTGGTCCGGTCGCAGAGTCCTCTTTGGTGCCCTTATCGGCGCGCTCATTCCCCGCAATTCCTAGATGTCCATGAACCCAGCAGAAGATAATCTCGACATCCACCCGGCTCGCAAACCCGTGGCGTCACGGATATCGTGAACCAGGAGATGCGGAGATTCCAATGCCCCGAGAGAACTCAGGGCGCTTTGTGAGTCGATATAGATCCAATCCGGTCTCCTAAACGGGCACGTCGCGTAATCTCCCATACCGAGTGGGGTATTGCCCCCAGCTCGGCCGTGAAGAGAGACGCAGCCCCTGACAGAGCCCCGGTGACTTCAAACAGAGGAGATAAGGCGTGGAAGCCAACCCCCTCTTGGGACTTGGAGCCATCCGTATACACTGGCAAGGTTCCAGCGCGACACAAGGCGTGCTCAAAAAAGGTTGAACGCAATACTCCCGGCGCTGTACAAGCTTTGGTAGCAGAGGAGTGGCAACAATTAGCCAAATGTGGTACCCTCCAGGGTGGCATCCTGGGCAGAGCCAGGGGCGCCACCGGCCCAAGAGCTATACCTGGCTCTCGAAGGAGTTGGCTAGCACTAAACCCAAAGGCCTTATGGTATGACTGGCGTCTCTCGGCGGCATAGGCAACATCGAGATCAGCTGCGGATGCAATGAGAGCTGTTAGGGACTGAGGAAGGTGCCGGGATAGCGCGTACATGCGAATGACGCACTGTGCACGGCAGAGAGCGAGTGGCACATCCCCAGCATCGACCAACAGGCTCTCAATGGGGGAAGTGCGGAAGGCACCGGTCTCCAGGCGAAGGACGGTTTGGTGGATCGAGTACACCTTCCGCAATACACGCTCGGCTGCGGATGCATAAAACTCGCATCCATAGTCGAACTTTGAACGAACAAAGGATCGATAAAAAGTAAGGCAGTAGCCCTATCAGCGCCCCAAGCGCTGAACGTCACGAAACGGAGAATATCTATGGCGCGGGTACAAGAGACCCTAAGGCTGCGAATATGAGCGTCCCAGGGAAGGCGTCGGTCAATTACAAGACCAAGGAAACGGTGCGATTCAACCACTTCCAGGTGTATCCCATTAATAAACAAGTCTGGGTCTGGATGGAGCCGTGGAAGGCGGCAGAAATGCACCACCTTGGACAAGGAAAACCGAAACCTGTGCGCTTCGGCATAGCGAGAGATGCGGCTCAATGCCTGTTGGAGTCGACGCTCCAGAGTTGGCCTCTGGGCCGCGCCAAAAGAGATCGAAAGGTCGTACACGTAGAGCGTAGCGAGAACATCTTCCGGCAGCACCGAGGTGATGCCGTTGATGCTCAGGGCAAAATGTGCGACACTGAGGACACTTCCCTTCGGGACATCTTCTTCCTGCTCCATTGGGCCGGAGAGGGCTTCCACCCACCCGTAGGCGCAATCGAAGATCTCGTAAAAATTCAGATATACCTATTGGGAGGCGTTCCCTCGCCCAATCCTGTGGAGTCTCTTCATGATACCGTAACGCCATGTGGTATCATAGGCATTTTTCAAATCGAAAAACACCATGGCGTAGTGCTGTCTACGAAGGAAGGCTTCGCAGACGGCATTTTCCGGTCAGAGCAGGTCATCCGACGTGGAGTGGAATTTGCGGAAGAAGCACTGTGAAGAAGACAGATGGCATCCGCTGTCCAATGAAAAGGCTAATCTAACATTTACCAATTTCTCCATCAACTTGCACACGCAAGAGGTTAGAGAGATTGGGCGGAATCCGGCCGGAGTAGAGTGATCTCTCTCCGGCTTGCGAAAGGCGATCACAGTAGCGATTCGTCAGGAATCTAGGAGGAGGCCCTCCACCCAGATCATGTTCCTGTTGAACAAATCTGAGAAAGGCCATGCCTCGCTCACCTGGGTGTCGAAACATGGCGTACGGGACATCGTCCGGACCATGGGCGGTGTACGCGCATGAAGCAAAGCGGAACGCAACTCACTCACAGTAAACTTGTCGTTGAAGGGTTCTCCGCCTCTGGAGGTAAAGTCCAGCCGGCGGCCTTCCGCGACATCACGGCGTGCATTGAATGCTGGCGGAGCAGCATCCCGGCTAGAGAATGTGGAAAAAGCATTCGCTAAGGATTCCGCCACGGACGCGGGGTCCGAAATTGCGGTCTCATTCTCCTGGAGAATGGGAGGGGGGTCCTGCAAGAACTTACCCCGAATCTTTTTGACTCTCTTCCACACCTCTACTAGAAGGGTCTGCCCGTTAAGTGAAGACACCCATGCCCGCCAAGAAGAGTGGCGGGCGTGCTTCGAAATATACCGGAACCTAGTCCTAGTCCGACGAAATTCAGCGACCGTGAAATCATTCGGGCGGCGCTTATAGCGCATGTAGGCATAACGCTTCTGTTTGAGGGCCGTCTCGCACTCGTCCGACCACCACGGGAGTAGTCGGCGTGCAAAACAGCCAGACATTCTGGGAATAATATTCAGGCCAGCGGCGATGAGGTTGCCGGAGAAGAACTCAGCGGCCTCATCTACCGATCTAAACTCCTCGACTGCGATAGAGAATTCAGTCATTTCCTGAAATGCAGGCCAGCGACCCCGCGCCAAGCACCACCGAGGTGGGCTCTCAGGCGGCAATTGCCCTGAAAATGATATTTGAATGGAAAAGTGATCACTACCATGTAGGTCATCGACCACGCCCCAATCAAAATCAAGCTGTGTATCTGAAGAGCACAAATATAGATCAAGGCAAGAAAATGAAGCGGTTCTCGGGCAGTGATGCCTAAACTCATCCACATTTAGGACACCTATCTCAAGCTCTTCGATCAAATCGGCAAGGACTTGTCCCTTGGGATTTATTGAGAAATCTCCTCACGAGAGGATGTCTGCCGTTAAGATCTCCAAGTAAGAGAAAGGGCCTCGCCAACCGTGCCACGACACGGCGTTAGTTCCCCGCGTCGAATTCAACTGACGATGGAATGTTCGCAGAAATAACAGTATACCTCCAATCTAGGTGAAGCTACACAGCCACTGCCTGAAAGGAGGTATCTAAAGTTAAAGTAAGAACGGAGACATTATGCCGGGTGTAAACCGCGCATCCCCCAGCCCAGCCATCCCGCGGTGGTGGGGTCGCAAGACCCTTATACCCCGGGAGGGCGGGCAGGGCATGGTCTGCATGGTCTCCTGCAGAAAAATAGCTAACGGGGAACGGGACGATACGAGCCTCCGCAGCTCCTCCCAGTTGGCCCGGAGTCCACGGCAATTCCATTGAAGGAATATGCCCTCCAGGCCTAGCTCAAATCAAATCGGCAAGGACTTGTCCCTTGGGATTTATTGAGAAATCTCCTCACGAGAGGATGTCTGCCGTTAAGATCTCCAAGTAAGAGAAAGGGCCTCGCCAACCGTGCCACGACACGGCGTTAGTTCCCCGCGTCGAATTCAACTGACGATGGAATGTTCGCAGAAATAACAGTATACCTCCAATCTAGGTGAAGCTACACAGCCACTGCCTGAAAGGAGGTATCTAAAGTTAAAGTAAGAACGGAGACATTATGCCGGGTGTAAACCGCGCATCCCCCAGCCCAGCCATCCCGCGGTGGTGGGGTCGCAAGACCCTTATACCCCGGGAGGGCGGGCAGGGCATGGTCTGCATGGTCTCCTGCAGAAAAATAGCTAACGGGGAACGGGACGATACGAGCCTCCGCAGCTCCTCCCAGTTGGCCCGGAGTCCACGGCAATTCCATTGAAGGAATATGCCCTCCAGGCCTAGCTCAGATAAACACGGGGCCCTCTGCGAACAGAAGACCCTCACGGGAATGGCCGTACGCTTCCCGGGGGCAGAACCCCGGGCGCTGTTGGCTGGACAAAGCGCTGAAGGCGCCGTCACCTTCGAGGATTTATTGGGGCAGGTTGGGCTCGCCATGCGAGTCTTTTCCTCCCTCCGCCTCGAAACCTTAGGCGGGCGTTGCGGCTTCGGAGGCGGGGGGCCCTCTTTTCGAGGAACCACCGCCTCCGAGCAACTCAGCCTACCACTAAGCGTAGGCGTGGGAGCCGAAGCTCCTTTGTTGCTGTCCTCCTTTCGGGGGACAGCTTTAGGAACCCCGGAAGATGGCCTGGCGACCAACTTCAGGAGTGTTGCCTCCTGTGAGTCTAACGACTCGGTAGATCCACGTGGCCGTTTCGCCTTACGGGAAACGGTCACGCTTGGAAAAGAGGGGGGAGCCCTGGTTTTAGGTGGGGCTGGGTATGAACCCTTTTTGCCGCCAGCTTTACTAGGGGAGCGGCCGGGTTGAGTAGAGCCCGCAGAAGGGCTCCGAATGGGCGCGGAATCAACCGTGCTCGTTGGCCTCGATGGGCCAGGAGCAGAGGGTGCCTTTCTACCTTTTGAGGCATACGACGTCCCAGTCAGAGCCGGGCACGCCAGGACCAAGTCCTTACCCTCGCGGAATGAGTCAATCCTGGGCCTGAACGGCCAGGACTTTTTTCTCAAGGAGATGTGCACCACATTGCTTCGAAGAAGCGGGGTGCGGCTCTCTGCAATTGACAGACTTGGCCACACACGGTTTTATATATACTGGAGAAAGGTGAGCAGAGGCGAGGGCCCAACACACCACGTACCTAAATTAATACTTGCCCTAGCCAGCAGGCTTTCGTCCCACGCAGGTAGTGTATACCTCGCGGTATACACTACCACTCGACTAAGATCCCTAAGGCGACGTAAGTGTGCCAGGCAGCCAGAACAGCTGTGGATAGAAGAGAAAGTTTGTAAAGGGTTAAGAGGGTATGAAATAAAGAGAAATAAAGATAGGCAGGTCCACTAACCAGTAGGGTGTGTGATCACCTATTATAATCATATCCCGGTGCTAAGTGATCCCAAGATGGCATGCATTCCACCAAGGCACCATGGTAACCAGACTGAACTCTGCATAGGTGGAAACCTTTTTTTAGGAGCCCATTTGGCGACTACCTACTTGGGCATTAGTCGCAGTACTCGACCCAGCCTATTACTAGGCTATATTAAAAAACAAATAACTAAAAAAGAAATAATATGCAAATAATAACGTAACAATGATAAAAAATTCCAAAGGTTAAAAAAATAAAATAAAAAACAAAGCAAAAAGGCAAGAACGAAGCGCGCTCCGGTGTCGGGGGTAGGCCCGCCTCCCCTCGGCGCAGCAACATGCAACACACAACATACACTCAAATAAAGTGGAGGAGGCCAAAAAAGCGTATAGTCCACAAGTTTGTGTGCACGAACACATCCCGAGTACAAGGGACAGGCGGTAGCTACCCCGCTCATCCCGGTACCGGAACAGGTAACGTGCGCGAAGATCGCTCAGACTGAGACATTCAACAAGAATGTACCGAACAGTCTGGGTGGGGAACAGCACAGTCTTCACAGTAGGGTGCAGGCGAGCGCTCCATTAAAGGGTCGTGCGTCCCGTGAGTGTGTCCAATTCAGAGACGACAGAAAGTGACCTTAAGCCGTCGCGGCATTGGGGGAGTAGGTCCATGGGAGCAATCGCGGCACAATGGCACGCAACTTTAAGTTCCCCTCTTTGCCAAAAATCATAAATAATTAGAATACATAATAATGATAAATAATAATACTAATAAATCATAATATAAAAATCATACTAAAATATAGTAAGAATGATAAGAATAATAATGATAATAATACTAATAAAAAAGTTAATGGTAGTTCTGAGTGGAGAGGATGGGAAACCGCACCTTCAACCTTCCCGGTTCACATCAGAAAGATCAAGGCAACCCAGAGATGGGTCTTCCCTAATTTGCTCTTAGGCCGGGAGAATGTGTAGCTTCTCCGGGTGCCGTTAGAACGTTGGCAACCAGGAAAACATAGTGGTGCCCCTTACGGCAGGAACTTTGGTAGGGGTAGACGCAATTCCTTGTTCCTAGGCTAGTTCTTTCTGGTCATCTCAATCGCCCCAGGAACTATAAATTCGCCTATCTATGCTCACACAGTGGTATAATCGTTGCACACTACACTGTTACCAAGTACCAAACACTGACGCATTTATTCTGTCAGCTGCTCCTGCCTGCTCGTCTCCCATGAGTTACCTTTTTCGCTCCATCAAACTTGAACATCAAATGACTGTAGTGATAAGTAAATATTGTTCGAGCAAATTTTAGCCTTTTCCAATCTGTCTTAATAGAGTTAGGCATCGGATAATCGGCTCACCATAATCACTTAAAATAAATTAAATGTAGACTTACTTATTTTGCGTTCGGTTTCATCTTGAAGCTTCGGGGTTGCAGTTTCGAATCGTCCTCTTGAATTCTTGAGGACTTCAGAGTTAGGAGTATCTAAGGGTGGAGATTCCATCGCGGGTGGAGCTGTTGTCGACTTTTTTCTCGAGCCAGGTGGTTTCAGGATCCAGCTGGGAACTGCAAATTCTTTGCTTTTCAGGAGAACCACATCAAGGAAGATATTTGATAGAAATGCTCATCAAACCAGCAAGTTTAACTGAACAGGCAAACTTAGAAGAAATGAACTAGAACCAGATACGCTGAAATTTTGGTTTGATTTTTAATATGGTAAAATTAAAAAAAAATGATGGGGAAAGCAAGGATGGCGAATAAAGGAAGTAAAATATGTTTGACAAATAAAAAAGTAAAATCGGCTGCTTGTAATAGAATTATGACTGTACTGAGAGGGGGTAGTCTTTGGGTAGTGAAAGAGTATTGAGATGATGATGATCTAGTGTTGATTGATATTTATCTACATTAAGAAACAAGTGGAGTCAAATAAGAAACCTCTTTCTAATGTATGCGAGATAAAGAAAAAAAAGAGAGAAAGCTAAGTGCAGAGCCGTAGGAACCGCCCCCCTCCCCTCCGACCGGGAGGGCTCTTGAAGGGGCCCCACTGCGGCCCAAATTTGTATTTTATTAATGAAAATAAAAAAAAATCGAATACCCATTTTCTGTAATTATCTGATTTATCTCTTCCCTTTCAACTGTGTCATTAATGATAGATCAGAATATTTGTATTACAGGAATATTGTTATGGGGACCCCACAATCTTGATTGGGGGGGGGGAGGACTAGGCATTGCTACGGCTCTAGGTAAGTGCGTATGATCGGAGGTTATTTGGGAAGAGAAGAGCATTCAATATTTGGGATAAACTTATTTAAGTTACCCCTGCTAGTGGACGTCACCGAGGCAGGCAGCGGCATCGAGTTTGTCTCAGTTGTCCAAGTGTCTTTCATGTTGGGAAGAAGTGTTGAGTCCTGTCTGGCGATGAGGTGCGCAGCTGCCTGTCTGCCAGGCCGGCGCCGTGTTTGTATGTGTTTACGATGGTGACCGCACCGAAAACATGCCAGAGTGACCCGTTTGTGACGTAAGGGGAATGTTTCTTCTGGTTCGATGTCTGGGAGAATGGCGTTAAGGTGATTTGGAGCGCGTGTGTGGATTGTATTGTGAGGAATGAAGGTCTGCTTTACGAATAGCAGGGATTCCTAGGAGTATGTTAGCGTAGTGTGCCCTGGGACTATTATTATTTTTACGATGTGTGGTGGAGGAGGACTGTATGGATATTACATGTAGTGGCATGTATGGTTTGGACTTTCGTGTAATATGGAAACAGTGAACGAGAGGGTGTTTTAGGGGGGTACGAGTTGTGTTTCGGAGAAGTGATGATGAGAACGTATCACACGGCGAAGCGTAGTGCTTCGATTTGTCTTTTGCAGTGTGTTGTAGTTAATGGATGTGAGAATGGATGTCCAGGACTTAATTGCATACCCGTGTTTGGAGGAGATGAATGCTTGTAGTCGTGACTGGTGGCTTCCTTAAACTTTCCGAATGTGGTTCCTCTGATGTGTCCAGAGTGTGATCGGTTTTGTTTTTGGTGGTTGCTGGAAATGTAAACCTGAATCCAATGTGACAGCAACCACTGATGGTGTTCCGTTTAAGGAAAGTGGGGTGTTTAATGGCGTGAGGTGGATGTGCTCATTGTATCCCAGTCCCTGCGTTGTAAATACAACTAAATTTAGAGGCTACTCGGTCATCGAGTTCTGTTGCAGCCAGTGTTCGAGTCATGTGATATGAGAGTTGTAGGTCTGGAGATGAATGAATGTGTTGAACGTGAATATTGTGCAACTCTTAGGTGTAAGCAGGCCAGTCCTTTGTAGTTGGAGTCAAGTGTACTGTTTAGTATTTTATTGATGAAAAAGTGTCTCGGTCTCCGTTGTGGGAGTTGGCAACTTCCCCAATAGTCATATTACCCGTGGTTGGAGGTGGCAACTCCCCGGAGAGTCTTGTTTCCCGTTTTAGGAGTTTGCAACTATCCTGATAGGCTTGTTCTCTGTTATGGAAGTTGGCAACTTCCCTGATGTTCATGTTCGCCGTTGTGGGAGGTGTCAACTCCACAGATAGTAGTGTTCTCCGTTGTGGGAGTTGGTAACTTTCCCGAAAGTCTTGTTCCCCGTTGTGGAGTTGGCAACTCTCCTGATAGTTTTCCAGAATTTCTTGCTATTTGTGGGTTTACATTGTCATGTTTGCTAATGCAGTTTCTGATGTTGATGGATTAGCGCTAGGATGTTCTGTGTTAGTTTTTTTACGCTGTCTTGTTTTTGTCAACGCTAATTTTAGTGGAGAATTTCTGTTGTAGTGTTTTAGGGTTCCACTCGCAATGGGTTTTTTTTGCTTTTTGTTGTGAGTATGATGGTGAAGTGGGAGTAGATTGTGTTTACGCAGACAAACTCGGCAACAGAGTTTTTGCTTTGTGTTGATGGTGAGGAGGTTCCAGTCACCTCTGGTTTAGCCCAAATGCTTAGGGTTGTTTTGGGGGGCATGGACCTCAAGGTAAATTTTATAATTATTATGGGATATGGGATAGTAGTGTGAGCCTTCCAAATTTTGTTGGTGGCCAAGTCTGGTGAATATAAAGTGATAACGGGGGGAGTGTGTTGGGAGAAGGCGTTGAAAGGTTTGCGGTGCGGTGTGAGACAATTATTCAGGATGAATAGGTTGATGATTTAGGTGATCCGACATACTGCGAAGTTCATCTTTCTGGCTTGAGTTTTCTACCCACGCAGGTTAATGGGGTTTGAAGTCCCGCAACATGGATGTTATTTTATTGCGTTGGGAGGTGGTGTAATACTGGCGGGCTGTTTAATGGGTAGGGGGTGGTGAGCTGGATCTATAAGTTGATGAAGGCGCAATGTGTTTGTTGCTGTTGTTACTGATCCTCAAGCTGTCTGGCCGAGCGACAGCCGAGAGACCTCAAGGAATGGGCATATTGTGTTATAGGTGCGTGTGGTTGTGAGCAATGAGTCTTCTATAGTGTTTAATTGTGTAAGGTGCAGTGTTGCATTTTGTAAAGGCATCTGCGATGCTTATATTCAGCCTTTAAACGGTAGTGAATCCCAAAGGTTAGAGTGTGAAATGAGCTAGGAATCTGCCTGAAAATATGCCATCAATGTTGTATGGAAGTGAGAGTATGGTATGGAAGAAGGAAACATCTCAAGTGGGAGCAGTGCATATGGAGAAATTGAGAGGGATGCTCGAGGTGTGAAAGATCGATAGATTGAGGAACGGCTTTGTAAGAGATGTTTATTGTGTGAAGAAGGGTGTGAATGAGTGGCTGAAAGTGTTGAGGTGGTATGGACATGTAAGAAGAATTGATAGAAATAAACTTGTGAAGAGAATATAACAAAGTGAAAAGGGTTGGAAGAAAGTGTAAAGGGTAGGTAAATTGTGTGAAGAAGTGAGAGAAGGGGATGACCTAGGACGAAGTGGATGATATGGTGTACACTTTACATGAAGGAGGGTAGGGAGGGGACGTGCAAGAAATGCTACATTACATAGCACTCCAGCATTAGGAAGTGCCTTCGCCGTGGACAAAATAATGAGTGACCTTGTGTTTAGTAGGGCATAAAGGTTGTGGTCAACCTTATTTTGTGGGGAAATGGTTGATGCTGAAGTCATGTCAAGGTGATCTTTGACCTTCAGGACTTTAATTTCAGAACGTCGGTGGTCTGCTGGTGTAGTTGAAGTGGTCTTCTGGTGTAGTAGCTGTGCAGCCTGCGATTGATTTTAGGGCTTTTTGATTTTTTTAAGAGGGGAGGGTCTGGAGTGTGTTTAGAGAGGTTAGGGGCCTAAACGGGGCTTGCGTAGTCTCTTACTGAGCTTTTAGTGTGAGGGATGCTGAAGTGACTGGAAGTATTGGTGAAGAAATCACGTCTGATGTGTGTGATTAGGGCTTCCCCTCCGTCGTGTCCGTGTCTGTGAGTGTAGTGTGGTGTTTCCGTGCCGAGTTCTGATGAACGTGGATAGGGGAGGGAGGCAATTACATGTTTTGATTGAGGAAGAATCCATTTAGCTCCAATTGTTTGTTACGTATGCAGTTTATGATCGGTTGTTGGTGGAGTTGTTTGGTAGTTTTTGTGGAATTCTGGGTTGTGAGGTAGGTTGGGTAGTGAGAGAGAAACTATAATTACTGCTATAATTAGTGGGATAGGAGCAGTGGAAACGGATAGTATTTAATTTAGTATATGTCATTGTGTCTGGTTTTTGTAGGAGAAAAACATGAAAATAGGAGGAAAGAAAAGCCCTGATTAAGTACAATTAGAGATCAAATGATTCTGCCAATAATGACGACAGATTAAATGGTTAATACCGTGTAAATTTAGCATATAAAAACTGCCTGAGTACAGGGACACAAAACAAAGTGATACGAATAAAAGTTAAGAGCACAAAAGATTAAACGAAGACTACTAATTAATGACATCATTAAATATTAAAATTAAATATTTCGAACGGAGGAATTGTTCAGAAGATGTGAGTGATCAGATGCCGGAATGAAAGGTTTGGCACTTATTAAAAGGAAATGAAGCCTCACATAAATGGTGCCGGTGACGAAGAAAAGGAGAAGGCTTAGTAATCATTTAGTCATTTGAAAACACGACGAAAATAGTCACGAACGGCAACTTTGCCAAGAGGGAAAACGTCATTAGTTAAAAAGGTACAAACATTATCAGATGAGATCTACATCATAGAGAACGTGAAAAAAGTCTGCAATATATGAGTATGGCAGGCGGCAAGAAAAATCATTCCGACGGCCGGGCTAAATGTTACCATGTCTGACGACAGAACCAGAAATCGCCAGGAACGAATGAAAGTCGACGCTAGATGACAAAAATACGAAATATATGCGTGGGTCTCGATATGTGTCGTAGTAAAGTAGCAAATATTTAAATTAGCTAAAAACACTTGTTTGTGCGCTTCATTTGTCGGTCTTTATGTCGTAAAAGTGAGGGCCCTTATTCCATTTGGTAAACTTAACTTGAGTAACTCGTTGCGGTCTTGGGATTAAAGGAGTCTGTGTGTTTGTGTTGGTATCTCATTAGCTGGAGGTAGACACTGGCGGTTGGATGCCATGTCGTGAAGTACGAACAGTTAAATCGAACAGATTAGTTGTTAAAGTAGACTTGTTATTCTATATCAGAATAGTGTGAGGGAAATTTCATTATCATCGATAAATGATGTTGCCACTTTATCCTTCGGGAAAGAAGCACCCAAGTCTAGAAAATGATAGCTGGGCGGTTCTGAATCTCTTCATTACTGAAATTGTTTACCCAACCAACCATTTCTCCATTCTAAAAGCTGCTCAAAGGGAAGCTTTCAAAGTTACATAGGCTGTTGTTGCTGCAATATGATTGATGTAATATTTTTAGATGTTATAGGCATGCTCCCCCAAAATTTTTTTTTTATTTTATAGAGCCCATCTGGCAACTAACCACTTTGGCATAAGTCGCCGAAAAACACGACAGCCTAGAACTAAGCTACTTTAAAATAAAAATATGAAAACTTAACAATCAAAATAAATTGGAAAAAATTAACAATCAGGAAGCAATCTCCGGCAGCGGGGGTAGGTCCCCCTCACCCCGGTGCAGGAGAGTGCAACCTACAAACAAAATAATAACAAAAAAGAACCTTAAATAAAGGGGAGAAGCCCGGCCTCCCCCCAAAAGTCAATAAGTCCACCAGTCAATGTGCACGAATCTGTCCCGAGTACAAGGGACAGGCAGTAGCGACCCCGCCCATCTCGGTACCGGGATAGGTATCGTGCGCGAAGATCACCCAGACTGGGACATTCGACAAGAATGTGCCGAACAGTCTGGGGGATGACGCAGTCGTTGCAATAGGGCGCAGGCAAGCACTCTATCACATAGCGATAGGTCACACGAGTGTGTCCGATTCGGAGACGACAGAAAGCAACCTGAAGCCGCCGCGGCATTGGGGGATAGGTCCATAGAGCCCATCTGGCAACTACCCACTTTGGCATAAGTCGCCGAAAAACACGACAGCCTAGAACTAAGCTACTTTAAAATAAAAATATGAAAACTTAACAATCAAAATAAATTGGAAAAACTTAACAATCAGGAAGCAATCTCCGGCAGCGGGGGGAGGTCCCCCTCACCCCGGTGCAGGAGAGTGCAACCTACAAACAAATAATAACAAAAAAGAACCTTAAATAAAGGGGAGAAGCCCGGCCTCACCCCAAAAGTCAATAAGTCCACCAGTCATGGTGCACGAATCTGTCCCGAGTACAAGGGACAGGCAGTAGCGACCCCGCCCATCCCGGTACCGGGACAGAAAACGTGCGCGAAGATCACCCAGACTGGGACATTCGACAAGAATGTGCCGAACAGTCTGGGGGACGACGCAGTCGTTGCAATAGGGCGCAGGCAAGCACTCCATCACATAGCGATAGGTCACACGAGTGTGTCCGATTCGGAGAAGACAGAAAGCAACCTGAAGCCGCCACGGCATTGGGGGATAGGTCCATGGGAACAGTCGCGGCGCAATGGCACGCAACTTTAAGTTCCCTTCGACCGTCTCCCATCTTCTTTGCCAAGCAGTCCGAAGAGCTGCCCGTATTCCTGCCATGTAGTCGGGGTGAGGAAGAGCGAAACGCTGGTCCGGTCGCAAAGTCCTCGTGGACTCTTTGGCGCCCTCATCAGCGCGCTCATTCCGAGCAATTCCTACATGTCCAGGAACCCAGCCGAAGATAATCTCGACATCTGCCCGGCTCGCCAAAACCGTGGCATCACGGATATCGCGAACCAGGGGATGCGGAGATTCCAATGCCCCGAGAGCACTCAGGGCGTTTTGTGAGTCGCTATAGATCACAATCCGGTCTCCGAACCGGGCACGTCGCGTAATCTCCCGTATACAGTGGTGTATTGCCACCAGTTCAGCCGTGAAGACAGACGCAGCGCCTGGTAGAGCCCCGCTGACTTCAAACAGAAGGGATACAGCGTGGAAGCCGAACCCATCTTGGGACTTGGAGCCATCCGTATACACTGGCACGGTTCCAGCGTGACACGATGTGTACTCCAAAAAGGTCGAACGCAATACTCCCGGCGCAGTACAAGCTTTGGGAGCAGAGGCGTGGCGACAAATAGCAAAATGTGGTACCCTCCAAGGTGGCGTTCTGGGCAGAACCAGGAGCACCACCGGCCCGAGAGCTATATCTACCTCTCGAAGGAGTTTCCTGGCCCTCAACCCAAAGGGCTTAGGGTATGACTGGCGTCTCTCGGCGGCATAGGCACCATCGAGATCAGCTGCGGATGCAGTGAGGGCTGTTGGCGAGTGAGGGAGACGCCGGGCTAGGGTGTACAGGCGAGCGATGCACTGCACGCGGCACAGAGCGAGTAGCATCTCCCCAGCATCGACCAACAGGCTCTCAATGGGAGAAGTGCGGAAGGCACCGGTCGCAAAGCGAAGGCCGGTGTGGTGGATTAAATCCACCTTCCGCAATAAACGCTCAGGCGGATGCATAAAACTCGCATCCGTAGTCGAGCTTCGAGCGAACAAAGGATCGATAAAAAAGTAAGGCAGTAGCCCTATCAGCGCCCCAAGCGCTGAACGTCACGGAGCGGAGAATGTCCATGGCACGGGTACAAGAGACCCTAAGGCTGCGAATATGAGCCTCCTAGGTAAGGCGTCGACGAATACAAGACCAAGGAAATGGTGCTACTCAACCACATCCAGGCGAACCCCATTAAGAAACAAATCTGGGTCGGGGTGAAGCCGTGGATGGCGGCAGAATGTACCACCTTAGTCTTGGCCAAAGAAAACCGAAACCTGTGCGCTTCGGCATAGCGAGAGACAAGGTTCAATGCCTGTTTGAGTCGACGCTCCAGAGTTGGCATCTGGGCCGCGCCAAAAGAGATCGAAAGGTCGTTCACGTAGAGCGTAGCGAGAACATCTTCCGGCAGCACCGAGGTGATGCCGTTGATGCTCAGGGCAAAGAGTGTGACATTGAGGACACTTCCCTGCGGCCTCTTCCTGCTACTTTGGGCCGGAGAGGGCTCCCCCCCCCCACCCGTACGCGGAATCGACGATCTCGCAAAAATTCAGATATAAACATTGGGAGGCATCCCCTCGCTCCCATCGTGTGGAGAGTCTCCATGATACCGTATCGCCATGCGGTATCATAGGCCTTTTCCAGATCGAAAAACACCGTAGCGTAGTGCTGTCTACGAAGTAAAGCCTCGCAGACGGCATTTTCCAGTCGGAACAGAGCAAAGGACGTGGAGTGGAACTTGCGAAAGCCGCACTGTGCGGAAGACAGATGGCCTCCGCTGTCCAGGAAAAAGGCTAATCTAACATTTACCAATTTCTCCATCAACTTGCACACGCAAGAGGTTCGAGAGATTGGACGGAAACCGGTCGGAGTAAAGTGACCTCTCCCCGGTTTGCGAAAGGCGAGCACAGTAGCGATTCGCCAGGAGTCTGGGAGAAGACCTTCCACCCAGATCCTGTTGAACAAATATAACAGAAAGGCCATGCCTCACTCACGCAGGAGCCGAAGCATGGCGTACGGGACATCGTGCGGACCATGGGCGGTGTCCGCGTATGAAGCGAGAGCGGAACGCAACTCACTAACAGTAAACTTGTCGTTGAAGGGTTCTCCGCCTCTGGAGGTAAAGTCCAGCCGGCGGCCTTCCGCGACATCACAACGTGCATTGAATGCTGGCGGAGCAGCATCACGGCTAGAGAATGCAGAAAAAGCGGTCGCTAAGGATTCCGCAACCAACGCGGGGTCCGAGATTGCGGTCCCATTCTCCTGGAGAACGGGAGGGGGGTCCTGCGAGAACTTGCCCCGAATCCTTTTGACTCGCTTCCACACCTCAGCTAAAGGGGTCTTCCCGTTAAGTGAAGACACGTATGCCCGCCAAGAAGAGCGGCGGGAGTGCTTCGAAATATACCGGAACCTAGCCCGACGAAATTTAGCGACAGTAAAATCGTTCGGGTGGCGTTAATAGCGCATGTAGGCATAACGTTTCTGTTTGAGGGCCGTCTCACACTCGGATGACCACCATGGGAGTGGTCGGCGTGCAAAACGGCCAGACATCCTAGGAATAGTAGTCAGGCCCACGGCGATGACGTTGCCGGAGAAGAACTCCACGGCATCATCTACCAACCTCAACTCCTCGACTGAGATAGAGAATTCAGTCATTTCCTGAAATGCAGGCCACCGCGCCCACCCTAAGCACCACCGAGGTGGTCTCTCAGGCAGCAGTTGCCCTGAAAATGATATTTGAATGGGAAAGTGATCACTACCATGGAGGTCATCGATCACCCCCCAATAAAAAATCAGGCTTTGCATCCGAAGAGCACAAAGATAGGTCAAGGCAAGAAAATGAAGCGGTTCTCGAAAAGTGATGCGTAAACTCATCCACGTTTAGGACACCCATCTCAAGCTCTTCGATCAGATCGGCAAGGACTTGTCCCCTGGGATGTATGGAGTAATCTCCCCAGAGAGGATGCCTGCCGTTCAGATCTCCAAGCAAGAGATAGGGCCTCGGCAACCATGCCACGACGCGGCGGAAGTCCCCCGCGTCGAAGTCAGCTGACGGTGGAATGTACGCAGAAATGATAGTATACCTCCTATCCAAGTGCAGCTGCACAGACACTGCCTGAAAGGAGGTATCTAAAGAGAAAGGAAGAACGGAGACATCATGCCGGATGTAAACCGCGCATCCCCCAGCCCGGCCATCCTGCGGTGGTGGGGTTGCAAGACCCTTATACCCCGGGAGGGCAGGCAGGGGGCACGCGCCTAGCATGGTCTCCTGCAAAAAGATAGCTAACGGGGAACGGGACGAGACGAGCATCCGCAGCTCCTCCCAGTTGGTCCGGAGTCCACGGCAATTCCATTGAATGAATATGCCCTCCAGGCCTAGCTCGGAGGAGACGCGGGGGCCCTCCTCGAACTGAAGACCCTCACGGGAATGGCCGTACGCTTCCCGGGGGCAGAACCCCGGGCGCTGTTGGCCAGACAAAGCGCTGAAGGCGCTGTCGCCTTCGAGGACTTATTGGGGGAGGTTGGGCGCGCAATGCGAGTCTTTTCCTCCCTCCGCCTCGAAACCTTAGGCGGGCGTTGGTGCTTCGGAGGCGGGGGGGGCCCTCTTTTCGAGGAACCACCGTCTCCGAGCCACCCGCCACACCTCGGGGGGTGGGCGAAGGAGCTGAAGCTCCTTTGTTGCTGTCCTCCTTTCGGGGCACAGCTTTAGGAACCCCTGAAGATGGCCTAGCGACCATCTTCAGGGGTGTTGCCTCCTGTGAGTCTAACGACTCGGTGGAGGCGCGTGGCCGTTTTGCCTTACGGGAAACGGTCATGCTGGGGGAAGAGGGGGGAGCCCTGGTTTTAGCCGGGGCTGGGTACGAACCCTTTTTGCCGCCAGCTTTACCAGGGGAGCGCCCGGGTCGGGTAGAGCCCGCAGAATAGCTCCGAATGGGCGCAGAAACAACCGTGCTCGTTGGCCTGGATGGGCCAGGAGCAGAGGGTACCTTTCTATCTATTGAGGCATATGTCGTCCCAGGCAGAGCCAGGCGCGCCAGGACCAAGTCCTTAGCCTCGCGGAATGAGAGTCGATCCTAGGCCTGAACGGCCAGGATTTCTTTCTCCAGGAGATATGCACCACATTGCTTCGAAGCAGCAGGGTGCGGCTCTCCGCAATTGACACACTTGGCCACACACGATTTGGACTTATCGTGTGCGACCTTGGAGCAATTTACACAGACTTCGGGAGACCCCGACTTTGCACGTCTACATGAGCGATTCGTATGGCCGAAGCGGTGACAGTAATAGCACTGCCGCGGCAGCGGCACGAATGCCTTCACGCGGTAGCTGTACCAACCAGCACGCACCGACTCAGGGAGCTTGTCACAGTTGAACGTGACGAACAGTGTAGGGGTGGGCCATGAGGCCCCTCTCTGTTTTCTCATCACACGTTCGACCTTGACCACCCCATGGTCGGCCAGCTCTAGGGTGATGTCCTCAATGGAGTAGTCAACGAGTTCCCTCGCATAAACTACTCCTTTCACAAAGTTCATGATAGAGTGCGGCGTCACACTCACCGGGGTGCCATGAAGTGTCCGAAAAACACTTATCTTGGCCGCCTCAGCGGGATTCGCCGCATTCGCCAGAAGGCTCCCGTCTGAGAAACGGGTCACCTTCGGCTCTCTACCAATTGCACTAGCTAATCCTCTCATCTTATGGATCATGTTGCCCTTGGACAACATGGTCCTATCAGTGGAGCGAATAACGAGGAAGCGTTTGAAGCCAGCGGGCTCGAAAACGCCAGGTAACCTCTGAATGAGGGGCCCCGATGTCATCGAGGCTCCGCCCTGTGCACTTTTGGTATTTGTCATGGTCAAGAGCTCCCTACCCGGGGAGGCAGAGGGGCCGGATGTGCCGATCTTGGCTCGGTCGCTTGCCAGAGTGGCAGCAGACCCATCCGTCCCCGCAGCCCCCGCGGATGGAGAGGAGCCCCGAGTCTTTTTAGTCTTTCTTGTCTTCTTTTTCATTTTAGGAGAGGAGGGCGGGGAATGAACCCGCTTCTCACCTCCGCTGGTAGAAGCCCCCAGGCCAGATGTACCGGCCTCAGCCAGGTCCTTCTCCGAAATGGAGAAGGTCGTGGTGGTCGCACGGGCATCATCCGGAGGAGATCCCTCCCCTCCTTGTACTGCCTCAAAATCCCCAGCCGTTTGAGGAGGACTTGCATAGGGGCGGATTCGGGTTCTGTGCTTGGCGCCGAGCCCGGATTCCCTCCCCATTGAAGGCCCTACCGTCTGAGGCTGGTTTTCCTCAAGGACCATGTCTATCACAGGAGGCGCCTCCAGTTGGTCATCCCCTCCCAGGACATCGCAGGTCCCCTTGGCAGCGTCATGAGTCTTTAGTGGGGAGGCACAGGCCTTGACCCCAGGAAGGTTTAAAATTCTTGCCAGCAGGTCTTTTGAGGGAAGCGACCGAAGGGGCCTGGCTTCCCTCTTCCCCCTAAGGGGGTTTGCTCTACCGAGCCGCTTACACGAAGGGCGGTCGGCAATGGGCTGCCTGCTGGCTTTCTTGGCAGTCCCCTTAGAAAGCAAAGGAGGGACTGCCGCTGGAGATAGGGAGGTGCCCGAAAGCACCTCCAGAGAAGGGGGTGAGGGGGAGTCCCCTACACCCGTAGGCGTAGGAGAGGAGTAAGCCTCTTCCTTGGTTAAAGAAGTATGGAGGGTCCCCTGCGCAAGCACAAGGTAGGGGACCTCCATTTTCTTTGTGGAGCTGCCCGAGGGCGGCTCCATCATTGGGTATGGTGACCCTATTTGTGCTACGGGACGCAATAGCTCATCACCTCTTGCAGTTGCCCGCACTGCAAGAGGTGCTTACAGGCCTGGCAGAGCCAGGCGCCGCCATTTCGGACCACCCCTGCCGCCTGGTGGCCTGGCAGTCCATCGGCATGGCGGCTCCACCTTAGACATGGCGTAAAAATGGATAGAATGTGAATAGAAGAGGAAAAGGGATGTGAGGAAGGTATGGGTGGGGATGAAGCAGGTTGTTAAAAAAAAACCATCCCGAACCGGAGCTCAGGGGTTAGGGAACATTGTTCCCTTCCCCCTTAGCCCCGATTCGGGACGGTTGGCTTGATAATAAGGTCAGCATCTACCCTGTGAAATTAGAGGCTGACCAGAGAAAGTTGTGGGAGAGGTTGTATGAAAAGAGAGGAAACAAGTGTTTTGAAGGAAGGAAGAGAGGCTAAGCTGGGGCCGGACGGGGTTCTAAGTCCCGTCAGCACGGCGGCCAGGATGACAAATCGCCGCGCCCCTTACGGGGCAGGCATGCAAAAAAAATGTATCTAGAAAGGTTAGTGAATAGGACGTATTATAATATAGAAATATACGGGGAATTTTCTCATTTCTACCCATGCGGGCAGTTTGAGGAAAAAGATCGTCTAAATGAAGGCTTTCGTTGCGTCGGAAGTTTGTGAAGACAATTATGGTTATTTTTTCATAAAAAGACGAACTAGTAGCGATAATGAAAGTCATCTGAGATTTTAGCTATCAAGTTCATGTAAATCGTAATAAAATAAATTCTGTCGTTGTCTACAGACCGCCAAGGAAAATGGAGGCACACATTATTCTTTTAAATCGTTTTCTGCCTTAATTAGACAAAGAGTAATTAATGGTTATAAGCGGATAATGCCGGGAATCGATTTCTAGAATTTATAAACGATAAATTCGTATATCAAATGTTGGCGAAACACTCAAGCAAAATATTCTAGACTTAATTTTCACTAATGAATAGAGTTAATTGAAAGTATACATGCTGGCAAAACACTTGGGAACAGTGATCACAACTTAATTATTATTCAATCTAAAAATTCCTAGAAAATGTTCACGAGAGTTCTAATTCATTTCTAAGATTAAATCGAAAAAAGATATTCTTCCAATATATTAAGCATTTGTAAGAACTCATTTGGAGTATTCGTTGCAATTCTGGGCTCCACATATTCGACGAATAATGTAATATTGGAACGCGTCGAGCGACTAAATTAATTCCCGAATTTTAGAAATAGAATATTCGAAGACACTTCAATTTACTTTCACTGCAAGATCGGCATCTGTGTGACCAACTTACTGAAACCTTTAAAATACTAAACTGGTTCACTAATATAAATTATGACTCAATATTTAGTCTTGATAAGTGAGCGGCTACTAGAAATAATGGATTTTAAACTAGTAAACAAAAGATCTAACTAACTCTGCGATAGCATAAAAGGCGAATTCCTAGGACAATCCCATATTGAATACCTGGATACAGACGGTATTTCAAAGGGCGTGCTTGGAGCTCTGTGGATCCTAAATGGTCAGACTCTATTCACGAGTTACCAATATCCATGAGGTGTAAAAGAGAAGAAAGGAATCCCGACTCCATATCGCTTAATTTGTCATGTGATGGCATTGGTGCACTCAGGCAAGTAACAACGCAGTTATGATAACGAAAATATTTAAAAGAATCATGTCACAGAAAGGGAAAGTATTTGGAAGCCCAGGAGAAAGTTCGTTCGATGGCGCATAGATAATAAAAAATACACATTGGTCATCTTAATGAGATCGGCTTAGGGATCAAAGTTTCGTTTGTTTCACAACTAGTAAGTTGTACTCGTTCGTATTAGATTCCAAAGTAAATCAAGTAGAAGGCGTTGAAAGTAACAGAGTCACTTACCACAAGTATAGACCGTTTTGAGGTACATCGGAGAGTCAAAGGGACACGGTCTTCCGAACACTTCCGAACTGGCTGTTAACTGGCACTTTGGAAATCCATGGCATTCGCTCATAACCGTGTCTGTGGCGAACTTCGCCAGGCAGTCTAAGGAACAGAGATGAAGTTTTACATAATGAAATCGAAGCTCTTGTGTGGTTCCGATAATTTTCATTACATGAAATGATAAATTTGGGGATAAAAGACCTTTCTTTCAGATTGGTAAGTTACGCCATTCGTTCCTGCATCGTAGGTGAGATTCCCCGATAGGATAATGAAATTCACATTAAGATCAGAATGTTAATCACTGGTGAGCGCTAAGTCACCAGGGGTAGGCCTCGTCAGAAGAGGGGGCCCAAGTAATATTGTGTGTTTTATGACACGAACCAATGATCGTGACCCTATGGGAGAAGCCGTTTCGCGTTTGGGGTATGAGTACTCCCATAGGCGATATGAGTACCTCACCAGCAATACTCCGAAACGGATGAAAGAGTGGATGTGTTGTGCTGTGGAGGCGGAAAGGGTGTTGGGATTGGTTATGTGCTGATGACGTGTGTAAAAGCTACCACCCCGAGAGTGGATAGGTCCAGCGGTTCCGGCCCAATCGTCGGACAGTCCCTCACATAGCCTGAACTTTTAGGCCCCGCATTCGCTGAGAGTGAACGCAAGCAAACTCCAGATGTACCCTTCTATGCGCTCCCTCTTTCAACGATATGGATTATTATTATTGAGATTTATTTTTTATTCAAAGATAAAACCAACGAGGGCATCTCCGGCAGAAGGTTTGTAAAAAAGAAATCTTTAAAGAAAGTGGTGATGATTGTAGAAGTGAAAATGCGTGGAAGATGGACATCACTAGATCTTCCTGTAGGCATTCCTTCCAGATGGCAACTACAGAATGCTGGCACATGCCACACCTGACATCTCGCCTTGCGGGGTACACACTGGGGGCGGGAGGGAGTGCCATTTCTCCAGGTTTCAGCTGTAGGAGGGGCTTTACCTCTTCTCACCACCCATCACATTGCAAGGTACCACTATCGTTATTAGCAAGAAATAAACAAAGTGGCAATGACTAACGAGGGAAACAGCGCTCCGTCCAAAAGGAGTGAGAAGAATGGCATTTTTTCATTCGCGAGAAAGAAGTGGCGTAACCAACAAAGGAGAGAGATAGGAGGAGGCGAATCGGTGGAGAGGATATTCTTTTTATTCGCTCATCTGGTGACTGCCTTCAAGGGCACTAGTCACAGTAATCAAAATTCTAGCTTAGTACTAGGTCATTCTAAAATTCGCAAAAACCAAAAGAACAAATAAAAAAAACAAAAAAAAACAAAAACAAGAAGGTAGTAGGTTCCAGCGTCGGGGCGATTGAGGAAGCCAGCCTCCTAGAAAAATTCAGATAGTCCACAAGTCTAAGTACACAACCCCCCCTCCCCCTCCCCTCCCCTCCCCCCGAGAAAGCGACCTAAAGCCGTCGCGGCATTGGGGAGTAGGTCCATGGGAACAGATGCGGCGCAATTGCACGCAACTTTAGGTTCCCCTGGGACGTGTCTTATCTTCTTTGCCAAGCAGCTCGAAGCACTGCCCGTATTTCTGCCATGTAGTCGGTGTGAGGAAGAGCGAAACGTGGGCCGGTCGCAGAGTCCTCGCGGACTCGGTAGCGACCAGATTCTCTGCAATTCCCACATTTCCAGGAACCCAGCAGAAGATAATCTCGACATTCGCCCAACTCGCCAAAACAGTGGCGTCACGGATACCAAGAAGCAAGGGATATGGAGATTCTAATGCCCCGAGAGTACTCAGGGCGCATTGTGAGTCACTATATACGAGTATCACAATCCGGCCTCCAAAACGGGCACGACGCGTTATCTACTGTGCCGAGCGGTGTATTGAAACCAGCTCCGACCAAAGATAGATGCAGCACCTGGAAGATCCACACTGACCAAACAGAAGGGATACGGCGTGGAAAACGACCCCCTCTTGTGAGTCATCCGTATACACTGGCACGGTTCCAGCGTGACATGAAGTGTGCTCCAAAAAGGCCAAACGCAATACTCCCGAGGCTGTAGAAGCTTTGGATGCAGAGGCGTGACGACAAATATTCAAAAGTAGTCTCCTCAAGGGTGGCCTCCTGGGCAAAACCAGGAGCGCCAACGGCCCGAGAGATGCACCGTGCTCTCGAAGGAGTTTCATAGCACTAAATTCAAAGGGCTTAGTGTATTACTGGCCTCTCTCTGCCGCATAGGCACTGTCGAGATCAGCTGCGGATGCAGTGAGAGCTATTGGCGACTGAGGGAGACGTTGGGCTCGAGAGTACAGCCGAATAGTGCACTGTGCAGAGCGAGTGACATCTCCCTAGCATCGACAAGTAAACTTTAAATGGGGGAGGTGCGGAGGGCACCAGTCGCCAGGCGAAGGTCGGTGTGGTTTGATGCCACATTCCACAATTTACACGCTCGGCCTCAGATGTACAAAACTCGCATCCATACTCAAGCTTCGAACGAACAAAGTATCTATATAAAAGGAAGGTAGTAGCCCTATCAGCACCCGTAGTGCTAAACGTCCCGAAACGAAGAATGTCCATCGCTCGAGTACAAGAGAGCCTCCAAGATGAGACGTCGGCCAAAACAAGACCAAAGAGATGGTGCAAATCCACCACTTCCAGGCGAACCCCATTTAGAAATTAATGCGGGTCAGAGTGGAGCCAAGGATGGCGGCAGAAATGCACCACCTTAGTTTTGGACAAAGAAAATCCAAAATCTGTGCCCTTGAACATAACGAGAGACGCCTGTTGCAGTTAACGCTCCAAAGTTAGCATCTGGGCCGCATCAAAAGAGATCGAAAGGTCGTCCAATTAGCGCTTAGTAAAAACATTTTCCGAAAGCACCGAGGTGATACCGTTAATGCTTAGGTATCACAGGCGGTATCATAGGCCTTCTCCAGATCGAAAAAAAACAAAACGTGCTGTAGTGCTCTCTATGAAGGAAGACCTCGCAGAGGTCTCCGCTGTCTAAAAAAAACATAATCTAACATTTACCAATTTATCTATCAACTTGCACACGAGAGGTTAGAGAGATTAGGCGGAAACTGGCCAGGGTAGAGTGATCTCTCCCCGGCTTGTGAAAAACAAGCAGAGTAGTGATTCTCTACAAGTGTGGGAGGATACCCTCTACCCAGATCCTGTTGAACAAATCCAACAGAAAGGCCATACCTCGCTCACCCAGTTTTTCGAAGCATAGCATATGGGACATCGGCCGGAGAAGGGACGGTGTCCGAGCACGTAACAAGAGCGAAACGTAACTCACTCAATGTAAGCATGCCTGTCCTAAAAGGGTTCTCCGCCTCTTGAAGTAAAGTCCAGTTGACGGCCTTCCATGAAATTACGAAGCGTATTGAATGCTGGAGGAGCAGCATCCCGGCTAGAGAATGCAGAGAAAGCGATCGCCAAGGACTACGCCACGGATGCAGAGTCGGAGATTGCGGTCCCATTCTCCTGGAGGACGGGAGGGGGATCCTGCGAGAACTTGTCCCGAAACCTTTGACTCGCTTCCACTCCTCAGCTACAGCTGTTTTCCCGTTCTAGACAGACGTTCTAGGTAGATAGGCTCATGGCGATGAGGTTGCCGGAGACGAACTCAACAGCCTTATCTACCGACCTAAACTCTTCGACTGAGACAGAAAATTCAGTCATTTCTTGAAATGCGGGCTACCACGCTCGCGGCAGTGGTCCAGAAAATGATTTTGGAATGGGAAACTGATAACTACCATAGAGGTAGTTTCATTATAAAAATGTTTCTTTTTTTATTGTATATATATATATATATATATATATATATATATATATATATATATATATATATATATATATATATATATATCCTGTTAATTTCTTTTCTCGTAGGTATACCTTTTATTTTTATTCACTAACTCTATAATTTAAGAAAGGGGATTTTTTGAGTATTTGAATAATAATTTCATTTTAGTTTGGTTATGACTTATGTTTTTTATCAAAGTTATTTCTAATAATTCTTTTAAATATCAAAAAACAAAATGGTGAAGTTCAGAAATAAATATAAGTATCGGAACTTTGTGAATTTTTTAAAACCCAAAGAATTACAAATGCTGAAGTTCAGAAAATTTAACCATGGCTGTTTTTTTTAGATTTTAAATTTTAATCTTAGTAGCGAAGCGCAAGCTTCCCCCGTAGGAGAAAGTGGCGAAGCCATTGCCTGGTTCCTTTATTATTATTAATTGTGTTGGACATTTTTTTTCCTTTGCATAACAATTGTATGTTTAAGCTCCGGGTAACCGAGACAATAATAACTTCCTATATTATTATTATTATTTTGAGGTGGGGTGGAAGGTTGTTTTGATGTTGTGAGAATACGATTGTATTCCCCGAGTGCTATTTAATTTGATTTATTTTTGTATAGTTTACCAGGTATTACCCCTTATGTGTTCGGTTATTATTGTGAAATAAAGATGATTAATCCCCTTACATTAGTCAGATGTCACTTCCCTCGGAAGCTCCACCTTGGGAGGAAAGGAGTGTCAGAAAGAGACGGATAACCCGACGTGGGATGCCCTGGAACGGCCGTGAGCTCCACATGTACATACAGCGCCTGGGAACTGGTACATTTCCGGCGCAGATGGAGAGAGCGTTCGAAGCAGGGCGAGCTCAAAACAGATCGGAAAATCCGCGCGACCGTGACAATCCACGCAGGACGCGCCTCGTCTGATAAGACCCGCTCCCTTCCGGTGCCTCGAGCGATGTACTTCAGCTGAGGCCAAATAAATACTTAGACAAGGGCCACCAGAAATCAGTACAGTTGCGGATACCAGTACTGTTAGACCCTGTGCGTAGCACCCGCCATCCCGTGACCGCAATCCCCGTGACGCGACGAGCCGCCCTTAACCCTGTCACTCTCGCAGCCGAAGACCAGAGTTCTCGCCAGATAGACCCTAGTCAACAGATAAATCTCTATCAACTTCGGGTCAGCTCCGTTCTCGCTTGGCGTACTCCCTCGTTCATCTTCAGCGAAGTTAAACAAAGTGTTTTCAATCAGACATTGCAAACCCCGGTCGTCACCAGGGCCCAGCCCATCCGATTTACGTGAATCTCCCTCGGAGCTAGGCCTAACCGTTTTCCCCCAAGAGTTCGTTCGTACTCGTTCGCACTCAGTTTGTTATTGTTTTTCTACGCGCTAAGGGACCTTGATTGTCCCTAATATTTTTACTCCCCATAGCCTAATACTAGGCTATGTTAAAAACAAGAAAATAACATAAAAAAGAAACAAAGGCAAGACACAAGCTAAAAAAAACAACTACAAAGACAAACAAAAAAACAAAAGAAAAATGTAAGAAGAAGGAAACTCGCTCCAGCGTCGGGGGTAGCCCTCCTCCCCGGCGCAGGAACATGTGACCTAGAACAAAGAGTCAAATAAAATGGAGAAGACCAGCGTTCCCCAAAATGCCGTATAGTCGGAAAGTCTGTGTGCACGAACCAGTCCCGAGTACAATGGATGGCGATAGCGACGCGACCCCGCTCGTCCTGGTACAGGGACAGTTAACCTTTGCGAAGATCACCGAGACTGAGACATTCAACAAGAATGTGCCGAACAGTCTGGGCAACAACGCAGTCGTCACAATAAGGCGCAGGCGAGCGCTCAATCAAATTCGGAGGCGACAGAAAGCATCCTGAAGCCGTAACGGCACTAGGGGGCAGATCCAAGGGAAAGTCGTGGCGCAATGGCACGCAACTTTAGGTTCCCCTCGCCGTCTCCAACCTTCTTTGCCAAACAGCCCGGAGACTCTGCCCGAATTCCTGCCATGCGATCGGTGTGTGGAAGAGCAAAACGCTGGTGTGGTCGCCCAGGCCTAGCGGACTCTTTGGCGTCCTCATTCCCCGCAATTCCCACACGTCCAGGAAACCAGCAGAAGATAATCTCAACATCCGCACGGCTCGCCAAAACCGTGGCGTCACGGATATCACGAACCAGGGGATGCGGGGAGTCCAATGCCACGAGATCACTCAGGGAGCTTTGTGCGTCGCTATAAATAACAATCAGTTCTTCGAACCAGGCACGTCGCCTAATCTCCAGTACCGAGCGGTGTATTGCAACCATTTTTTTTTTTTTATTAAGGGGCTATCTGGCGTGGCAGAGCCCCACTGGCCAAACAGAAGGAATACGGCGTTGAAACTGACCCCCTCTTGAGAGCCATTCGTATACACTAGCACGGTTCCAGCGTGACAGGGAGTGTGCTCCACAAAGGCCAAACGCAATACTCCAGTCGCTGTAGAAGCTTTGGGAGTAGAGACGTGGCGATAGATAGTCAAAGGTGGTAACCTCCGGGGTGGCGTCCTGGGCAGAACCAGGGGTACCACCCGTCCGAGAGCTATACCGAGCTCTTGAAGGAGTTTCCTAGCCCTAAACCCAAAGTACTTAGGGTATGACTGACGTCTCTCGGCGGCATAGGCACCATCGAGATCAGCTGCGGATGCAGTGAAAGATGTTGGCGACTGAGGGAGGGGCCGGGCTGGTGCGTACAAGGGGAATAATGCACTGTGCACTTTGGTGAACACGATTTGGACTTATCGTGTGCGGCCATGGAGCAACTTACACAAGCTTTGGATAACCCCGACTTTGCACGACTACAGAAGCGATTCGGATGGGCGAAGCTGTAGCAGTAGTAGCACCTCTGCTGCAGTGGTATGAATGACTTCACGCGTTAGTGATAACAACCGGCACGGACCGACTCACGGAGCCTTTCACGGTCTAACGTGACGAAGAGTGCAGGGATGGGTCTCAAGGAAGCTTGACCGCGTCATGGTCAGCCAGCTATAAGGTGATGTAATCTATGGAGTAGTCCCCCCTCGAGTTCTCTCGTATAAACCACTCCTTTCACGAAGTTCATGATAGAGTGCGGCATCACACTCACCGGCCTGCCTTTAAGTGTTCGAAGGGTACTAATCATGGCCGCTTCGGAGTGATCTGATGCTTTTACTAGAAGGCTCTGCTGGATCAAGCTGCCATCACTGGAGCGAATAAGCAGAAACTCTTAACGCATTTGCGACCCTGGTCTTTTTTTCTGAGCCTACCCACACGAAGGCGCCTCTGTGCCAATCTTGGCCTGGTCGCTTGCCTAAGCCGCAACAAACCCGTCCGTCCCCGGATCCTTTGCGGAAGGAGAGGAACCCGTAGTCATCTTTGTCTTCTTCCTGTCCTCTCTCTTTTGGCACCGAACTCGTGTAAGACTCAATGGAAGATACTACCGCCTGAGGTTGGGTCACCACCTCTCGGAGCATCTCCATCTAAGGGAGGGCCAACGTGTGGCCATCTCCCCAAAGGCACCACTGCTCTCATTCGAGGTAATTTCCGTCGCAGTCAAGTCTCTGGTAGGAGAACAGACCTCCTTCGGGAAAGATAAGGGAGCAGTCATGCCGACCCCCCGCAATGTCAAGATGTATTATTGCAGGACTGCAGGAGGCACAGCCCGAAATGTCCCGCTTTATTTTGCCCTTCTGAGGCGATTGGCCTTATCGAGTCGTTCCCAACGGAAGCGGGCCATTATAGCCTGCCTGCCTACTTTCTTGGCGGTTCTCTGTGGTAGAATAGGCAGATTGCAACTCGTGGAAAGATGGAAGCGTCCATAGGCGACTCCACAGAAGGGGGTGAGAGGCAAACCCCCTCACCCGAAGCCCAGGAGAGGAGTAAACCTCCTCTCCGTTAAAAAATGGTTGGGAGGACCTCCGAGGAAGCGCAGGGGAAACCACCTCTTTTTTAGATTTGGAGCTGCCCGAAAGCAGCTCAAAAGATGGCAAAGAGAAAATTTTTTTTAGCATAGCAATTGGAGAGGGAAGTCCCTCCACCGGTCTTAGGGGTGCTTCGATTCTCCCTATCCATCCCGACCCTCGTGGAGGACGAGGACGTGCTTGGAAGCAGATCTCATTGTGCCTTCGGTCGCCCTTTATTACTTTCTTTTGTTGCCATAGTCAAAGGAAAAAAGAAAAATGGAGCCTCATGAAAACTAGATACTATGACCTCCTTTTGAGTGGGGAAGGTTAAAAGGAGTCTCCATAGTATAAAAAAAATCCAGAATATTATCATTTACACATAATCGGTCCCGAAACTTTAACCATAAAGCATGGTGCGGTCGTAGCCACCTCATAAGTGTCCTTTGGGAAGGTGAGTAGAGTCGACGGCCCAGCACACCCCGTACCAAATACTTGCCATTACCAGACGGGCTTTCGGCCCTCGCCACAGGTTAGGACCTCACGGTATACACTGCCATCGACTAAGACCCATAAGAGGACGTAAGTGAGCTGGGCAGCAAGAACCTCTGCGGACAAGAGGGCAAGTGTGGAAAGGAGTAGGAGGGTATGAATAAAGAGAAGTAGAGAGAGGCGGGTCCGCTAACGAGTGGGGTGGGTGAGGGTGATCACCTATTATTACCGGACCGATCTTTGTGCAGCTGAAAACACCTCTCCTGGTACAAAGTGCGGGAAGAAAAGGTTGATAATAATAAATAATACTTATAATAAATGATAGTAAATATAATTAATATTAATTTCTGCTAATAATAATTAATACTAATAATATGATAATTATAATGCATAATAAGAATAAATAATGAGAAATAATAATAATATATCATAATAAATACTAATATAAAAATCATACAAAATAATAGTAAAATTAGTAGTACTAAACAAAAACATAAAACACAACAAAGAACAAAACCAAACATAAAACAACAAACACAAACAAACACACAATACACAAACATATAAACACACACATGCACACATAACAAACAAAAGCACCTACAAATACATACATACACCTACACATGAACACCCAAACAAACAAGCATAAACCATAAACAAAGACAATGACAACGAAAATAAAACAACAATAATAATAATATTAAAAAATATTAAAATAATAATAATAAAATAATAATATATTAAAAAATATTAAAATAATAATAATAAAATAATAAAGATAAATAATAAAGATAAATAATAATATTAATAAACGGTAGAGTAGCGATGAGTGTAAACGAGGGGAAAGCGCACCAAAAACTTTCCCAGGTCCCATCAGAGAGTTCCTGTCAACCCAGTGATGGGGACTACCTAATTTGCCCTCAGTCCCGGAGGATGTGGATCCCCTCCAGGTGTCAAGTATAACAGGCTACACAGAGTACCCCCCCCCCTCCCCCCGCGGGAAGGAGAAGATGGGAATAGTGATGAAGGTTAAGGGCAAAATACACAATGACAAACCTCGTCAACCTTTAATACTGAGGTCAGGAGGTCACAGTTTAAACCTCAAGAAATAAGTTCGTACAAAAATGGCCGCTACCCAAAGGTACGAATTTAAAGCACAGTGCGCGAAAACCAAAGAAAATGACAAGAAAAAAAACGTGTCCAGAATACCGAACTCAATATTTGTGGTTCGCTATTCTTTTTTTCAAGAGCCCATCTGGCGACCTCCAACTTGGGCAGAAGTCGCTGTACTCACCACGGCCTAGTATTAGGCTACATTAAAATAACAATATACAAAAAATTCAACAGAATAGAATAATAACAATAAAAAAAGGAAAAGGACAACAAGCAGGAAGCACGCTCTGTCGTGGGGGGGGGGGGGGGAGCTGAATAATTTTTTTTTATTTATATATCTCATCTGGCGACTTTCTTTTGGGGCATAAGTCACCGTACTCAAGCTAGACTAAATCTAGGCTATATTAAAAGCCAAATTAAAGAATATAAAAAAAAAATACAAACAAATTGAAAAAATATAGAGCGAGCTCCGTCGACGGGAAAAGGCCCCCCCCCCCCGGCGAAGAAGACGGCGATCCATAGTTGAATATTAAATAACGGGGAGAAGGTCGGCCTCGTACAAAAAAATCTAAAAGTCCACAGGTGGATGTGCACGAACTCGTCCCGAGTACCGGGAGGGGTAACGTGCGCAAAGATCACCCAGACTGGGACATTCGACAAGAATGTGACGAACAGTCTGAGGGACGACGCAGTCATTGCAATAGGGCGCAGGCGAGCGCTCCATCAAATAGCGATGCGTGACACGAGTGTGCCCGATTCGGAGACGACAGAAAGCAACCTGAAGCCGCCGTGGCATTGGGGGATAGATCCATGGGAACAGTCGCAGCGCAATGGCACGCAACTTTAGGTTCCCTTCGACCGTCTCCAATCTTCTTTGCCAAGCAGTCCGAAGAGCTGCACGTATTCCTGTCATGTAGTCAGTGTGAGGAAGAGCGAAACGCTGGTCCGGTCGCAGAGTCCGCGAGCAGAGTCCTCGCGGACTCTTTGGCACCCTCATCGGCGCGCTCATTCCCCGCAATTCCTACATGTCCAGGAACCCAGCAGAAGATAATCTCGACATCTGCCCGGCTCGCCAAAAGCGTGGCGTCACGGATTTCGCGAACCAGGGGATGCGGAGATTCCAATGCCCCGAGAGCACTGAGGGCGCTTTGTGAGTCACTATAGATCACAATCCAGTCTCCGAACCGGGCACGTCGCGTAATTTCCCGTACCGAGTGGTGTATTGCCACCAGCTCGGCCGTAAAGACAGACGCAGCGCCTGGTAGAGCCCCGCTGACTTCAAACAGAGTGGATACGGCATGGAAGCCGACCCCCTCTTGGGACTTGGAGCCATCCGTATAACTGGCACGGTACCAGCGTGACACGATGTGTGCTCCAAAAAGGTCGAACGCAATACTCCCGGCGCAGTACAAGCTTTGGGAGCAGAGGCGTGGCGGACAAATAGCCAAATGTGGTACACTCCAGGGTGGCGTCCTGGGCAGAACCAGGGGCGCCACCGGCTCCCCAGCTATATCTACCTCTCGAAGGAGTTTCCTGGCCCTAAACCCAAAGGGCTTAGGGTATGACTGGCGTCTCTCGGTGGCATAGGCACCATCGAGATCAGCTGCGGATGCGGTGAGAGCTGTTGGCGACTGAGGGAGGCGCCGGGTTCGCGCGTACAAGCGAGTGATGCACTGCACGCGGCGCAAAGCGAGTGGCATCTCCCCAGAACGACCAACAGGCTCTTAAAGAGTGTGACACTGAGGACACTTCCCTGCGGGACACCCTCTTCCTGCTCCTTTGGGCCGGAGAGGGCTCCCCCCACCCGAACGCGGAATCGACGATCTCGCAAAAAATTCAGATATAAACATTGGGAGGCGTCCCCTCGCCCCCATCGTGTGGAGAGTCTCCATGATACCGTATCGCCATGCGGTATCATAAGCCTTCTCCAGATCAAAAAAACACCGTGGCGTAGTGCTGTATACGAAGTAAAGCCTCGCAGACGGCATTTTCCAGTTGGAGCAGAGCATCCGACGTGGAGTGGAACTTACGGAAGCCACACTGTGCCGAAGACAGATGGCCTCCGCTGTCCAGGAAATAGGCTAATCTAACATTTACCAATTTCTCCATCAACTTGCACACTCAAGAGGTTAGAGAGATTGGACGGAAACAGGTCGGAGTAGAGAGATCTCTCCCCGGCTTGCGAAAGGCGAGCACAGTAGCGATTCACCAGGAGTCTGGGAGAAAACCTTCCACCCAGATCCTGTTGAACAAATCTAACAGAAAGGCCATGCCTCGGGACATCGTCCGGACCATGGGCGGTGTCCGCACACGAAGCGAGAGAGGAACGCAACTCACTCACAGTAAACTTGTCGTTGAAGGGTTCTCCGCCTCTGGAGGTAAAGTCCAGCCGGCGGCCTTCCGCGACATCACGACGTGCATTGAATGCTGGCGGAGCAGCATCACGGCAAGAGAATGCGGAAAAAGCGGTCGCTAAGGATTCCGCAACCAACGCGGGGTCCGAGATTGCGGTCCCATTCTCCTGGAGAACGGGAGGGAGTTCCTGCGAGAAGTTGCCCCGAATCCTTTTGACTCGCTTCCACACCTCAACTAAAGGGGTCTTTCCGTTGAGTGAAGACACGTATACCCGCCAAGAAGGGTGGTGAGCGTGCTTTGAAATATACCGGAACCTAGCCCTAGCCCGACGAAATTCAGCGACAGTGAAATCGTTCGGGCGGCGCTTATAGCGCATGGAGGCATAACGCTTCTGTTTGAGGGCCGTCTCACACTCGGCCGAGCACCATGGGAGTGGTCAGCGTGCAAAACGGCCAGACGTCCTAGGAATAGTAGTCAGGCCCACGGCGATGAGGGGTCCGGAGAAGGACTCAACGGCCTCATCTACCGACCTAAACTCCTCGACTGAGATAGAGAATTCAGTCATTTCCTGAAATGCAGGCCACCGCGCCCTCGCCAAGCACCACCGAGGTGGTCTCTGAGGCGGCAGTTGCCCTGAAAATGATATTTGAATGGGAAAGTGATCACTACCATGGAGGTCATCGACCACCTCCCAATCAAAATCAGGCTGTGCATCCCAAGAGCACAAAGATAGGTCGAGGCGAGAAAATGAAGCGGTTCTCGGACAGTGATGCGTAAACTCATCCACATTTAGGACACCCATCTCCAGCTCTTCGATCAGATCGGCAAGGACTTGTCATCTGGGATTTATGGAGTACTCTTCCCAGAGAGGATGCCTGCTGTTCAGATCTCCAAGCAAGAGATAGGGCCTCGGCAACCGTGCCACGACGCGGCGGAAGTCCCCCGCGTCGAAGTCAGCTGACGGTGGAATGTACGCAGAAATCAGAGTATACCTCCTATCCAGGTGCAGCTGCACAGCCACTGCCTGAAAGGAGGTATCTAAAGAGAAAGGAACAACGGAGACATCATGACGGGTGTAAACCGCGCATCCCCCAGCCCGGCCATCCGGCGGTGGTGGGGTCGCAAGACCCTTATACCCCGGGAGGGCGGGCAGGGCATGGTCTGCATGGTCTCCTGCAGAAAAATAGCTAACGGGGAACGGGACGATACGAGCCTCCGCAGCTCCTCCCAGTTGGCCCGGAGTCCACGGCAATTCCATTGAAGGAATATGCCCTCCAGGCCTAGTTTGGAGGAGACGCGGGGGCCCTCCCCTCACGGAAATGGCCGTACGCTTCCCGGGGGCAGAACCCCGGGCGCTGTTGGCCGGACAAAGCCCTGAAGGCACTGTCGCCTTCAAAGACTTATTGGGGGAGGTTGGGCTCGCCATGCGAGTCCTTTCCTCCCTCCGCCTCGAAACCTTAGGCGGGCGTTGCGGCTTCGGAGGCGGGGGGCCCTCTTTTCAAGGATCCACCGTCTCTGAGCCACTCGCTCCACCTCGGGGCATGAACGAAGGGGCCGAAGCTCCTTTGTTGCTGTCCTCGTTTCGGGGAACAGCTTTAGGAACCCCGGAAGATGGCCTAGCGACAATCTTCAGGGGTGCTGTCTCCTGTGAGTCTAACGACTCGGTGGTGGTGCGTGGCAATTTCGCCTTACGGGAAACGGTCACGCTGGGGGAAAAGGGGGAAGCCCTGGTTTTAGCCGGGGCAGGGTATGAACCCTTTTTGCCGCCAGCTTTACCAGGGGAGCGCCCGGGATGAGTAGAGCCCGCAGAATGGCTCCGAATGGGCACGGAAACAACCATGCTCATTGGCCTGGATGGGCCAGGAGCAGAGGTTGCCTTGCTAACTATTGAGGCATATGACGTCCCAGGCAGAGCCGGGCGCGCCAGGACCAAGTCCTTTGCCTCGCGGAATGAGAGTCGATCCTGAGCCTGAACGGCCAGGATTTCTTTCTCAAGGAGATATGCACCACATTGCTTCGAAGAAGCAGGGTGCGGCTCTCCGCAATTGACACACTTGGCCACACACTATTTGGATTTATCGTGTGTGGCCTTGGAGCAACTTACACAGAGTTCGGGTGACCCCGACTTTGCACGTCTACATGAGCGATTCGTATGGCCGAAGCGGTGACAGTAATAGCACCGCCGCGGCAGTGGCACGAATGCCTTCACGCGGTAGCGGTACCAACCGGCACGCACCGACTCAGGGAGCTGGTCACAGTCGAACGTGACGAAGAGTGTAGGGGTGGGTCTCGAGGTCCCTCTCTGTTTTCTCATCACACGTTCGACCTTGACGCCCCATGGTCGTCCAGCTCTAGGGTGATGTCCTTAATGAAGTAGTCAGCGAGTTCCCTCGCATAAACTACTCCTTTCACAAAGTTCATGGTAGAGTGCGGCGGCAAACTCACCGGGGTGCCATGAAGGGTCCGAAGAGCACTTATCTTGGCCGCCTCGGCGGGATTCTCCGCATTCGCCAGAAGGCTCTCGTCCGAGAAACGGGTTACCTTCGGCTCTCTACCAATTGCACTAGCTAATCCTCTCCTCTGATTGATCATGTTGCCTTTGGACAACATGGTGCCATCAGTGGAGCGAATAACGAGGAAGCGTTTGAAGCCAGCGGGTTCAAAAACGCCAGGTAACCTCTGAATGAGGGGCCCCGATGTCATCGAGGCTCCGCCCTGTGCACTTTTGGTCTTTGTCATGGTCAAGAGCTTCGTACCCGGGGAGGCATAGGGGCCGGATGTGCCGATCTTAGCTTGGTCGCTTGCCAAAGTGGTAGCAGACCCATCCGTCCCCGTAGCCCCCGCGGATGGAGAGGAGCCCCGAGTCTTCTTCGTCTTTTTGTTCTTTTTCGTCCTTTTCTTTTTTGGAGAGGAGGGTGGGGAATGAACCCGCTTCTCAATCCCACCGGTAGAAGCCCCCAGGCCAGATGGACCGGCCTCAGCCAGGTCCTTCTCCAAAATGGAGAAGGCCCTGGTGGTCGCAGGGGCATCATCCGGAGGAGATCCCTCCCCTCCTTGTACTGCCTGAGAATCCCCAGCCGTTTGACGAGGACCTTGCATAGGGGCGGATTCGGGTTCGGTGCCTGCGCCGAGCCCGGATTAGCCCCCATGGAAGGCCCTACCGTCTGAGTCTGGTTTTCCTCAAAGACCATGTCTATCACAGGAGGGGCCTCCAGTTGGCCATCCCCTCCCAGGACATCGCAGGTCCCCTTGGCAGCGTCATAAGTCTTTAGTGGGGAGGCACAGGCCTTGACCCCGGCTAGGTTTAATATTCTTGCCAGCAGGTCTTTTGAGGGAAGCGACCGAAGGGGTCTGGCTTCCCTATCCCCCCTAAGGGGGTTTGCCCTACCGAGCCGCCCTCACGAGGGGCGGTCGGCAATGGGCTGCCTGCTGGCTTTCTTGGCAGTCCCTTAGAAAGCAAAGGAGGGACTGCCGCTGGAGATAGGGAGGTGCTCAAAAGCACCTCCAGAGAAGGGGGTGAGGGGGAGTCCCCTACACCCGTAGGCGTAGGAGAGGAGTAAGCCTCCTCTCCGGTTAAAGAAGTATGGAGGGTCCCCTGCGCCAGCACAGGGGGGAAGACCTCCATCTTTTCTGTGGAGCTGCACGAGGGCGGCTCCGTTGTTTCAGGGGGAATTAAGGGGAGATGTTTATTTTTTGCATCATTGGGCATGGTGACCCTCTTTGTTTTACGGGACGCAATCGCTTACCACCTCTTGCAGTAGCCCGCACTGCAAGACGTGCTTACAGGCCTGGCAGAGCCAGGCGCCGCCATTCGGGACCACCCCTCCCGCCTGGTGGCCTGGCAGTCCATCGGCATGGCGGCTCCAACCTGGACACGGCGTAAAATTGATAGAATGTGAAGAGAAGAGGAAAAGGGATGTGAGGAAGGTATGGGTGTGGATGAAGCAGGTTGTTAAAAAAACCCATCCCGAACCGGAGCTCAGCGGTTAGGGAACAATGTCCCCTCCCCCCTCAGCCCTGATCCGGGGGGGTTGGCTTGAGAAGGTCAGCATCTACCCTGAGAAATTAGAGGCTGACCAGAGAAAGTTGTGGGAGAGGTTGTATGAAAAGCGACGAGGTAGGGGAGAAATCGGGCTATCTGAAGGAAGGAAGAGAGGCTAAGCTTGGGCCGGACGGAGCGCTGGATCTCGTCAGCACGGCGGCCAGGATGGCAAATCGCCGCGCCCCTTACGGGGTTGAGTGAGAGGAAGCTGGTCGGCGTCTACCCTGTGAAATTAGAAATTTGTGGGCGAGGTTGTAGGGAAAGTGAGGAAGTAGAGTAAAAATGCAGGCTGTCAGAAAGAAGAAGAGGCTAAGCTGGGGCAGGACGGGGCGCTGAGTTCCGCCAGCATAAATACGTTCCAGACTGTCATTATTCCTCCGCTTGTGCAGGGACCACTCCCAGTTGTGGTTAAAAAATGAAGTGGTCCAAATATGACAAAAAAATCCAGTTATTTTCGTTTGGAGATGCCTCCCCTCAAATCAGTAGTTTAATTAAGACATTAGATTCATGTTATGTACAGGGTGGTCCGAAAGTCTTGTCACCTCCTGTAAATACTGTTTTAATTTTAAATTTCAGATGGCTCACACGAGCTTCGACAATTTGGAAGAGAGGCTGATTGTACGTGCATTCTGGTGTTCATACAGACCTTCTCGATTTGGGATATTATTATATTGTTCTTAGTATTTTTCGGGAGGGAGTGTTAAAACCACCCTCTAATGCTGGAGGGAGGAAGTTAGAACGAGAACATCAATTCGGCAAGTGGGAATTTCGGTTAGGGTTAGCTAGGATACCTAACCTAACTCAAAGCATTGGAAGATAATGTTCAATTGCCGAAACCTTGTGGTGATGATGTTAAAATGACTAATTTATTAGGTAGGATATTAAAGTGATAGATCTAACACAATTTTTTCTTTCACATTCCGTTCACTATCCTGACATGGTGAAATTGGGTACGCTATTCCCCACCCACACCACCACCACTAGGAAGAATAAAGGAGGGAGAAGGCCTGAGCAGGAGAAACTATTCTCAAATATCAAGGAACAAGCATGTAAAAACGAATAAATAATCTTTAATGCATAAACTTCAATCCAGTCGTAGATGAGTGTTATGCATATGTAAACCTGTAAAAGAAACTACACTTCGTACCCACCTTCTTCAGGATAGCCTTCCCTCTGAGGGCACAGAAGAGACCCACGTTTAGTCCGGCCAAACATAGAAGTATAGATTGCGATTCGAGACTGTGGCCCACAGTCGAGCGTCAGCTGCTGCCCTTCGCAGAGGACTTTGTTGATGAACGTGTCTGTAAAAGGAGAGTGAATAAAGGTTGGATCCAGAGAAGGGTTCGCTACCCTTTTAAGTAATGGAGAGCAGCGAAAATCAACCAAGACGGCTCTTTAAAAAAGTTTCGAAAAGGAATTTGCTGTAAATGAACTCGAAAATATGCAATGTTGCTGATACACATATGCTAGGACTTGCCACTATCCACGTTCTTCAAGAAGGCGGTACTGGTACCTCTTCTGGGTATGAAGGGACTAGAAGAGGAAAAATATCCTGGAGCTGGAAAAGAAGCAACCAGAGATGACAAACTTGTGTCAAGGCTGCCCCCCACAATGAAATGTACCGCTTTTGAGAGAGGGCAATTTCCATAAGTATCCCTGAATACTTTTTAGGCATATTTGCAGATAAAAATATATAAAAAAGATTGTCATCATATAATCAAGGCCTCGGTGGCAAATTTAGGTATGGAACTCAGCAAATCGGTATCAATATCATTGACGTAAATAATAAACAACCATGGGCCCTAGATAAATCCTTGCTGGCTATTAGCTGTTCGAGAATTACAAAACAAGGTCTGGTGACCAAAAAGTCACATGCTCTCAATTATTCTGATTTATGACCTTACGAACTTCAAAACTTTCAATAATTTAAAGACTAACATTAAGAGGATCTTGGAGGTTATATCATTCGAAAGAGAATGTAAAACAACATAACGGTTTCGAATATCGTTAGAATCGGCCGAATAGTTACAATGTTATTACAAAAAAAAGCAAAACGAGGGTCGAACGACCGATCGACATAGTAAGATGTAGAGTTGCCCGCGACTAAAAATGTTGAATCCCAGTTTTAGTCTCTCTATTCTTATGAAACATCACTTATTACAGTTTCTGCATAGTGTCTTAATAAATCTTATACATTACCAAAATGTGTTATTTCAGATATTTATACACTAGCAAAATTAGAAAGAAACTCTCCACATTTTGTACATTAAAAGGATAAATACAAATTTCAATTATATTCTAGGAAAAAGCTCAACATTAAAACATATAAAAATAAATAATCGAAGCAACAAGTATCTGATAGAATTCGAAAACTTAGGTTTATATTTGGTCGTGGCTCATTTGCCTGCTAGTAGCAGGCTACCCGGCAACCTCGTAATTTAATTGTGGTTAGGTAATTAGAGGGGCAGTTGTTTCTTTTATATGATGGTTACGAGTTGTTTGCTATTTTACGATGGTTATATTCAGGTTACTTCTTATGTACAAATACTTTTTCCCCTACCCAATTTAACTAATTTATTTTGATGTATTTCACTTGAAGTTTGGGTTTATTCATTTCAAAATAGTCATCTTTTGTATGAGTTTTAAGTTATTTGAAGTTTTTTTATTACTTGTAAGATTATTAATACAAAGATTTTCGGGTGTACGAATATTTGTTTCTCCCACTATACACTACCGAGCAAAATAAGAATGATTTTCCTCTATTAAAATATTTTGAAAAATATGATGAGTAGGTAAAGGAAATTCTCATGGTACATAAAGGCGTGCATTTAATATATTTTATGAAGATTTCATATGATACAACCGTATATTCGAGAAATTATACTAAATAAACTAACAAAATAAAATATTGATAAGTGCAAAATAGGAGAAAGATTTTTTCAGGAACATTCTAGAAATTTCTTGAAATCATCTGGCAAAATTTGCTGAGTAGGTAAGAACTGTACAACCGCATTGCTGTCGTACTCTGCAGATATGTCACCACACGTTAAGGTGCCTCAATCTAGTGGAGAGAGGTCACTTAACACCCCCATAACACTATCCAATCTCCACTATAACAAAGATATGTCCGAAATTGATACAGATCACCTGATTAGGGCATGTTAACGCTTCAAACCCCGAATTGAAGCAGTTATTGAGGCTAATGGTGTATTCATTGAATAGGCGTGTTCTAAGAATTCTCAAGATTATTTCTACTATGATTTTCATTTAAATACACCTTTTCTCTATGATGTGATATGCGTCTTATTCTATATTCCTAAAAATAACCTCAAAATAATGATGCACCATATATATCAAAACCTTTAGCCATGACCGTTTATAGAGATTAATTTGAATGCAGTGAAAAAATAAATTCAGTCCTTTATCTCGTTAATCATATTAAAGCGATGTCGTCAGCAGGTACCAACTAATGAGGATGAACCAACTTCACCTGACTATGAGACGGTAACCAGAGATCCTCCTAACTTGATAATGATTTTTAAAACTATTAATTAGGAGTGTGTGGGTCTTGGCGAGTACTCAAAAACATTGTTTATTATCCCCATTGGGTACCAATACTTTTTTTATACCTCAAATGATATAGATGCTGATTTTCTCATCATCGAATCGTCGACGATGACGGTGAAATTCTAAACCGAAATAAACTCCCAGTGATGGACTAAATTTAAAATCTAATTTATTGTAGAATAATGTTAATTTGAACATAATGGATCTATAAATAAAGGGTAAGTTTCGACGTATCTGGGCTGCGAAAATATTGGGAGCAACAAGTAGAAACAGCAAAAAAAGTTAATAATTAGCCTTCACCGAGAAACGAACCAGCGACCTCTTTCATTAGAAGCGCGGGCATTACCACTAAGCAACGATGGACAAAATAAAACTTGAGCTCTATCAAAATGGAGTCTCAAAGAAAGACGCCCCAAATCTGTAATCAGGTGTTTTTTTACACGCTCCCCTGGCCTTACTCGAATAGTGGATAACATATGCCTAATTTGAAGGTCTTTGGACTGTATCGCCCCTCTCCCACAGGATTCTCTTTAATCGAACCCGGCAGCGCGCAGGGAGGCTGCCACAGTCTGTCGTCGTCTCCAGAGGTCTCCCATAGATTTTATAGTGAAAGAGGTTCTGAGTTGGGGAAGAGAGGGACACGAAAGGAGGAGGATAGGGAATGTTTCAGGTGTTATAGGTTGCAACGGAGATAGTGTGTGTGGGAGAGGGGGATCTAAGCTAAGCTATGCGGGCCAGTGAAACTCTAGTTCGGCTATTTAGAGTTGCTTAGTAATGGTGCTCCAAAAAGGCCGAACGCAATACTATCGACGCTGTAGAAGCTTTGGGAGCAGAAGTGCAGCGAAAAATAGTCAAAGGTAGTACCCTCCAAGTGGTTAACATGAAAAGAACCAGAGGCGCCACCAGCTCGAGAGCTCCACCTAGCTCTCGAAGGAGTTTATTAGCTCTAAACCCAAAGGACATAAGGTATGACTGGCATCTCTCGGTGGCATAGACACCGTCGAGATCTGCTGCAGATGCAGTGAGAGCCATTGACGAGTGAGATAGGCGCTTGACTCGGGTGTACAGACGCTTAATGCACTGCGAACGGTGCAGAGAGAATTGCATCTCCTCAGCTTCTACAAGCACGCTCTGAATGGGGGATGTGCGGAAGGCACCGGTCACCAGGCGGGGACCGGTATGGTGGATCGAGTCCAAATTCCGCAATACACACTTGGCTAGGGATGCATAGAATTTGGATCCAGAGTCAAGTTTCAAAAAACAGAAGATCGATAGAAAAGCAAGGCAGTAGAACTATCAGAAACCTAATAAAAAAAGAATGCCCATGACAAGGGTACAAGGCACCTTAAGGATACGAAAATGAGTCTCTCAGGTGAGGCGTTGGTCGAAAACAAGACCAAGGAAACGGTGCGAATCCATCACTTCCAGGCGAACCCCATTGAGACACAAGCCCAGGTTGGGGTGGATTCGTGGATGGCGTCCGAAGTACACCACCTTAGTCTTGGCCAAGGAAACCCGAAACATGTAGACTTCGGCATAACAAGAAGGCGGTTTAATGCCTGTTGGAGTCGACGCTTCAGAGTTAGCATCTGGGCCGTACCAAAAAAGATCGAAAGGTCGTCCACGAAGAGCGTAGCGCGAACATTTTCCGGTAGCATCGAGGTGATACCGTTGATGGTCAGAGAAAAGAGTGAAACACTGAAAACACTTTTCTCTTCCTGTTCTATTAGGCCGGAGAGGACTCCCTCAACCGTACGCGGAATCGACGATCTCGCAAAAATTCAGATATAAACATTGGGAGGCGTCCCCTCGCCCCCATCGTGTGGAGAGTCTCCATGATACCGCATCGCCATGGGGTATCATAGGTCTTCTCCAGATCAAAAAAACACCGTGTTTAAGTGCTGTCTACGAAGGAAGGCCTCGCAGACAGGATTTTCCAGTCAAAGCAGAGCATCTGACGTGGAATGGAACTTACGGAAGCCGCACTGTGCGGAAGACAGATGGCCTCCACTGTCCAGCCTGCGAGAACTAGCACCGAATCCTTTTGATCGCTTCCACGCCTCAGTTAGAGGGGTGTTCCCATTAAGTGAAGACACTTATGACCACCAGGAAGAGTGTCGGGCGTGTTTAAGACATATTAGAACCAAGCCTTAGCTCGGGGGGCGCTTATAACGCATGTAGACATAACGCTTCTGTTTGAGGTCCGTCTCACACTCGTCTGGCCACCCATTTTGAAAGATTTAGTGACTGAAAATGTGCGAACGCTTTAGAATCCCGAGTAGTTAAAGGAGGAAACTACTCCGGGCGCTGTGGACTGTAGCATGATGCAAAAGGCTCACCTCAACTCGAACCTTGAAATGAATCCTTGCGCCCTCAAATAGATTTTATTCTCAATATAAACCATTTTGCCACAAAGTCGGGTCGATGTGCATCTGCGCTAACAGATGAGCATAATTAAATGGATTAATGCGCGATCGACCACCGAAGCAATAAGGGTAGAACATCGCTCTTGCACCTAACTCCGGGTGCAAGAGAGTTAGTTTATTATATTTTTTTATTTTAGTGATCCCTGCGGGCGGCCCCATCGAGGTCACGGCCACCGAATGTAAGGGTGTTGAACTAAGGTAAATGACCCATGAGGATATAAAATATAGGGAAGCGACCGGGAATAAGTACACGCAGAGACAAAAAAAGGGATAAAATTGAATAAATTGAAAAATGGTCAAAAAGCGAGAAATTTTAACACCAGCTTCTCTTTGTTTGTTAATCCGCCAGATGAAATGGAGTGAAAATGGACGATTTCATTCTCTGATTAAAAATAATTAACAAAAATTCGGGAATTTTGTTTCTTTCTGGAGGGAAATTCAAAGTAAGGGTTTTCCGAAGCCGAAATTAAATTTAGACGTCTTCTTACAAGGGGGAAAGAGGGGCGGACCACCTTGTGGAACAACCCCTGAGCTGCAATAATGCTGTGACGGGTACGGGAACACACAAGACGCATCTGAATGTCAACAGAGAATTTTATTACCAAATAAAGGCCAAAACCAATAGGCCAATCTCACTCAGAAGAATTTATTAGCCGGTCTAGAAATTAATGACTGTTTAGAAGAAAAACGTGCAACTATTGTCGCTCTGCAACACTTAGCGTGAAATGCAAGGAGATAATTGCTAATAGCATGACATCATTAATGTCTATAAAAAGACTGGTTACATTCCTGTGAACAAGTCTTATAGACGCCCAGGAGCTTCGAGTGAACACCAAGATCACCTCTTGGTAATGTCGCAGCTAAAGGATCAGGATGCATCCAGTGTCAAACTTGCTCACGATTGGTAAGAGGCAGGTGTGAACGCTCCAACGCCCACAGTGAGGCGGAGAAATTTTAACAAAGATCGAATACTAGAATGGCTGCGAAGAAGCCTCATCTCACCAAGAACAACCTTACGAACCTGATGAAGCTCCATTTCGCTTGTTTGGAACTTCTAGAAGATTCCTCGTTAGGAGGTAAAAAGGGTAGCACTTTCACAAGTCCTAGGTCGAGTCCACGGTGAAGCATCCGGATACTTCATGTCTTGGGCTGCTTCTCATCTAAGGGAACGGGAGTACTAACAATTTTGCACAAGAACACTGACATGAACTCAAAAAGTATAAGAATGTGCTTCATCATCAACTTTTCCCAACAGTTCACAACCAATTTGGGAATAATAACTGTATTTTCCAGTATGATGGCGCACTTTGTTACAGAGCAAAATCAAAAACAAAGTTCTTGGCTGAAAATAACATCGAAATTTGGGGACCTTGGCCCCGGAATTTACTAGATTCGACTCCAATAGAAAGTTGTGGGCGATACTCAAACTGGAGGTCGATAAACATAATCCATCCAATTTTCTCTTATATTTTTCTCTTCTTTTCTTCTCTCCGTTGGGAATTCTCTGCTTGGCTTATTTATACGAAGCTCCATTAAGGGAGCGTGACCTAGCTATATTTAATCCGAGCGCGTGGCGGAGCCTCATACCTTAAATTATGTTCGTTTGTTCTTTTGTTGAGACTGCTGTGCGGAGTCAAAGTGTGCGTGTGTATCAATGTAGATACGAGGGGCGGTCAATAAGATTTGCAATTCGGATATAAGGAAACGAGATATGAGGAAAAGTGTTATATTATTTTTCAATATAACTACCCTCGACTTCAATGCACTTGCGCCACTTGTCCCTGAGGCTTCGAATTCCCGACAACCAGAAATCTCCCGACTGCTGTTCAATCCACTCCTGGACGGCGAACTAGACATCTTCATCGTCCCCAAACCGGCTTCCACGCAGTGCAGCCTTGAGCTGGCGGAATAAAAAGTAGTCGCTAGGGGCCAGATCTGGACTTTAGGGGGGGGGGGGGGTTGAGCTCCTCGAATGCGCACTCGCGCAGGGCAGCTTGTGCAACTCTGGCCTTGTGGACTTTGACGACGTTGAAGTCGATCATGGTGTCGTCAGGTTTCGTGAGGTTTCTAGGGAACCAACGGGCAGAGACCTTGGTCATGGCCAAATTGTCGTGGATGATGTTGATAACACTTCCATGTGATATTCCAAGTTCTCGCTCGATTTCTTCGACCTTCACCCGTCGATTTTCGAGGATCATCCTCTCCACACGGACCACATTGTCATCATTGGTCACGTCTCACGGACGTCCTGGACGGGGGTCATCTTCAAGGGACTCACGACCATGGCGGAACTCCCTATTCCAGCGAGCATAGGTAGCATAGGAAGGGGCGGTGTCAGTGTACACTGCAACGTTGCGTTCATGGATCTCCTTTGCATTCTTGCCTTCCTTGGTCAAAAATTTGATCACTGCCCGGTGCTCAACCTTCTCCATTGTTGAAAAATTTGTGACTGAAGATCTGCAGTCAGATACTGCTTCTTAAATAGACGAGGCAAGAGCGTGTGGCTGCAGGTCCTGACTTGTCATAACTTATCCTAACACCCCCACAAACAGCCATCTCCCTTCCTCTGTTTTGCCCTACCGATTAGCAAAACTTATTGATCGCCCCTCGTACATTTGGCCGCATCCGGGGTAGCATTGATAGCAAAGTGATTTTGTCGTTTCGCAGGTCCACGTCAACTTTGGCTGGTCAAACGACGCCGTTCCGGCTGCTTCGTTATCTTATATCGATACCTTTTGGCTCCCAGCTGTTTCCCCGCGTGGGTATGTTTGTGTTCGCGTGAGAAAACTCCAAATATTCACTTGCCTTCTTACACTCATTTTTTTTTTAAATACATGTACAATTGTGATTTAAAATTATATATATAAGTATTTTGCTTTATTCAACACTGGTTCATTGCTACTACATGGCATATTATTTCACTAGTTAATATGTGTGCCCAATTTCAAGATTTCATAGATCCAACAGGGTGCTCATTTGTGAGGTTCCTCATTGAGCCTACTTCACCTTGCAATTCGGGCGTCGCTACAGCCTGTCACCATCGAACGTGACAGAAGGATCTACCGAATTCGCCAAAAGGTTCCCGTAAAAACAAACGGGTGACCTTTGGTTCTCTACCAGTCAATTTAGCAAATGCTATCCTCTGATGCAACATGTAGCCTTTGGTCAACATGCTGCCATCTGTCAAGCAAATAACGTTTAAAACCAGCAAGCTAAAAAAAGCCAAGTAAATAATCTCTCTATGAGGGGCCCCGACGTAATTAAAGCGCTGCTCACCACACTTGCAACCTTGCTCTTTGTCTGGGCCTTCCCGCCCGAGGGTACATTGGGGCCGGACGTGGAGGTTTGGGCATAGTCACTTGTCGAAACGGCAGCGGACCCACACGTCCAAGGAATCCTCGTATCTATTCGAGAGCGGGAAAAGCCTTCTCCGTTAGAAGAAATGTGGAGGGTGCCCTGAAAAATCACAAGAGGGGGGGAAGGCGCATCTCATTACAAGAGGCGGAGCTACCCGATGGCATCCCCAAAAAGGCTAAAGAGGAAACTCCTTTATCGGTCGAAGGTGGTGAGAGGGGAGCCCCTTCACCAAGATTGGGTGAAGAATTAAGGGGGGTAGAATCACTCGTGGCTGGCAAGTAGAAATTCAGTGCCCCTGCCAGCGACGTCCCTACTTTGAACCCAACAAGGGATCGGCCGAATAGGGACCTTTTCCATGCCCGGACCGATCCTGCTGAGACGGCCAGAATTTACCATCACCACCACTCTTTTAGGAACACCTGACCTAAACTTACCGATAGCTTGGTAGGCAGGTCGGAACGGCAGATCCGCATTCGTGATAGACCTCGGAGAGGAAAGGGGACAGTGTAAGAGGGGGGCCAACGAAAAGGGTAGACAGAGTGAGAGGGATTAGAAGGGGTGGATGGAAGGCAGGGTGAAAGAGGGATGGTCCTTAAAGACACGGTCAGGGTTAGCGAGAGAGGGAGATGAGGCTAAGGTAGGGCCGGACGGGTCGTTGTTTCTTCAGCACGGCAGCCATGAAAACACATCGTCGTTTCCCTTAAGAAGTGGTAGGTTTCCAGTATAGTGGAACAGTTATTCGGAAAGTAGTTTCCAGAGATTATGGTTCTCGTCTCCTGTCCGACTAGACTGCGGTTGACTCCATTCGTTTCGAAACTATCTTTCATAAGTAGTTTCCATTCGTTTCGAGACTATCTTTCAAAACTAGTTTCCATTCGTTTCAAGACCACGTTTCGAAATTAGTTTCCATTCGTTTCGAGACCATGTTTTGGAATTATTTTTCATTCGTTTCGAGACCAGTTTCCATTCGTTTCGAGACAACATTCCGAAACTAGTTTCCATTCGTTTCCAGACCACGTTTCGAAATTAGTTTCCATTCGTTTTGAGACCACGTTTCGGAATTATTTTTCATTCGGTTCGAGACTAGTTGCCATTCGTTTCGAGATTACATTCCGAAGCTAGTTTCCATTCGTTTCGATACTGCATTTCGAAACTAGTTTCCATTCGTTTAGAGGCTATTTAGCGAAACTAGTCTCCGACTACAAGTTTCGATTATACGGCCTTTTAAACTCACATCGCTCTTCTCAACAATGAGTGAAACGCCATGGAATCCGTCCCTCATTTACACCTTCTCGACCCAAGTGGGCATCGAATCTGACTGGAACGCGTACACGGACGGATCCGGTCAGGTGCGATAAAGAATGAAAGATTAAAAAAAAATTAAAAGTGGAGAAAGCGGAAAAAAAATTAGGGACAAAAAGTCATTAAATAAAGCCGAGAAGGAACACGATGCCTCCAACAACAAATTTGTACAAAGTAAAAGTACATTTTACATTTTTATGAGCGGGCGGGAGAGGGAAAACTCTGGGAGCCGAAAGAAATCCCTCTTTGCCAATCTCCTTGGTTACGGTGTGCCGCGGCGGAGGAGAGAACTATACAACTCTCCCACTACCCAAAGGAGGCAGCGGGTAGGGAAGAGGAACCCTCCCTCGTCTCCCATAAAAAAAGGGGCTAAATTATCCAAATTAATAGCATTATTTACATAGAACAAAGGAGCGAAAACCAACGAGGGCAGCATCTTTGCTAGAATATTGTTATGGGAGATTCACAATGAGATTGGTGCAGTTAGGGACAGGGAAATTGGGCGGAAGTTAAATAGCTCGAGTAGTCCAAAGGAGTCTACTAGAGGGGCCCGGGGCCAGAAGGGCATGAAACTCTTCAGGCCCTTTCCCCACCCTCCACAGTTAAGAGGCAGACCCCACTGCGGGAAATGGATGAATGGGGAATAATCGGGGGGGGGGAGGCAATAGAAATTAAAGCAGAATACTAACGAGGGAATCTCCTGTATCGTTTGCAAGGACAAATCTGTAAAGAAAGTAGTAAAGTTAGGTGAAAAATGAAGTCAGATGAAAAATGAAGTTAGGAAGTAGTGAAGTTAAGTGAAAAATGTCTGGAAGATATAATATGGCCGCTTATTTTCCCGCGGGATACCACACAATTCTACAGATGTCAGCCGCAGCGTGTTTGTTCATGGTGTGATACGTAAAAAACAAGATGGAACAGTAAAAGAGTGAGGGGGGTATTCTAGTTTGAGACTACCAAAGTCACTAGGGCCGAGAGTGCGTTCGGCTCCTCAAGGTGTCATGAACAGCAATCTACCCCCCCCCCTCCCTTAGTGGGGGTAAAAGTACTGGATTTGAAGACGACGAAAGAGAGAAAGAGAAAACAAATCTAACACGAAAATCCTTCAGGACCACGAACTTCATTGAGTTGACGCTCGTCCTGCTCGCAGGTCCACAGTTGCAGGACACTATGGTTGATACTTTAATAAACACGTAATACACTTAATACACACATGTAATCACGATAGAATTGTGTCAAAATGACTGGGGCTAAATGTCTGCAGTCCTTTGCATAATTAACTGCACTTTTATATCAAATTTATACTTTTGTTAGAGCCATTAACTTGGCCTTATGTTATTTCCTTCCTCTGGTATTGTTATGTATCACAGAAGGCATATTTTTTTAGTCTCCCCCAAGCCTCACGTTTTTCTTCCATCCTGTTTTAATCCCCCTTCTTCAGTTCGGTTTCACTCTCTAATTTCGATTCTTCTCTTCACATCTTTTCTAAACACTTGTAAACATCATCGTCTCCCCTAATTTAGGATCATAGGTGGGGTAGTGATTAGGATAATTTGCTCCTCATTAACCATCGTGAGCGAAACATCCTTCCGATAGGATTTCCCACACATTATAGCTCGACGTAAAGACCTCGCAGGTTACCGTCAATCCTTTCGTATAAAATCCTTACTGCATGAGCTCGAATAGTTTTCGGTTTGGTTTATGATGCTACTAAATTGGTATCAATTACTCCATTCCTTCCCATTAATTATCCTTCATCCTCCCTTACATGCGTTTTTCGTCCGAGCATCGTAGCCCACTCGTTTGCCATCCATGGACGACTGTGCGTTCTGTCGCTTCCAAGATATAGGCCACTCTCGTTTATTTTCTCTTAAACCCCTTCACTAGCAAGACTCCATCTGAAGAATATGATTTTCTTCATCAAAGTGAAAAGGTCGACAGGTTAAATCTACAAATCTGCATCAGATAAGTTACGGCTTATTTTGCTGTGAAATAGAGACAGGTTAAGAAGAATTGTGGACCCTCTTGATCAAAGTAAATCTCTTCTGGCTACTCTCTATATCGTTCGCAGGATTTCACTACCATCGACTACGCCACTTTACTACTAATCCCATTTCATAAACTTTTCTGGCAGATGTTTAGGTTTGTTTTTTTGTGCGTAAAAAGTAACCTCATGAGTCCACTGGTACCAAGTCCTGACTATACAAAATAGGCGCACCCACAAATGCTATGTCGTTGAAGTGTCTGTGAAGTCTGGAGCGTTGACTTGAAGACCTCGATCGAGTAAAATCCTAAGATTCTCAAATCCCGCAGTTTAAGGTTAGAATCCAAGGGTGATAAGCCACAGAGAACTCCCTAAAATACCCACCTGGGCGGCACTTGAAGGCGACCTCGACGTACTTATTACTGTTGGGACAGGGGTCTTCCTTGGCATACTCTGCGGGCGCAGGAACGGGAACGCTACAACTTCTCTTTCGATGGCAAAGTTCCCCCACCGTCTGAATGATCTTGTACTGCGGAGAGAAGGAGAAGTGTGAGGGTGGGTTGAAAAAAAGCCGTCCAAACAGTCCCAGGAATTCATTCACTTAAAAAGAGGGCATAAGTCTCCCTAAATTACCCCTTTGTCTCCTTTTTTTTCCTAGCCTAAAAAATAGAGCGAAAATAAACGAGGGCATCGGTGTCAGAATATTTTAGAACAAGGTTTGTAAAGAAGGTGGGGATGATGTCAATGAATGTAAACCCCACCCCTACCCCAAATGAATGAACATAAAAAAAATGAAAAGCCAGGAATAAAAATTAATGTTATATCCAGCACGCGAGTATCAACGCAGAGAAATCTGGGATAAACGAATCTTGAAAGCTTAGGTTGCCCATTCATTCACTCCACCTTAACACTGAGACCACGGACTCATACTATACTTTCCTGCCCCTCCCCATCCCACACCCACACCAACAACAACCCATGAATAAAACTTTCCAATGTATTCTTGAAACTCAGAAGGGACGACGCTTCTATCACATGACAGGTGAGCCTATTCCATTTATCTGTCACTCGATTTGTAAACCAATTTCTACCAATCTCCTTCCTAAACCTAAACTTGTCTAGTTTAAATACATTGCTACGTGTCCTGTCCTATTCACTAAAAATAAGAACCTTTCCTATGTCTCTCCAATTACAACCATCCACTTTAATCAAGTCCCCTCGAACTCTTAATAAAATCCAAATAAACAATATCGTAATTCTGATCTCTATCGGCAGCATTATCCACCTTTCCATAAAAAGACAGTAAATTAGTCAAACATGATTTGCCGTTAGTAAAGCCGTGTTGAGATTCATTAATCAACTTATGTTTAAGTGATCCCTAATAGATTTCGCTATGATAGATTCCATCATTTTCCCCACCAGTGATGTGAAACTCGGTGGTCGATAATTGGACATATTGTTTAATCACCCTTCTTAAATATGAATGTTAGGGGCGCATTTTACACTCTTTACACTCCTTCAAAATCCCAGAGAAAATTTCAGCAGGGCCCAGTACTTTATTAAATTTAATTCTACCTATTTCTTTTGAGACTATCTCCTTTGTATTAGGTTGAGAAATAAGTTCTTGCGTTTGTTTTAATGATGTGTTGATTTAAGTTTTGTTGACGTGATTTGTGCACATATTAAGAAACAATAATAAATAACAGCGTAGACTATTAGGCTTTTGCTTAGGCTACGTCTTGAAGTTGAATAATAAGTCATTGCGGTTTATTTAAAAGTTGTGTTAATTTAACTTTTGTTCTGTACCCTCAAAATGGAATGTCAAGTTGAAAGAAAGGCGCATTTTCGACATTGATTGTTATTAATTTTTAATCGAGACGGGAACAATGCAAACGCAGCCAAAGCTCGTCGCGATATTTGTGCTGTGTACGGAGAAAATGCTTTATCAGAAAGGACAGTTCAATGGCGGTTTTCACGTTTCTAAAACGGTCATTTCAATCTTAATGACGAAGAACGTTCTGGTCGCCCCATTAAGTTGGATGAAGATCGATTGAATGACCTTCTTCATGAAAATCCTTGTCAATCGACTAGAGAATTGGCTGTACAATTGGCGTGTGATCAGAAAACTGTAGTGAATCACCTTCATTCGATGGACAAAGTTCAAAAACTCGGTGCATGGGTTCCGCACGCTTTGAGCGAAAGCAACAAACTTCAACGCTCCACGATTACCGCAGGTTTGCTTGCTCTTCACGGGGCAAATCGTGGATATAAGGGCAGATTTCTTCACCGCATCATCACTGGCGACGAAAAGTGGTGTGTTTATGTCAACATGAACCATCGAAAACAATGGCTTAGCCCCAATAAAAAAAAACACTTCCGCAATTAAAGCAAGGACTTCATCCACGAAAGACGATGGTGTGTGTGTGGGATTGTGAAGGCATCATTCTTTATGAGCTCCTTGCGAACAACGAGATTGTCAATGCAGAACTTTACGTTCAACAAATGTATCGACTCGCCAAAGCTATTCGTGAAAAGCGACCTCATCGACGTTATGGAGTCCTTCTGTAACACGACAATGTTCGTCCTCACATTGCCAATATGACAAAAGACGCCATCCAAACGCTTAATTGAAAAATCCTGCCGCATCCTCCATATTCGCCAGACTTGGCCCCATCGGATTTCCATCTGTTTCGATCGCTCTCCAACAATTTGCGCGGCGTTTCGTTCACTACTGATGTGGAATTAAGAACCTGGTTAGACGAATTCTTAGAGTCAAAATCCAGAGATTTTTACTGCAGAGGCATCGAAAAACTAGTTGAACGTCGGGAAGAAGTCGTAAAAAACAACGGAGAATACATTATTCATTAAATTGCATATTGTTATCAATTAAAAATGAAGTTTTTCTAAAATTGTTAATGGCAATGAATAAATTTGATAAAACCACAAGAACCTATTCCTCAACCCATTAATTAAAATATCCTCTAATTTCTCCTCCCCATTACCCATGAGGATCAAGGTCCCCTCAGGTACAATTAGATTAACCTCGAGTGTAAAAACTGAAAGAAAATACTTATTTAACATCCTAGCCATTGATTGCATCACTATCACTAACGAACTCTCCATCTTTAGTTTTGGTGGGCCAATTTATCTCTTCTTAGTTGTGTATAACCGGAAGAAACCTTTGGGACCTTCCTCTGCCTTATTATCCACAGTAATGTCATAATTTCTCTTTGCCACCCTAATTAACTTTTTATGTCCAGAGTTAGTTCATTATATCTCTGCCTTTATTGACACCATTTTTTATTTTCCTAAAAATGCCACTTTTAATGCCAATATAATATTTAATTTTATCTGACATCCATTTAGGGTCGACAGTCTTGGCTCTAATCTCCTAATATGGAATGTTCATATTCTGTCCAGCAATTAAATGCTTAATCATTGTCTCATATTCCTGATCTACATTATTCATCTCTACCTGATTGTTATCTTCCCCTCGACTGCTCTCAGTGACTACATTTCTTGACCTAACCTAACTCGCTAGTCCCCAAAGAACCCTCTACAGACCACTAAATCTGGGATTTTAACCTTATTTATTCTACTGAAAACTCCGCTCTCAGTAGAGAGCGGGGTTCTCTACTGCCCCAATATCAGTATCGCTCATGCCTTCTTCCCTACTCATTAGAACTAAACCCAATATATTATCACCCCGAGTGGGTTGCTTTGCAACCTTTAACAAAGTGATCCTGTACCATATTAAAAGATTCCTCAGCCTCTGATCATCTACAAGGGGTTCCTAGTGTATATTTCTGCAATTAAAATCACCATTATACCTACATGTTTACTTCTACATGCACACTCTATCTACTGCCATAGAAGACATGAGGCTTTCTTACTAAGATTTGGTGGTCTATATAATAATCCTATGGCAAGTTTATCCTTTCCCTCCTTAACATCTAGCCATAAAGACTGTGTTAGTGTCTGTTTTAATCATAGTGTTTTCACTACACTGAAGATTATCTGTAATATAAATAATCACCCCTTTCCTCCTTGTTCTAACTCGATGAAACATATTATAACCATCAATCTGGACATCAGGTCTAAAGTTCTTTCCAGCCAAATCAAGCCATGTCTCTGTTATCGCAATAAGATCAAAATTCCCAACATTCACTACCCCTTTTAACAAATCCATCTTATTCCTACTATTTGTGTAGTGTATTTTTAATGTATCTCTCTTTATGGTCTTATCATTACTACACTCTAGCTTACTAGTCTTCTGCTCATTTCCCCGCCTGTTGATCTCTGGCTTTATCTGAATGCCCTCACCCCTACTTGCCTCATCCTACTTACCCTAACAGCCTCTACTTATACTCCCCTCAGGAAATTCCCTTAACACTTTCACACCCTTTGTGACTAAAATGCCACCCATCCATTGCTTACAAATCCACCCTTCCAAAAAAATCATTCCATGTATCTAAAAACACTAGTCCCATTCTATGACACAATACTTTCACTCTCTCATTTATCCCAACTGCACGCGACATCCACTCACTACCTACTCTAAGGCCAGGTAAAATTACTGATACTACACACTTCCCATTACTATCCCCAAACTTTCCTAACAAATCCCTATATTTAGACATTAGCTCCTCTAACCTAATTTTCCCGATATCATACACTCCCACATGTAAATCAACAACTGCATCCCTTTCAGCTCCATCCATTATCCTTTCAATTCTCTCACTCACATTCGCTACACGTGCACCTGGCAAACAAACCCTCATCCTCCTCTTGCGCTCACGTTCACAAAAAAGTCCTACCTAAATACCTATCCTGTGAATCGCCCACTACAAGCACTTCAGGCACTACATTTGCTTCACCTGCACCTATAACCCCACCCTCTCTCCCAAAACACTAAACCTATTACTACAAGTAATAGGCACAGACCTACACACACTACCTAGGTTTAATATCCCACATCCTTAACACCGGCATCCCTAGTTCCATCTGGAACACGAAATGCCTCACTAGCTACATGATTCCTTCCTCCCTTTACTACCCTCCACTTGCTGCTATCCCCACTAGGACTACTCTTGCACAATTTTACGAACCTTACGATCCCCAGAATCCTCCTTGGGCCAAGTGCCGAGATCCCTTATAAGGTCAGTGACTAACTCCTCCAACATAGCTATTCTTTCAAAAGCTCGCGCTCTTCCCTCCTCTAACTCAACCACACACCTCTGCAGCCCCAACACACCTCAAGCAGTCCCTACTCCTACCATTACACATCCATCGCAAACATCATGAGACTCACGGTCACCCTCAGTCATCCACCTTTCTGTCAACTGAATGCACTCAGTCATTATTACCTAATTAATATTTAAATAAAAAAGTCCATGACTTATATAAAAAACGAATAACCACACTCAATAAAGTGAAAGTAAAGTGAAAGAGCATTACACTAAATAACACTTTAAACTCACTAGCAAAGCGAGCGCCTTTCCTAAAAAAACTATCAAAAGCAAACAACAGAAAACACATTACAAACAAAGAACAATTACAAAATACAAATATATTATTCGCGCAAATAGTCAATAGTCGACAGCCAAATCAAACTAGCACTTTAAAATTATGATGAATATCAAATCAGTCATGAGCTTCTTCAAATGCAACCTGCTAGGAGAGAGCAAGGTTGTCCAAACGAGATTTGTCTTCAATCAAGACGTGGCTGCTCATCATATCCATGTAAAATGCGTGTAGAATTGAATATTTTATTATGAGTATAAAAATCTATTTCCCCAAGTACAATAATAAATCTAGGCCAGAGGGATTGATAGCTCGGTACGGGCCGTTCCAGGAAGAGATAAACAGATTTACAATTGTAAATGTAAGTGATTATATATATATATATATATATATATATATATATATGATGAAAATTAGTGCAATATCGCAAGAAAAGATGAGGAAATATTTTGCCATGTTAGAGACAAGAATCATACGATCGATTTCAATGGAAGTATTTTTTTTTTTTTAATTAAGGGGCTATCTGGCGACTGCCGACTTAGGCATAAGTTGCCGTAAACAAACAGCCTAGTTCTAGGCTACTTTAAAAAATTGAACAGGAAACAACAATAAAAAGAAATAACAATAACAATAACAAAGCAATAACAAGAACAATAACAAAAAACACAACAACAACAATTAAACCGGGTTAAATGAAAGGGAGAAGGCCGGCCTCCCCCCAAAAGTCAATAAGTCCACCAGTCAAAGTACACGCACTCGTCCCGAGTACAAGGAACAGGCGGTAGCGACCCCGCTCATCCCGGTACCGGGACAGGTGTCGTGCGCGAAGATCACCCAGACTGGGACATTCGACAAGAATGTGCCGAGCAGTCTGGAGGACGACGCAGTCGTTGCAATAGGGCGCAGACGAGCGCTCCATCAAAAAGCGATGCGTCACACGAGTGTGCCCGATTCGGAGACGACAGAAAGCAACCTGAAGCTGCCGCGGCATTGGGGGATAGGTCCATGGGAACAGTCACGGCGCAATGGCACGCAACTTTAAGTTCCCCTCGACCGTCTCCCATCTTCTTTGCCAGGCAGTCCAAAGAGCTGTCCGTATTCCTGCCATGTAGTCAGTGTGAGGAAGAGCGAAACGCTGGTCCGGTCGCAGAGTCCTCGCGGACTCTTTGGCGCGCTCATTCCCCGCAATTCCTACATGTCCAGGAACCCAGCAGAAGATAATCTCGACATCTGCCCGGCTCGCCAAAATCGTGGCGTCACGGATATCGCGAACCAGAGGATGCGGAGATTCCAATGCCCCGAGAACACTCAGGGCGCTTTGCGAGTCGCTATAGATCACAATCCGGTCTCCGAACCGGGCACGTCGCGTAATCTCCCGTACCGAGTGGTGTATTGCCACCAGCTCGGCCGTGAAGACAGACGCAGCGCCTGGTAAAGCCCCGCTGACTTCAAACAGAGGGGGTACGGCGTGGAAGCCGACCCCCTCTTGGGACTTGGAGCCATCCGTATACACTGGCACGATTCCAGCGTGACACGATGTGTGCTCCCAAAAGGTCGAACGCAATACTCCCGGCGCAGTACAAGCTTTGGGAGCAGAGGTGTGGCGAGAAATAGCCAAATGTGGTACCCTCCAGGGTGGCGTCCTGGGCAGAACCAGGGGCGCCACCGGCCCGAGAGCTATATCTACCTCTCGAAGGAGTTTCCTGGCCCTAAACCCAAAGGGCTTAGGGTATGACTGGCGTCTCTCGGTGGCATAAGTGCCATTGAGATCAGCTGCGGATGCAGTGAGAGCTGTTGGCGACTGAGGGAGACGCCGGGCTCGCGTGTACAGGCGAGTAATGCACTGCACGCGGCGCAGAGCGAGTGGCATCTCCCCAGCATCGACCAACAGGCTCTCAATGGGGGAAGTGCGGAAGGCACCGGTCGCAAGGCGAAGGCCGCTGTGGTGGATCGAATCCACCTTCCGCAATAAACGCTCAGCTGCGGATGCATAAAACTCGCATCCGTAGTCGAGCTTCAAACGAACAAAGGATCGATAAAAAAGTAGGGCAGTAGCCCTATCAGCGCCCCAAGCACTGAACGTCACGGAACGGAGAATGTCCATGGCGTGGGTACAAGAGACCCTAAGGCTGCGAATATGAGCCTCCCAGGTGAGGCGTCGGTCGAATACAAGACCAAGGAAACGGTGCGACTCAACCACATCCAGGCGCACCCCATTAAGAAACAAGTCTGGGTCGGGGTGATGCCGTGGATGGCGGCAGAAGTGCACCACCTTAGTCTTGGACAAAGAAAACCGAAACCTGTGCGCTTCGGCATAGCGAGAGACGCGTTTCAATGCCTGTTGGAGTCGACGCTCCAGAGTTGGCATCTGGGCTGCGCCAAAAGAGATCGAAAGGTCGTCCACGTAGAGCGTAGCGAGAACATCTTCCGGCAGCACCGAGGTGATGCCGTTGATGCTCAGGGCAAAGAGTGTGACACTGAGGACACTTCCCTGCGGGACACCCTCTTCCTGCTCCTTTGGGCCGGAGAGGGCTCCCCTCACCCATACGCGGAATCGACGATTTCGCAAAAATTCAGATATAAACATTGGGAGGCGTCCCCTCGCCCCCATAGTGTGGAGAGTCTCCATGATACCGTATCGCTATGCGGGATCATAGGCCTTCTCAAGATCGAAAAACACCATGGCGTAGTGCTGTCTACGAAGGAAAGCCTCGCAGACGGCATTTTCCAGTCGGAGCAGAGGATCCGACGTGGAGCCGAACTTACGGAAGCCGCACTGGGCAGAAGACAGATGGCCTCCGCTGTCCAGTAAATAGGCTAATCTAACATTTACCAATTTCTCCATCAACTTGCACACGCACAAGGTTAGAGAGATTGGGCGGAAACCGGTCGGAGTAGAGTGATCTCTTCCCGGCTTGCGAAAGGCTAGCACAGTAGCGATTCGCAAGAGTCTGAGAGAAGACCTTATACCCAGATCATGTTGAACAAATCTAACAGAAATGCCATGCCTCGCTCACCCAGCTGTCGAAGCATGGCGTACGGAACATCGTCTGGACCATGGGCGGTGTCCGCGCACGAAGCGAGAGTGGAACGCAACTCACTCACAGTAGACTTGTCGTTGAAGGGTTCTCCGCCTCTGGAGCTAAAGTCCAGCCGGCGGCCTTCCGCGACATCACGACGTGCATTAAATGCTGGCGGTGCAGCATCACGGCTAGAGAATGCGGAAAAAGCGGTCACTAAGGATTCCGCCACGGACGCGGTGTCCGAGATTGCGGTCCCATTCTCTTGGAGAACGGGAGGTGGGTCCTGCGAGAACCTGCCCCGAATCCTTTTGACTCGCTTCCACACCTCGGCTAAAGGGGTTTCCCCGTTAAGTGAAGACACGTATGCTGGCCAAGAAGAGCGGCAGGCGTGCTTCGAAATATACCGGAACCTAGCCCTAGCCCAACGAAATTCAGCGACAGTGAAATCGTTCGGGCAGCGCTTATAGTGCCTGGAGGCATAACGCTTCTGTTTGAGGGCCGTCTCACACTCGGCCGACCACCATGGGAGTGGTCGGCGTGCAAAACGGCCAGACGTCCTAGGAATAGTAGTCAGGCCCACGGCGATGAGGTTGCCGGAGAAGAACTCAACGGCCTCATCTACCGACCTAAACCTCTCGACTGGGATAGAGAATTAAGTCATTTCCTGAAATGCAGGCCACCGCGCCCGCGCCAAGCACCACCGAGGTGGTCTCTCAGGCGGCAGTTGCCCTGAAAATGATATTTGAATGGGAAAGTGTTGACTACCATGGAGGTCATCGACCACCTCCCAATCAAAATCAGGCTGTGCATCCGAAGAGCAAAAAGATAGGTCAAGGCAAGAAAATGAAGCGGTTCTCGGACAGTGATGCGTAAACTCATCCACGTTTAGGATACCCATCTCAAGCTCTTCGATCAGATCGGCAAGGACTTTTCCCCTGGGATTTATAGGGTAATCTCCCCAGAGAGGATGCCTGCCGTTCAGATCTCCAAGCAAGAGATAGGGCCTCGGCAACCGTGCCACGACGCGGCGGAAGTCTCCCGCGTCGAAGTCAGCTGACGGTGGAATGTACGCAGAAATGATAGTATACCTCCTATCCAGGTGCAGCTGCACAGCCACTGCCTGAAAGGAGGTATCTAAAGAGAAAGGAAGAACGGAGACATCATGCCGGGTGTAAACCGCGCATCCCCCAGCCCGGCCATCCGGCGGTGGTGGGGTCGCAAGACCCTTATACCCTGGAAGAGGAGGCACGGGGCACGCGCCTAGCATGGTCTCCTGCAAAACGATAGCTAACGTGGAACGGGATGAGACGAGCCTCCGCAACTCCTCCCAGCTGGCCCGGAGTCCACAGCAATTCCATTGAAGGAATATGGCTTCCAGGCCTAGCTCGGAGGAGACGCGGGGGCCCTGCTTGAACTGAAGACCCTCACGGGCATGGCCATATCCTTCCCGGGGGCAGAAACCCGGGTGCTGTTGGCCGGACAAGGCACTGAAGGCGCTGTCGCCTTTGTGGACTTATTGGGGGAGGTTAGGCTCGCCATGCGAGTCTTTTCCTCCCTCCGCCTCGAAACCTTAGGCGGGCGTTGCGGCTTTGGAGGCGGGGGGCCCTCTTTTCGAGGAACCACCGTCTCTGAGCCACTCGCTCCACCTCGGGGCATGGGCGAAGGGGCCGAAGCTCCTTTGTTGCTGTTCTCCTTTCGAGGAACATCTTTAGGAACCCCGGAAGATGGCCTAGCGACCATCTTCAGGGGTGTTGACTCCTGTGAGTCTAACGACTTGGTGGAGGTGCGTGGCCGTTTCGCCTTACGGGAAACGGTCACGCTGGGGGAAGAAGGGGGAGCCCTGGTTTTAGCCGGGGCTGGGTGTGAACCCTTTGGGCCGCCAGCTTTACCAGGGGAGCGCCCGGGATTGGTAGAGCCTGCAGAAGGGCTCCGAATGGGCGCGGAAACAACCATGCTCGTTGGCCTGGATGGGCCAGGAGCAGAGGGTGCCTTTCTAACTATTGAGGCATATGACGTCCCAGGCAGAGCAAGGCGCGCTAGGACCAAATTCTTTGCCTCGCGGAATGAGAGACGATCCTGGGCCTGAACGGCCAGGATTTCTTTCTCAAGGAGATATGCACCACATTGCTTCGAAGAAGCAGGGTGCGGCTCTCCGCATTTGACACACTTTAGCCACACACGATTTGGACTTATCGTGTGCGACCTTGGAGCAATTTATACAGACTTCGGGTGACCCCGACTTTGCACGTCTACATGAGCGATTCGTATGGCCGAAGCGGTGACAGTAATAGCACCGCCGCGGCAGTGGCACGAATGCCTTCACGCGGTAGCGGTACCAACCGGCACGCACCGACTCAGGGAGCTTGTCACAGTCGAACGTGACGAAGAGTGTAGGGGTGGGTCTCGAGGCCCCTCCCTGTTTTCTCATCACACGTTCGACCTTGACCACCCCATGGTCGGCCAGCTTTAGGGTGATGTCCTAAATGGAGTAGTCAACGAGTTCCCTCGCATAAACTACCCCTTTCACAAAGTTCATGGTAGAGTGCGGCGTGACACTCACCGGGGTGCCATGAAGTGTCCGAAGAGCACTTATCTTGGCTGCCTCGGCGGGATTCGCCGCATTTTCCAGAAGGCTCCCGTCCGAGAAACGGGTCACCTTCGGCTCTCTACCAATTGCACTAGCTAATCCTCTCCTCTGATGAATCATGTTGCCCTTGGACAACATAGTACCATCAGTGGAGCGAATAACGAGGAAGCGTTTGAAGCCAGCGGGCTCGAAAACGCCAGGTAACCTCTGAATCAGGGGCCCTGATGTCATCGAGGCTCCGCCTTGTGCACTTTTCGTCTTTGTCATAGTCAGGAGCTCCGTACCCAGGGGGGCAGAGGGGCCGGATGTGCTGTCCTTGGCCTGCCGCTTGCCAAAGTGGCAGCAGACCCATCCGTCCCCATAGCCCCCGCGGATGGAGAGGAGCCCCGAGTCTTCTTAGTCTTTCTTGTCTTTTTCTTCTTTTTAGGAGAGGAGGGTGGGGAATGAACTCGCTTCTCTCCTCCACCGACAGAAGCCCCTAGGCCAGATAAACCGGCCTCAGCCAGGTCCTTCTCCGAATTGGAAAAGGTCCTGGTGGTCGCAGGGGCACCGGTCAGAGGAGATCCCTCCCCTCCTTGTGCTGCCTCGGAGGCCCCAGCCGTTTGAGGAGGACCTTGCATAGGGGCGGATTCAGGTTTGGTGCTTGGCGCCTTAGCTTGGATTTACCCCCATGGAAGTCCCTACTCTCTGAGGCTGGGTTTTCTCAAGGACCATGTCTATCACATGAGGGGCCTCCAGTTGGCCATCCCCTCCCAGGACATCGCAGGTGTTCTTGGCAGCTTCACCAGTCTTTTTTGGGGAGGCACAGGCCTTGACCCCGGCAAGGTTTAATATTCTTGTCAGCAGGTCTTTTGAGGAAAGCGACCGAAGGGGTCTGGCTTCCCTATCCCCCCCTAAGTGGGTTTGCCCTACCAAGCCGCTTGCACGAGGGGCGGTCGGCAATGGGCTGCCTGCTGGCTTTCTTGGCAGTCCCCTTAGAAAGCAAAGGAGGGACTACCGCTGGAGATAGGGAGGTGCCCGAAAGCACCTCCAGATAAGGGGGTGAAGGGGAGTCCCCTACACCCGTAGGCGTAGGAGAGGAGTAAGCCTCCTCTCCGGTTAAAGAGGTATGGAGGGTCCCCTGCGCAAGCACAGGGGTGGATCACCTCCATCTTTTCTGTGGAGCTGCACGAGGGCGGCTCCGTTGTTTTAGGGGAAATTAAGGGGAGATGTATTTGTTTTGCATCATTGGGCATGGTGACCCTCTTTGTTTTACGGGACGCAATCGCTCACCACCTCTTGCAGTAGCCCGCACTGCAAGAGGTGCTTAAAGGCCTGGCAGAGCTAGGCGCCGCCATTCGGGACCACCCCTCCCGCCTGTGGCTTGGCAGTCCATCGGCATGGCGGCTCCACCTTGGACACGGCGTAAAATTGATAGAATGTGAAGAGGAGAGGGCAAGAGATGTGAGGAAGGTATGGGTGGGGATAAAGCTGGTTGTTAAAAAACCTCCATCCCGAACCGGAGCTCAGGGGTTAGGGAACAATGTCCCCTCCCCCCTCAGCCCCGATCCGGGGTGGTTGGCTTGAGAAGAAGGTCAGCATCTACCCTGTGAAATTAGAGGCTGACCAGAGAAAGTTGTGGGAGAGGTTGTATGAAAAGCGACGAGGTAGGGAAGAAATCGGGCTATCTGAAGGAAGAAAGAGAGGCTAAGCTGGGGCCGGACGGAGCGCTGGATCCCGTCAGCACGGCGGCCAGGATGGCAAATCGCCGCGCCCCTTACGGGGTCAATGGTAGTAAAATGGTCTTTAAATCGGCTAACTATGTTAAGAGAAGAATCGTAGAATCGAGCTTGATATCGTCAGTTCCTAATTTAAATCTATCTGAGGGTCAATTTTCTTTTAATCCTGTAATAAGAAAGCAAATAAACAAAATAGTAAAATGTCAGCCCTTCAATATGTTTAGGCCTACCCCCCCCCCAGATTAGCCACAAGTAGGGGATTGGGGAAAAAAGAGGGGATCTTTCACGACCTGACCTTGTGTTACGCTTGTATGCACTTTTCTTATATTTTCTATCCAGAGTCAGTTGAAAAAGGGTGTGAGATACACCGAAACTGTTCTGAATTAAATTGTCTTCGGAGAATGTGGTTGATTTCCTCATATATACATATATATATATATATATATATATATATATATATATATATATATATATATATATATATATATATATTAGTGTAGTTGGGTAGCAGTCTTTCTTGAATGCAAATTTTGTTGAAGACCATTGTGTATTTTGCCTTAATTAATTTCCTTTGGCAACTTTCTCTTCTTCTAACTATCTTATTTATTCCATCTTGTAGATGGTAGATCACTTATCCTGTATTTATTCATCTCTTTTAAATTAATGTGTTTGGTAAAAAAACAAACTAAATTGCTGATCTTTCGATCAAAATTCGATCATCTTCGAAGATGATCGAATAAGATCGAAAGTTCAGCAATTATATATATATATATATATATATATATATATATATATATATATATATGGAAAAATATCCAAGACAAATTGGTGCGGTTAAGGTAATGGCATAGTTAGACAACTGCTCTGCTTCAGGTCCAGCAGGTGATCCTATCCTCCTTGAACTGGAAGACAACACTTAGGGATGACCCATCCATCAGCCCCAGGTTTTATTGAAGTCCACAGCTGTGGCAGCGTTATTAATTTTAACTTGTATTTTCTTAATATTTCTTTATTCCTAGACTTCTTTCGACCATGTAGTATTTATTTCTATGCGAACATAAGAATTACAAAAATTGGCCAATCATTGCGCGGGAATTTTTTAAGGGGAAACTAAGCGCTACAAGAAACATATAAAATTGGAAGGCTTAGATTGACCGATCTTCCTGTATCCCGTCATTCCTCTACACATGGCAAGCAAAACTCAACTAAAAAAGGCACAAACGGTGGTATCGAACCCTTAAACGTGACCCTACATAACAGAGCATATGGACGAAGATCTACGCATACATAGCGGAAGAAGTTCTTCAAAGCATATGACTATCCGAACTCGACCATCGTAATAGACACTACGACGTGAATTCGACAGCAACCAACTGCGTACGTAGGACGATGTTGTGCCACTGTATAGTTAAACATACCACAAGAAAAACGCTAAAACCCAAATAGGACAACCTGATCAACAATTCCATACATGATATCATGTATACTTTAAAAAAAAATAAAAAACAATAAAAAATAAATAAATAAATAAAAAACTATAAATAAATAAAAAACCCATAAAAATAAATAAAAAGATCCGTAGTGTACAAATTAAGTACAAAAAGATAAAGAATAAAATTAACTAACAAATGAATAAAAGATCCGTAGTGGACAAATTAAGCACAAAAAGATAAATAATAAAAATAACTAACAAATTAATAAAAGATCCAAAAAGGACACGAAAAAGGCTAATCAAGAAGCATATGAAACACATGTATGAAAACGCAAAAAATGAGTAAGCTCTGTTGATACATATCAAGCTAACTCGAAACATGAAAGACAAAAGAAGCCCAAATGAAGATATTGCCAGACGTACTGCCACACAAACCCTTCTACTAAAATACCACTTTTTCCAACTATTTCCTCTCTTACTATCCCACACACTTTTCCTTTACTTTTATTATAAATAAAATCAAATCAAATCTGACTAGATGACCCCCGAGAGAGAAAATAACAATTGAGAATGAACGGGGAGAAAAGATCCAATAAGAGAGAATCACAGAACTTTTTCGTAATCACTGGAAATCAGTTTTCTCCATAACACAAGAAGAGGACGAAGCCTTCAATCCAAAATGGTCCACACAGTCTTGCGAGAAAACATAAACAAGATCACTCCAGTACCAAGTGTAGAGCGAGAGAGGGGGGAAATTCTGGGTACAGGGGCTTACATATCAACGAAAAAGATCAAAGGCGTAATACAATCATTCCTACAGAAAGCGCCAGGCCCCTCAGGAATAACCAGAATCAATCTTACCAAGGCACCTAACATAATCATCAGAGCATTAAAGAATATTTTTAACGCGTGCCTAAACACCCGTTACTTCCTTGATAGCTATAAACTAGCGGAAATGATATTCGTCTCCAAGCCAGGAAAACTACCAAACCACCTCAGCAGTTACCGGCCAATATCGCTATTGAACTTCATGGGCAAAGTTTTCGAGAAAATCCTTAACAGAAAACTAAAAGAATATCTTGAAGAAAATGACCTTTATAATGATGCCTGGTTGCCTAAACATACAGTTCGCGGACGACATAAGCCAACTCGTCGTCACTCAGTACAGGAACATACGCTTTCAGGCGAGGACAACAGCTTTAGAAATCAGCAACATCAACAACCTACGAAAGAGATTGGAAGATAAGGAAGAACAGGAGAAAACTTACAATAATCCCAATCTATAGGAACAAAACAGCTGAAATTGTAGTTGAAGATCAGAACTACAGATATCATAGTGAGGGCAGAGTGCTAGGACTCAGAATAACAAAAAGAGGCTATACACAACATATAACGGAGAGGAAGAACAAGGCGATTCCGATGCTTAATCTACTGTACAATCTAAGAGGGTTAGGAAGAAAAAATAAAAGAAAAATCTATCTTGCACTAGGAAGAGAGGTACTACTATACCCGCCGACCCCTATCAACGGTGAAACAAGGACCAAAAAATTGGAACTCCAGAGAATACAAAATAAAGCTCTTTACCTAATCACCAACACACGTATGAGAAAGAGAGGAGAAGACTACAGGATCTACACCAAGAAGCAGGATTAGAAACGCTCAATATCAACATCAGGAACAGGGCGGAGAAAATATGGAGGAAGATAGACGATCTACCTCCGATATTTGCAGAGCACACGAACACCAGAGCTGGAGTCCCCTTCAACACTCGATTTCCCAGCGGCAGACAACAGCTGAGAATCGAGAAGGTTCCCATGTTTACTTGAGTAGAAATTCAAAAAGAGAGAAGGAACGAGCATAACGATAAAGATATTTACCCGACTATATACAAACTCAACCAACGAAGTAACCAACCAAGACACCAGATTGATACCCTAATAAGACAACCGAATTTAAACCACTAAAATAGGAAGAAACAACCGACTAAGAAGACAACACAGATCAAAAGTGCAAACAGAAATAATGCGAACAAAATGAACTAAAAGTGTAATAAGTGAACTATATTAAAAAGTTTAACAAAAATGATAGTGAAGTGAAAGTTAAGAGTAAAACAGAAATAGTATTAAAAAGTTTAACAAAAATGATAGTGAAGTGGAAGTTAATAGTAAAACAAGTGAACAAAGTGAAACTAAAGTGAAAAGTAATAACAACAAAAGAAAGTGCAACAAAGTAAGGAAAGTAAAAACAAGTAACATAACAATACATAAACAAAGTTCAGAGCTAAGATAACTCAAAACGGCATGACTGCTACAATAAACACATGAATGAAAGATGAAGAGAATAAGGGAACAGAGATTGGGCGGTCTTCCCGCTTCTGTATGAGGAACATAGGTGCTAAAGTGTGAGAAAGGAAGTAAGCATGATGAATGATGAGTAAATGCATGACGGTGGTTCGGAATCCACGTTAATCAGCAGGTCCTCAAGGTCCCTCGGGCAGGGGTATTCCACCCTTTCCACCTTTGACTACCGAGGTTGCTCAATCTGCCTCCTCACCAATCTGTGCTCTTTTAACTCAAAACTTTCCGTCTCCCAAAGCTATAAACCCTCTTCTAAAGCTTGTTACGAACTTCCCATTAAGCACTTCACTATCGGTTCATTTGAACTGAGACTCAGAAGTCTGGGGGGTTTCTCCAGGAGCAAGTCGGCCGCGGGCCTCTTCCTCTTCTGTGCCCCCCCCTCCCTATCGTGGGAGGGGTACAGAGGGGGAGGAGTAACCGCGAGCTGTACCTTTTCTCCCCCTAAAAAAAAGTCTGACTAGATTGGAGCGATAAATAGCCAGACAATCAATGATGGTGTAAGTTAGAAATATGTATAGATAGATAAGAGAAGAAAGCTTGAAGGTGTGTATATAAGTATAAGAAGTGGGTACTGGGTTAACTGGCTAACTCTGTTTTTCTTCTGGTCGAATAACAGTTATCTTGGCTGTCTTGTGTGATAAAAGCTTTCAAGCCTTTGTTTTATTTTTCGGTGGTTCCAATTTTGACGGAGGACTCACTGCTTTTTCCTTTGTTTGTCCACTACGGATCTTTTTTTTCCAATGGGGGTCTTTTTTTTTCTTTTTTTTTGTCCACCACGGATCTTTTTTTTAATTAAAATCATTTGTACATAATTTAAATGCACTTTTGGAGTTGGTTTCGGTAAAGGTCAGTATATTGCTGTAGCATCTCCTTGAGCCAGGATCTGGCTGCTTTGAAATGCATATTTGAAGGTCAGCTCGTGGTTAATATCAGGTAGAAGTATTTGGTTTGTCATCTCGAGTTCCATGTTATTTTGAATCCTTTGCCATATTTTTTCGCTCAGTTATGGAGTGTTATATTGATTGTGTCCAAATCGGTAACTTGATGTAGTAGGCGTGTGGGTATGCGGTCATTCAGTGTGCCACCAGCAATAAATCTTAGTGCTCTATTGTGAATCGCCTGAGGTTTCCTCAGGGCGCATCTACTGAGGGTATGGAGCGGTATGGTCGGGTAAAGAAGGACTTGTTTTACCAGTGTGGTATATAATTTGCGCTTATTTGTGTTTATTTATATATATTAAAAGGCCCCCCAAAAGGAAAATTGGTAACATAACCCGGAAAAACGCTAAGGAGAATATTACGTGAACCATTGAAAGCTTAAGAAAGAAAATGGAAAATATAGAAACGGAACGATAGGGCAAACTATTTTAACCGTTGTATGAAAAAGAATAAAGGAGTTGGATTTGAACTCGTGTCATCAAGCGCTCATCGCTTATATGACCCCGACGCTGAGCCAGAGCGTCGTGGTCATATATGCTACATTACGAAAATGAATAAATAAAAAAGGTTTGCAAACACAGAGGAAAGATAATAATTAATATTTTGGTGCCTGGCATTTTGTAATGACTGGCAGCTGTCAAAACTTTTCACTAGTTTTCGATTAAGATCCAGCATTCATTGTCGGAATTTTTCTCCCTTCCTTCTTACAGTACATCTGCAACTCGTATTTATTGGGTTTTCTTTAGTGGAAGTGTTATTTTGAGCAATTTCATACACATATTTTCTTTAAGGCTCGGGTTTGAGCTTTGTAATTGGCATTTCAAAACATTAATTTAGGAATCTTCAAGACATTTCTTCACTACAAAGGCCCTATTTTGAGATTGTTTTACCTAACTTACCTAACTTCAGTTTTCTTGCCGAAGATACGTTTCAGATCAAAATAACTAAATAATCTTCTTTCCTCATTATTCATTTATCTTAAAAAGTGTTCCTGTACTATATGTATATATATATGAAAGTCATAGACATGGTTCACGATCTGTCCCCTAGAGGCTCGAAAACTAGTTAGCTGGGAGATATAGAAAAACATTAATCTTATGCTTAGTTTTCCAGAGGATTTAATGAGGGAGGTTAGGTAATACTAACCCGAAATAAAACCATAGAAAACTAACAAACACAATTTAACCAGGAATTATAACAAAAACTACTCCTAATCGTCTAATAAAATGCAACAAATCTGAACAAAAGGACCTAATCTACCACGGCAAACAACTCATAGCCATTATATAACAACAATTTTTTTAACAAGGCCCATAGGGCGACCTAGTACTAGGCTACGTTAAAATTCACAAAACAAAAAAACAACAACAAACAAAAACGCAAAAATTAAGAAAGAACAAAGGCAACAAAAAGAAGCAACCACGCTCCGGCGTCGGGGGAAGGCGGGCCTACCCCCGGCGTAAGAGCAAGCGACCATCCCCAAAGAGTGAAATAAACAGTCAAATAGTCCACAAGTTCGTGTGCACGAACCGTCGCGAGTACGAGGGACATTCACAAGAATATGACGAACAGTCTGGGGCACAACGCAGTCGTCGCAGTTAGGTGCAGGGAAGCGCCACATCATCAATTGGCGGTGCGTCCCAAGAGTTTGCCCAATTCGAAGACGACAGAAAGCGACTCGAAGGCGTCGCAGCATTGGGAAGTAGGTCATGGGAACAGTCGCGCCACAATGACACCCAAGTTCTCCCTCGGTCGTCTCCCACCTTCTTTGCCAGGTAGCCTAATTCCTGCCATGCAATCGGTGTAAGGAAGAGCTATAAAACCAACAAACACATAACTTGACCTAACCATCGTAAAATCATAAACAACTCATAAGCCATCCAATAAAACTAACAAACCAAAACGACCTGACCTTCCTCACACGTCAAACTGCTCACAACCATCTGATAAGAACCACACTTCAAACCTAACCTATGAAATCCAGATAATTTCCACCGACCCTCTTACTTTATCTTAACGAGAGCTGCAATTAAAGCCGACTAACGCCGTGTATACATCTACTCTGTACGTATCTACATATAGGAACTCACCAGTATCTATGCACAAGTTCGATCCCAGCCAGAGCATATAAAGCTTTTAGCGGCGTTACTAGCTAGCCGCTCATTGGCGAAATCGTTTATACTCGTCGCTGTCTTTCCCTTACCGTCTTCTCAGCATAATATACTTTCTCTTTTCTGTTCCGGAACTCTGCCGATGAGGTACTTCTAGCGTTCCCTATGGGGGCATTCATATACATTTTTCTCCCGTGGGGTCTCAAAAAGAACAGACAGACCTCTTGCAGTCGAGTGTGGTAGATCCTGAACCGAATCTGGCTTGCACCCGTACGGTGCCTTTACAAAGGCTGGAGCCCGAATCGGAACCACAGAGTCTAGTTGTGGACGCACCAGCGGGTGTATACAAGGCACTAACAATCTCCTTATTTCGGAGAGGGAAGTGGGTTTTTTTTTTTTAATAGCCAAGCAGTGGCGCTTTCTTGTTGACTTCGTTCAGTTTGGAGAGCCTTAATGGCACTGCTAATCATCCCACCCGACACTTTTTCCTTGCAATATATATGTGTGAGAGAGAGCATTTGCAAGGCCACGATTCCCAGAAGGGAATCTGCCTTCATCTCTGAATGGGGTTTGGTCTAGAAGTTGTGGGCCCTTCAGATCCAGAGCAGCCCAAGTTGTCTATTTGTGATATGCATTTTATCTTCACCCGCCCCTCTTTCCGATTTACTTTTTTGAATCACTATTTGTTAATAATTAAAAAAAAAATAACCGCTATAACCAATGGGTTCATTTCAGCCAAAAAAGTTTTGAAAAATAGTAAGGGAAGAGATGAAGTTAGTAGAAGTAAAAATGTTACAAGAAAAAAAAAGTATAAAAAAATCTGCCTGATAAAAAAACGAGATTACTTTAGCCGCTAAATCTCAGCTAAAAATTCGTTTCTTTGCGTTTTGTGGAGGACTCAACCGGAGGAGTGTCGGCCACTTAAGTTGATTAGATTTTTTTCTGCTTAAGATCAGAGAGCTGAGATACCATTTAGGGAGGAGGATAATCTCCTTGGCCGCGCACAAGGGGCAGTTCAGACCCCTAAACTGTGCCTAGAGTCCTCGTAATTCGCGCTATCTCTGGAGATCAAGGCAATAGTGTTCCCTGATGCTACTCACGACCAACTCAGAGCCCCCCCCCCCTCCCACGAAATCAAAGGCAAAATTCATAGTGAATATGCTGCTGTGTATTTGTGTAATTGAGTTACTTTAATGATTCCTCTCTCTCCGGAAGCTTGTAATTTCTTATATGGGTAAAGAGAAGTCATTTCTAACTGACCAGACCATCTTTATTCAAATGAAAGAAAAAGTATGATAAATATAGTATTGAAAAAAATTAAAGGACATAAAATACAAACTAAAAAAAACCCTGTGGGGTCGTAAGGGGAGGGGTGGATAAGACGGATTTAGGAATAATGATATTTATTACAGCAATAGTTTACACTTTTTATTCGTAGTTTTTGTTCAAAATCGAATGAAGCTAAACGAAAGACCGGGGAAAAATGAATGAGGTTGAAACATTACTGCCAAGACATCAAACCTTCTTGACGTCACCAACAGTAATGAGAGGCTGAATGGGACTCCGCGGACATACAAACCAACGTTCGGTTACCCCTTCGGACTATGTAGGTCAGATTTCCCGGCACTTAAGTACAGAATGCCTTATTCAGCGTATTGCGGTTATTTATTTACTTTTCCAAGGGGTTTAACGCCCTCTTTCAATCGTAGTCAATCCAGGCGTTAACTTAAAGCGACCTGAAGCCATCGCGGCATTAGGGTATAGGTCCATGGGAACAGTCGCAGCGCAATGGCACGCAACTTTAAGTTCCCCTCGACCGTCTCCCATCTTCTTTGCCAAGCATTCCGAAGAGCTGCCTAAATTCCTGCCATGTAGTATGTGTGTAGAAGAGCGAAACGCTGGTCCAATCGCCGAGTCCTCGCCGACTCTTCGGCGACCTCGTCGGCGCGCTTATTCCCCGCAATTCCTACATGTCCAGGAACCCAACATAAGATAATCTCGACATCCACCCAGGTCACTAAAACCGTGGCATCACGGATATCACGAACCAGAGGGTGCGGAGATTCCAATGCCCCGAGAGCACTCAGGGCGCTTTGGGAGTCGCTATAAATCACGATCTGGTCTCCGAAGCGGGCACGTCGCGTAATCTCCCCTACCGAGTAGTGTATTGCCCCTAACTCAGCCGAGAAGACAGACGCAGCGCCCGGTAGAGCCCTCACTGACTTCAACCAGGGGAAATACGGCGTGGAAACTGACCCCATCTTGGGACTTGGAGCCATCCGTATACACTGGCACGGTTCCAGCGTGACACGAGATGTTCTCCAAAAAGGCCGAACGCAATACTCCCGGCGCTGTACAAGCTTTGGGAGCAGAGGCGTGGCGACAAATAGCCAAATGTGGTACCCTCCAGGGTGGCGTCCTGGGCAGAACCAGGGGCGCCACCGGCCCGAGAGCTATATCTTCCTCTCGAAGGAGTTTCCTAGCCCTAACCCAAAGGGCTTAGGGTATGACTTGCGTCTCTCGCCGGCATAGGCACCGTCGAGATCAGCTGCGGATGCTTTGAGAGCCGTTGGCGACAAAGGGAGACACTGCACTCGTGCGTACAGGCGAATAATGCACTATGCACGGCGCATATATAATGGCATCTCTCCAGCATCGACAAGCAGGCTCTCATCAATAGGGAAAGTGCGGAAGGCACCGGTTGCCAAGCGAAGGACGGTGTGGTGGATAGAGTCTACCTTCCGCAATAGACGTTCGGCTGCAGATGCATAAAACTCGCATCCGTAGTCGAGCTTCAAACGGACAAAGGATAAATAAAAAAGTAAGGCAGTAGCCCTATCAGTGCCCCAAGCGCTGAACGTCACGGAACGAAGAATATCCATGGCACGGGTACAAGAGTCCCTAAGGCTGCGAATATGTTTTAAGCCACAAGGAACAAATTTGTACATAGTACAGGGAGTTAAACGTGCAAGTTCGTCCCAGCATGGAAGCGGTCGAATTTTCACGGAGGTAAAAGATGGAAGATGCGCCGACATATTTCCTCCCTACTCTCTCTCCGACGTCAGCTGGTTTCTGTTTCCGTGGGCCCTGTGAGACGAATCAAACCGTTTGAGGGGCAGAACTTAAGTATAAACTTCCTGGAGGATCCCGGCTTTACCACCCAACTCAAATGATATAGTCTTTTCGCGCCAATATCAGCATTAATGGTAAATATGACGCACGTCTTCTTTAATGGCTATACTATAAGGAGGCCAACCGCTAAAAAAAAAGATAATTCAGAAGCTATTTACACATTTATATCCGACTCATCAGGCTCTGCTCATCGTAGCATTACTCAGAATCGAGATATACATAATTTCGAAGAATTTCAAGTAATGAACGGAAGAGGCAAAGGTTAACTAAATTATATATTCTCGATAGAATGAATGTGTGGCTCATACAAATCCTCCTCGCCTGTAGAATACAAACATTCCAAAAGTAGGCACCCAAGATTTTGCTATATTAAATTTATTTAGCTAGCAATAAATTTTGTTGGCTTTTTTCAAGTTGTTGAGCATAATTAGTGATAAGGTCCTGGTTAGAATAAACTAAACAGAGCACTAGGGACCGTGAGAGCGCGTAACTATCCTAACTCTGACCTCATTCCGCAGGAGGAGAGGGTTGAATTCAAACGTATGAAAGCCTCTGTCAGAAACTAAATCCGTAGTGTGGGGTCTCAATGCCCTTGACTTTGGATGAAGGTCTGGTACCGTTACTCAAGTCCCTTCCTCTGCAATGAAGGCCAATACCCCTAAATGAAGTTGAGGTTGAGGAATCGCAAAAGAGTCGAGGAAAGGGGGTGTTGGCAGACCCCGGCCTAAGGGAGCGAACGGGAGAGAGATGTCTTGGAGGAGGTTGGGCCTCCTGTGAGATATCTAAGGTTTCCTTAGCATCGAAAGTTACATTTTAGCTGGTGTACTCGAGGCCTTGAAAGAGGCGGACCTCCTCCAGGAAACTTTGACATCCCTCTGATTTGCCGCCTTTTCTCTCATCTAGCGAACGGGAGAGAGATCTCTTGGAGGAGGTCGGGCCTCCTGTGAGATATCTAAGGTTTCCTTGGCGTCGAAAGTTACATTTTAGCTGGTGTACTCGAGGCCTTGAAAGAGGCGGACCTCCTCAAGGAAACTTTGACATCCCTCCGATTTGCCGCCTTTTCTCTCATCTAGCGAACGAGAGAGAGATCTCTTGGAGGAGTTCGGGCCTCCTGTGAGATATCTAAGGTTTCCTTGGCGTCGAAAGTTACATTTTAGCTTGTGTACTCGAGGCCTTGAAAGAGGCGGACCTCCCCCAGGAAACTTCGACATCCTTCCGATTTGCCGCCTTTTCTCTCATCTAGCGAACGGGAGAGAGATCTCTTGGAGGAGGTCGGGCCTCCTGTGAGATATCTAAGGTTTCCTTAGCGTCGAAAGTTACATTTTAGCTAGTGTAATCGAGGCCTTGAAAGAGGCGGACGTCCTCCAGGAAACTTTGACATTCCTCCAATTTGCTACCTTTTCTCTCATCTAGCGAACGGGAGAGAGATCTCTTGGAGGAGGTCGGGCCTCCTGTGAGATATCTAAGGTTTCCTTGGCGTCGAAAGTTACATTTTAGCTCGTGTACTCGAGGCCTTGAAAGAGGCGGACCTCCTCCAGGGAACTTTGACATGGTATAATTTCCTTTTTTTTCAATTGTTTTGATTCATTTTTCTCTTGTTTTTATTATTTTTTGTAAACATATCATTTATATGGGTATATATTTAATATTTATGTATCCCCATAGGTAGAGATAACTATAATAATAATTGGGTGTAGCGGCAGCGATGCCTTTTTTGGTTATCGACATAATGAGGTCTTAAAATGGAGGGGGGGGGGGGGAAATGGTGCCGATGTGTTTTGTGAAATGGATCATTTTGAATGTGATCTCCTTTTTTGCAGAATGAAAAGAAGACGCATTCCAGCAGTGTGTTGTAAGCTGCGTGTCGTAGAGGTGAGTAAGCTATGAGATTTTAGTACGGATTTTACTACACTAATCTGCAACTGTTGAATGCCTAGTTCAGAATCTAGCTACAGTCACCGGAGAAAATTGGACCTGAATAGGGAGTCTATCCGACGACTAACCAAACCGATGTGGCTTAACCTCGCTTAGCTTGAAAGCGGCGCTTCACCTCGTGCAAAGCCGTGAACACAAAGGCGACGAGACTCAATGGCTTTCGATGCGCTCCGTTGGCAAGGCTGAATCCTCATCCATCAGTCTTAGTTCGAACCCCCACTTTGACTTCTGACAGCTGAAACGAAGAATGACAACAGAGGGTTCAAATCGGTGGTTAAAACACCTCAAACTACTACACCCCAATTCTTCTTGTCCCTCTTCCATTTTGGAGAAATTTGAATTAAAAACCAATTCCAATGCAATTAAATTACAGTAAAAAGCAGTGAGTCCTTTTGTGTGGGTCTGTATCCTAACATCCACAGGATTGCAACAGTTCACTGGATTACCCTGGTGCCAAATAAAGTTCGATGAATTGCACCCGTGCCAAATCACATCCAGTGGATTGCATCTGTGCCAATGTTTTTATGGCATAAGAATTTTGTTTAAGAGGCAGATGCCAACGAGAGCATCTGCGGTATGGTTATCAAAAGTACTATGTAAGAAATGGACAAGTAAGGAGAAGGAGAAATGTGCGAGAGGTATTTAGCCCGGATAGCCAAAAGTGGTGGTACTAGAAGCGCCAGTGCTTCCATCTATCCGAGTGGAAACGCCGCCCCTGGTCGAGCAAAATTAAACACAGTGGGTATGGTTAGTCCTCGAGTGGAAGCTCAATCCAAGTAGACTTTGCTTGGTTGGCTTCTATATTCTACAGTGGTTCGTGGTTCGAATCCCGCGTCAAACTGTGGATTTTCACCGAGAACTCCCAACCCGCCCGACAAAGGAGAGTGAATCGGTAGTAAACCCCTACCAAAAAGGGGTGTTACCATATGCGCTGGAACTTCTGTCTACTCGAGTAGAAACCCCACTAGTAAACCCCTCGTTCCATACGAAGGCAGGTCTCATTATTGGATACTTGTTTCTAGACAGCGTCAATCATCTCGTCCACTGCGCATGCTCAAATAATGATTGAATAATCTAAGTCGTATTACCAGCGGATCCAATTCATCCTCTATCCTTTGATATCACGAATTTCTTCTGCCGCCGAAAATCTCTTGAAAAGAGACCTGTAATTGATCACGGGTGAGAAATCCCCTGTCCTTATTTTTACCATTAGCGATACAAGACTTAAGAAATAGAATAGTCTTAATAAATTGGATCCACTTGAATATTTACACACGGCTCAACATACTGGAACGTTTCATTTATTCCGCTTTATTATATAAGGGGATTTATACGATTTCCCTCCTTAAAGGAGTCGAAGCCGTAGGGGAAATTAAGGGCGAAAGCGATCTACATTTGCCCCTTCGAAAGATGGAGAGTTGATCGTAGTTGGATATAATCATTCGATGGCTTGAGATGAGAAGCGTCCCACGGGCGAGTTGAAAGTGGTTGACCAATGCCAACCCCATAGGTAACGTGACCCTACGGTTTTTTTTCCTTGATAATATATTAGTTCTCAAATGAAAGAATAAAAAACTTTTATATGGAAATCTCAAGTATGAACCTAAAAAGCTGGCATGACTAATATAATTGACACTAATGCATATACTGTAGTTCTGTCTACTTGACTAATGTCGCCAAGCAGAGATTCATCTTGAGCGGCACATTTGAGGATGAGGAAAGGAGGGAGGACTTCGCATCATCTTAAACTGAAATCTGGCCGAGCTCTTACCGTCTCTCTTTATTGGGATATATTCGATGTGAAGGAGTATTTCGGTCCTTAGAATAACCAAAGTCTTGACATTTCACAGGTGTACGAGGGCATTTGAAGATAATGAAATTTAGTGAGAAAATGGATGTGGTAGATAGGAGAATTAGAAAGTGGAGGAAAAGAGTTTGTTGAGAGTTTTGCCCTAGTGAAAGGGCTAGGCCTCTATGTGGTATATTATGCTTTTTGTAATTGTCCTGTTTTCGTAGAAAAATTGTACTTGTACTGTACTTTGGTCTATATCTTCAATGTCCATTGTTTTTGCATTCAAGCATTTCTTTTTCTAGATAGCTTACAACATTTTTTTTACAAATATATATATATATATATATATATAAACTTGTATTTATATACATAAATAAATGGGAAGTTATTTTACACGCACTTTATTCTTCTTTTTTTTATTCTTTTGCATTCATACTTTAGGGATGTTTGTGCTAATGTATGGGCTTGTGTTTGTGTGGGGTTATATGTACTAGTGTTTTGCTGATTTTATTTGTTGGCACGCAGTTAGAATAATGTGTGTGATGTGTGTTCACACTCACTGATGGGCTTTTAAAAATCCAAATGGCACTAATCATGGCCAACTAAGGGTAGGACGCATTCGCCAGAAGGCTCCTGTCTGAGAAACGGGTCACTTTGGGTTTTATACCAATCAATCTAAGTAATGCTCTCCTTTGATGTATCATGTTGTCTTTGGCCAACATGCTACCATCAGTGAAACGAATAATCAGAAGGCGTTTAGAGTCAACGACTCAAAAATGCCAGGTAGTCTCTCAAAAAGGGGCCCCGACGTAATCGAGGCTCCCTTCAGTGCACTTCCGTTTTTGGTCTTTGTCTGGGCTTCCCCAGCCGAGGTCGCTTAGGGGCCGCATGTGCCAATCTTGTCTTCATCACTTGTTGAAACAGCCGGGGACTGGTCCGTCCCCGAGCCCCCGCAAAAGCAGAGGAACCCTTATTCTTGTTTGTATTTTTGTTACTTTTCTTTATGGGAGAGGTGGGTGGAGAATGAACCCGTTTCTCTCACGCGGATGGAGCCCCTAGGCCGAACGGACCGGCCTCAGCAAGATCCATCTCCAAAATGGAGGGGGTCTTAGCGGTCAAAAGGATACCAGCCGGGGAAGAAGAGCCCTCCTCTCCTTCTAAGTGGGTGTTTGGCACCAAGTCCAGGTTCACCCCACATGGTAGATCTCTTCCATCGGGGAAGAAAAGGCATGCTGGGCCCTGTAATGTATCAAAGCATGCCTGCAAGAGATGAGATTAGGGGGGGACAGACCGACGCGTATTTTTATCCCTTGCTCCCTTAAGGGGGTGACCTTATCGAGCTGCTGCCTGCTCTCTTGGCAGTCCCCTGTGATAGGAAATGGGTGACTACTAGTAATGAGGGATGGAATCGCCATTGAACGCCTCCAAATCCACCGCACCCTAGATTTGGGAGAGGAGCAAGCCTCGTCTCGAGTCCAGAGGGTTGGAGGGACCCCTGAGAAAACATCTCCCGGGGAGGAATACCTGCTTTTCATAAGTGGAGGTACCCGAGAGCGGCTCCAAAGATAGCAAATAGGCAGACTCTTTGCTGCCTGGGAATGGTGAGAGAGGAGTCACTCCACGAGTCGAAGGTGCGTCTTATTTTTACCTCATCCTCTCCGACAACTAAGGAGGACGAGGCCGCGCTTGTCCACTATTCTCCTCTATTAAGGCTATGATAACAGTCTATAGAAAGATAACTTGCATGGAAAGTAACTACTATGACCTCCCAATGCCTGGAGGGTGGTTAAGAAAAATTCTTCATAGCCTCGGAAAATTCTAGAATGTGATCATTTAGACCTACTCGGTCCAAGGGTTTATCTAATATAAGCTTGACACCCTCGGCCTCCCTTCAGGCAAAATTGTCTTCAAGGTTCAACCTGAAAGGATGTTGCCGGCGTTGCCAATTTATATGCGTACTGGAAGGTGAGCAGAGTCGACGGCCCAACACACCACGTGCCTAATGCTAGCTGTAGTCAGAGTAATTTCGGCCCTCTCATCACGTAGTGATTTCATGGTACGACGAAAGTGCGCCGGGCAGCCAAAACCTCTGTGGATATAAGAACAAGTTTGGAAGGGGGTAGGCGGGTATGTAAAAAAGAGAAGTAGAGATAGGCGGGTCCACTAACAGGGTAGGGTGGGTGATCACCTATTATTATAGTACCATGGTACTAGGTGATTTGAGGATAGCATGCAGTTCACCAAGGCATTATATTATGGCTAGCAGATCAAACTTTGTCCAGTTGGGAACACTCTTCCTGGTACAAAGAGCGGGTAGAAAAAGTTGAGGGGAAAGCCGTAATAATAATGAAATAATAATATTCATAATAATATTATCTATAATAATTTTAATAATACTATCAATAATCATAATAATATCATTAATAATAATATTAATAATAAATATAGATAATTTTTTTTTAATTTTAAGAGCTCATCTAGCGACTGCCCACTTGGGCATTAGTCGCCTTATTCAACACTGCCTAATATTAAAATTCTTTAGAATAAATATCACAAAACAAAACCAGTAAAAAAAAGGAAAAGGGCAATAAGCAGGAAGCAAGCTCCGGCGTCGGGGAGAGGTCCTCCTTTCGGGAGGCAGCATTAGGAACCCCGGAAGATTGCGTGGCGACCAACTTCAGGGGTGTTGCCATCTATGAGTCTAACGACTAGCTGGAGGCGCGTGGCCGTTTCACCTTACGGGAAACAGTCACGCTGAGGGATAGGGGCGGGATCCCTGGTTTTAGCCGGGGGTGTGTGTGGACCCTTTATGCCGCCAGCTTTACCAGGAGACCTCCCGGGTTGAGCAGAACCCGCAGAAGGGCTCCGAATGGGCGCGGAAACAACCGTGCTCGTTGGCCTGGATGAACCAGGAGCAGAGGGTGTCTTTCTTAGTATTGAGGCGTAAGGTGTCCTAGGCAGAGTCGGGCGCGCCAGAACCAAGTCCTTAGCCTCGCAGAATGAGAGACGATCCTGCCCTTGCAAGGCCAATATTTCTTTTTCAAGGAGATATGCACCACATTGCTTCGAAGAAGCAGGATGCAGCTCTCCGCAATTGACACACTTGGCCACACACGATTTGGACTTATCGTGTGTGGCCTTGAAACAATTTACACAGACCTTGGGTGACCCCGACCTTGCACGTCTACACGAGCGATTCGTATGGCCGACAGTAATAGCACCTCCGCGGCAGTGGCACAAATGCCTTCACGTGGTAGCGGTACCAACCGGCACGCACCGCCCCAGGGAGCTTGTCACAATTAAACGTGACGAAGAGTGTAGGGGTGGGTCTTGAGGCCCCTTCATGTTTTCTCATCACACGCTCGACTTTGCCTGCCCCGTGGTCAGCCAGCTCTATAGTAAATCTTCTATGGAGTAGTCTACGAGTTCCCTCGCATAAACTACTTCTTTCACAAAGTTCATGGTAGAGTATGGCATCACACTCACCGAAGTGCCATCAAATGTCCGAAGAGCACTTATCTTGGCCTCCTTGGAGGGACCCACTGCATTCGTCAGAAGGCTCCCGTCCGAGAAACGGGTCACCTTCGGCTCTCTACCAATCATACCAGCTAAAGCTCTCCTCTGATGGATCATGTTGCCTTTGGTGAACCTACTGCCATCAGTGGAGCGAATAACTAAGAGTCGTTTGAAGCTAGCGGGCTCGAAAATGCCAGGTAATCTCTGAATAAGGGGCCACAACGTAATCGAGGCTCCGCTCTGCGCACTTTTCGTCTTATTTTGGGAGTCCTCGCCCAGGCGAGCACCGGGGCCGGACATGCCGATCTTGGCTTGGTCGCGTTCAAGGATGTTAGCGTCCTCCAGCAGGAGCCGCCAGGCCAGATGGGCCGGCCTCTGCAAGGTCCTTCGCTGAGATGGTGAAGGTTCCAGCAGTCATGGGGGCACCGTCCGGAGGAGGAAATCCCTCCCCTCCTTGTGCTGTCTTAGCAGGCCGACCCTTATGGCAAAGGCCCCGCACAGGAGCAGACTCGGGCTCGGTGTTAGATGCCGAGCCCGAATCTGCCCCCATGGAAGGCGCAACCTTCTGAGGCTGGGCTGCGTCAGGGAGCATCCCTGTCTTAGAGTGAGGCCTCCATTTGGCCATTCTTCCCCCCCATGACATCACAGGTCATGTCAGTCTCGTCCATGTTCTTGGGAGGGGGGGGGGCATAGGCCTTCACCCCCGCTACATTCAATATTCGGGCCAACAGGCCTTTAGAGGGAAGCGGCCGATGGGTCATTTCTTCTCTCTTGCCCCTAAGGGCGTTTGCCCTACCGAGCTGCTTCAACGGGTATTAGCCGGTTATGGGCTGCCTGCTAGCTTTCCTGGCAGTCTCCTGTGAAAGCAAAGGAGGGACTGCCAGATTGGAGGTGGATTCACATGGTGACTCTAAGGAAGGGAGTAAGGGGGAGCCCCCTGCTCCCGTAGGCACTGGAGAGGAGTAAGCCTCCTCTCCGGTTGAAGAGTTATGGAGGGTCCCCTGGGAAAGCACAGGGGGGGAGGACCTCCACTTTTTCTGTGGAGGTGCTTTAGGCGGCTCCGTCGTTCTTGAAGGGGAAATGGGGAGAGATTTTGTTTTTTGTAAGTTATCATCATTGGGCATGGTGACCCTTTTTTTACGGGATACAAACGCTAATCCCCCCGCAGTGGCCCGCTCTGCGAAGGGTGAGTACAGGCCTGGCAGAGCCAGGTGCCGCCATTTTGGACCACCCCTCCTGCCTGGTGGCCTGGCAGTCCCTCAGCATGGCGGCTCTACCTTGGACGCGGCGTAAAATGGATATTGTTTGAAAATAGAAAGGAAGAGGAGGTGAGGAAGATTTGGGTGGGGATAAAGCAGGTTATTAAAAAGCCCACCATCCCAAAAGGACGCCATTGCAACTACCCAACGACAGACCGAGTTTTTAACCGAGCAACGGGGCTCTTAAAAAGATACCACACTCATAAGGCGTTGGAAAAACATTGAAGACAACTGGACCGGAAGTCACTCGAAGATAATACCGAAATCCTAGCTCATGCTCTAAACCGCCGACAGCTACTTATCTTAGAAGCCTTATTTATAAAAGAAAAACAGCCCAATTTAATACGCAAACAAACATACAATTCGTTCGGCCTTACTCACGTCCTCGCGCCCCGAAAAATAATCCCTCCACATCTTAATCCTGTCTTCAATTCCTTAAGTTACAAAACGCGTCAGACCAATAAAAAAAAAATTCTCAGTAAACTTGTTTCCTGCCCTCGTTCATTACTACTTTTCTAATGAAGTTTGGAGAACTTATCCACGGGTTAACTCACCACCAAAAGCGGAATATAAAGACAAATCGAAAGACTGGAAAAGAAAATTAGTAACGTTATATTCGCAGTCGCCTTCAATAAATGTTACGAAGAGAATCTACTGCCCAACTATATATATATATATATATATATATATATATATATATATATATATATATATATATAATCAATCAATCAATCATTTCTTGTGGCACCCACGGGGATGCATAGGGCCTCAATGAACTCCTTACGCCACCACTCTATCTTGAGCTAATGCGTCAAGATCTCCCCAACAATCATCTCCTGCTTCCCGGCTCATAGTCCTTATCCAAGTCTCCCTAGGCTTGCCTCTACCTCTTCTACCAGGAGCCACCAACCCTGGTGTATCCTGAACTATACCCTACTTTCTATAAACATGACCTAACCATTTCCAACGGGAAAATCTAACAAACTCATCGACCGGTTGCAGCCCCGTTATTTCTCTGATTCTGGTATTTGACACTCTTCTATCCCACTATTTAACTCCCAATACTCGTCGCAGAGCCTTCACATTACCTGATAGGCTCGTCTTAGCCTTTCCTCAAATTCTGAATTTAGAGAACCATTCTTTACTAAATAAGTACCTAAATATTTGAACCTATCTACTTGCTTTATAGCAATTCCTTCTACCGAGCAATTCTGCGCATTTTCTATATTCATATTTATGATTTCAGTTTTTCTGCTATTAATTACCAAACCAACTTTTCGTCCTTCCCAAACTAGACAGTCCAGCCCCTCTTTGTATCTCTTCTGGCCCATTACAAATATTTTTTTTATTTTTTTATTTTATAGAGCCCATCTGGCAACTACCCACTTGGGCATATCATTACGAATAAGAACTATATCATCAGCATAATCTACGTCCAGAAGTTTCCCATTTTCTCCTCAGTCTATACCAGCATCAGTTTCTGCTCTTACCTTCTTGATGATGTAATCAATAACTAATGCAAATATCAGAGGTGACAGAATGCCACCCTGTACCACCCCAGATTTTACTTCAAAAGGATCATTCAAACCGCCGTCAACCATCACTTTACAAGTTGTGCTCTCGTGCATATTCAAAATGACCCTAACAGACTCTTCCGGTATTCCATAATGCCGCATGATCTTACCCATGGCATTTCTCGAAATGCTATCGAATGCCTTTTCAAAATCAACAAAGCAGAGGCTTAAAGGAACTTTCATTTCATTTGCTGCACCAAATGTCTAACGATATAAATCTGGTCATTGCACCTACGCCCCTTCCTAAACCCAGCCTGTTCATCTCTTAGAATGCCATCAACCACCGGGCTCCAACCTATTCAATAATATTCTACTGAAACTTCTCAAAGCGATAGGTGACAAAGTGATTCCTATCCAGTTACCACACAAACTCAGATCTCCTTTTTTTCGGAACTTTAACTAATACTCCATTCTTCCACCCTGATGGTACTATCTCCGTCACCCTTATCTCATTGAATAACTTTCTCAGAAAATATATATATATATATATATATATATATATATATATATATATATATATATATATATATATATATATGCGTGTGTGCGTGCGTGTGTGCGTGCGCGTGTGTGTGTGTGTGCGTGTGGGGGGGGGGGAGGATTTGACAATTGTATAATATAGCCTGGCCGTAAGAGAGGAATAAAAAACAAGGTCTGCTGACCAAAAAGTCGTGTGCTCTCATTTATTCTGATTTATGACCTTGTGACCTTAAAAAATTTAAATAATTCCCTTGGCTAACCTTGTGGGAGGGGAGACTTTGGCGATTATACCATTCGAACAGAATGAAAAACAACATAAGGGTTTCAAATTTCGTTCGAATCGGCCGAATAGTTACTATGTTATCGCCAAAACAATAAAAAAAAGCAAAACGGGCCGATCGACATAGTGAAACGTAGCCTCGCATGCGACTAAAATCCCTAATTGCGACGGTATAAGTAAGTTAAGTTTAAAAGAGAAACTCAAAACTGTTGGGATGGTCTATTTTATATAGCAAAAGTGGCTAGATTGTAGCTCTCGAGCCTCATGCATCCCTTAAAGGTACTTTGTGTGGCTCTAGAGACAATATTAATTTGGGGGGGATTCATTGGAATTTTTAACTAACATTTAATAGTAATAACTATAAAATGATTCGAATATTTCACGCAATATACGGTAGTTTGTTGCCCTCCTACACGAATAAATAATCTTTTCAAAATTAAAATAAATTTCAATTCATCGAATCATTCCCGCGATCGAGTACAGTCCCACGTCAAAGGAGTTTCCAAAATAGGCCTGCCCGTTTGATCTTGAATGACCACGCATGCGCACAACTGTTTAACTTGCAGCTCGAGCTAGAAAAAAAATGTATACAATAAGAATCACCTATACATAAAAAAAATATATACATATGATAGGAATAGGTTGCATAAGATACATTTTATTTACTATTATGAGCCAATTTCATAACCTTATTCACATTATCTTTTCAAATATTACCGCGAGAAAAAAAAGAGTTGTCAGAAGCTATGTAGTTTTCAGATAGTGCAGATACCGAGTAAAAAGTGCTGTTGAAACTGCTCCGCTTCGCTTGCTACCTTGAATGTTCAGTTCAGTGATCGCTTACAACAGTAGTGGCATATTAGTTGTGCAATTTGTGCTGAAGTAAATACTTTTCTGATTTATATTGAAGATTGTTTTCAGTTAAATTTATAAGACCTATATTAAAAATGACTGAGAAACAGAAAAGTGTAAAACGGAAATACGAAAAATAAAACGAGTTTTCAACCAACAATGGGAGGACGAGTTTTTTTTTACCGTGTCTCATCTATCAAACCACCATAAGCCACTTTAAAGGCAGCAATTTAAAGTGTCACCATGAATCTAATCATAAAATATTGCATCTGAATTTCCCCCTAAATCAGAACTGCGAAAAAATAAGATAATATTGAGTTCTAATTTAGTAACTCAATCATATTGTAAGCAATATGATTTAACTACTGAAGCCAGTTTTATTATTGCTCGAAGTAGACTTCCTTACAGTCATGGGGAATTTATAAAAAATAATATTAGTGTATCGATTGAAATTCTAACACACAAAAGCTCATATCTAACTAACTTTTGGAGACAAATCCCAGAAGCAAAGTATCCTAATCTTCAGAAATTTTGCTTCCGGGTTTTTTCGGTTTTAGGAACAACTTACAGCTGTGATTGTCTCTTTTCTGTTATGAAAGTTATAAAGTGCTATCCTCACTAACAGCCACCTTACTGAGCTTCAAGAAAAGCCTTAACATTATTCCAGCCAGATTTTAAACTTTTAACTAGAAAAATGAAATTGGCCCAAAGCCTTCAATAAATTTTGAGTTTGCATCATTCAACTTTAATAAATAAAAATTTAAAACAGAAATTTTATTTTGAACATTAAGAGATATATGAACGAGAAAAGATTAAACAAGTTTTGGTAATGGTTAGTAGGGTTTTATGAGGTACTAGTATTTTTTAACACTTAAATGCAATTTTAAAGAAATAATTTCTGCGGTTCTTCTTATCAAAGTAGCGTCTCGCAGGCAGGAATAGGTTTTCATAAACACTATCAATGCCGAACATTTTATTAAAATTGTTATCTCATAAGGTAGCTAGATAAGAAAAAATATCAATGCCTAGATTTACACGTGCATTGTTTGAAAATCGGTCTCGTAACATAAATTCCTTCTGGTATGTGAATGCAGTGCGTCTCGCCTGAAGCCTCTCATATTTATGTGTGATAGTTCTAGTTAGGTTAGGTAACCTCCTTAGTTTTGTCACACCTCTTCCAGTTCATCTGAATCTTAGCCGCTTGTGTGGTTCTGTCAAGAACATCCACCCCTATCTCCAATGAAGAATCCCCCTCCCGAGGAGTATGGGGAAGGGGATTTTTTCATATGATCCGTTTTGCTCCCAAACATAGATCTGGGGATTATGGGAGCAGCAGCCGATCAGACTTCGTCGGGGATGTGGCCAACATGGATTCAACCACATTCATTTCGATGATCGACTTAGGCCGATATTCTTAATGCGCACAAATGAAAATCGACAACTGGCCACGCGAGGATGAAACTCTAAGTCGCGTGAGTAAAATAACAAAGGAGCAAATCGTTAGTAAGCTACAGAAAGGCGTATCAAAGAACCCGAGGGAAATAAAGAGGGCCGAATTGGTGACGAGATTCGAACTATTGAGTCATCGACGCTTAGATCAGTGGACGGGAGGCTTGATCCACTTGGCTATACCTAAACCGGAAAAAGACTGTTCACACAGAGCTTTTATCCACTGACTGTTTTTCCCTCATCAAGCTACACTGCGTAAACCGAAGTCGAGAAACTATTAATACCTAGACCTTAATTATTAAGATAATTAAAATAATATTGCATCATAAACTTTATTCCCTTAAATAAACCCCCAATTAATGCAACCAATAAAATAAGGGAGGGGGATTTAGTGGGAAAAGAATGGCGAGAGGAGCAGAGAAAGAGAACAAAATAAAAGACAAAAATTACAAAAGCAGACCTCGTCACCCTCAATACTGTGGAGGAGAGCGTATAATAAACCCGTGTATGAACAAGTTCGTACAAAGAGAAACAGACGTTCAAGGATGCGAGAACTTGAATCTTCGTACCCATCTTTCTTCAAACCTCTGTTTTAGTATTCGATGTCTTCGTTGGTTTTCGCTTCTCAGTTTAATAATAATAAAAAGATAAGAGAAATTCGAGGATAAGGAGAGGGCATCTAAAAAATCACATTTATCTATTGATGAATAGGATTAAATCCAACGAGGTCATTTTCAGTCGAAATCAGTTATTTTACTCAAAATTTGTAAGGTCTGTAAAAAAAATGTGTGTAAGATATATTGCTGTAGATCCTCCTGCGGGCAGAGGGGTCGGAAGGAAGGCAACTGCGAGAATTTGGGCCGGGAGGGCAGTGTGCTAACCCGAAAATGGCTTAATAATAATAATTAAGAAGGAACTCGACAGATTGTAGCCCCGACCGTCCCGAAGAGAGGTTCGTGCAAATGAGACAACTCAAAAGAGAGGAAGGTCACCCCCCTCCCCCTTTTCTGCGGAGTCACCAGCGAATGAGAACAATCAAGAGAGGTGCGCGCCTTCACCCTCCCCAGCCTCCACGGAGACATGCACAAGTAGGCAGTCGCCAGATGGGCTCCTAACATTAAAAAAAAAATCCCTAGCTCCCAAGTAATTTCGTCTTTTAGTTGTCTACCTTTTACACAATTTCACCCACCCTTACCTCATCGCTTTCTGTATGGACTATATTTTTTTAAGTCTCACTCACCCTACACCACCTTTTTTTACGAATTCTTTTAATTATACCTTTCATGCAACTTCACCCCATATCTTCCCTGTCACGCCCCCTAATTCAACACAATCTTCCCTCTCACGCATTTTCACTACCTCTAACTTCACAATCTTCCCTTTCAAGTATAACCAAGGAACGTGAGTGAGCCTACACAACAGATACAGATACGAGAATTATACCACAAAAATCAGAGAAACCCGAGTTATTAACATAGCAGGGAAACAAATAACGCTAACAACGGTTTGAACGCCTATCTCATAACAAACAACATAATAACAAAACAACCACATAAATAAACAAACAGACACACTTTCACCCTAACTTATTTCGAACTTAACTCTAAAATTAGTGACCTCCACGCAACTTGCACTTCTCTGCAAACCTCCAACTTCCTTCCACTCAATCATCTTCCTCCTTTACCGCTATCCAAAGATGGGCCAAACACTAATACCAGGGACAGGTACAGCAAATCGTAACAATTAAAAGCTAGGAAACCATGGAAACACCGTGGTCCGGGTCCCACGTTAAGCAGGTCCACAGATTAACTAGGTCAACTTTTAAGCCTTTGACTTTATTTCATTCTGTACTATCCTTACTTCTTCCTTCTTCCCTTCCCTCTCTGCGGAGCTATTTTTCCTCGGTGCCTTTAGGCCCCGAGGGTGGAGGGTGCCGGGGAAACTGGGCCTCGCCCCGCCCCACCGACCGGGTCCCTCCTCCGGGAGGGACTGGTCGGGGGGGGGGAGGGAGACGGGGATCTAAAACTTTTTCTCTCACTTTCCCTTTCATTTCATTCCCTTTCAAGTAATATTTCTGAACTTAGGGCTTCTAGACCATCTCGTTGTGAGAACTTAAACCATCCATGGCGTCTCAAAAACACCCCTAAAATGGTCTCAGACCCAATCCTGTCGAAAAGGGGCGAATCGATTTACGGGTAAACAATGGCTAAGATGGCAAAAATTTAATTTACGCTACTCTCTTTTGTTCAATAAATTCTTGATCAAGACGTGTTGTGGGTGTTGAGATGACCATTGTGTGGAAACTTAAATTTCCCTTAAGGTTCTTTCACCTTCCGTTTTGGCAGCAAATTGGGAGAATTGGAAGATTATTTCACCTTTAAAAAGGTAAGAGGAATCTGAAAGCACCAAATAAAGCCGTGGAGGGAGAGTGGCATTTTTGAGACCTGAAGGTGGCCTAACTATTCAGGACTGTCACTCATTCACTGTTTAGTGAGTTAAAAAGAAAAGGTAAATTCGAACACAGTGTCGAGATAAATGGGTATAAACTTCTAGGGCCACGTATAAAGACCATAGAAACTTATCGTAAAAAGAGATGAAAAGGGAAAAATTAGGATAAGGTAAAAAAAACTAGTCTCTCTAGTTTCTAGCTATCAATATTTTTCTTCTTTTTTTTAATTATATATCGATTACTTCCTCCTTTGTCTATTTTAACGTTAAGTTTTATCGCACATTATTTGCCGAACCTACCAATTAAGAATTTGTGAGCAGGGCTGCCCACGAGTCTATAGGCCCTGGATCGTGGGTGGATATTTGTAGGGTTCAATCCTGAATAGGGGTATATTGTCCTAGCGCCCCTGGTCTCTACCTCGGTCAATGATCGGGTATTCAGGTAACCAGAGCCATGTCCAGTGTAGCGACATTTGAGTGCATTTAAAAACACACACCCTATTCGTTGGGGGGGAAGGGAGGCTGCGTGGGTAAGGCCTTTTCTCAAGTTAGGATGTTTTCCCACTTTTTTCTAAATTCAAAACGCTTGAATTTTCAGGCGAAAGGTCATAGTTTATCATCGGTGTGGTAAATTGGCCATAATTTGCTTTTCTTTGTCAAAACCTGCGTCCGCCTCCCTTTTTTTTAAAATTTCAAGCCACTAATTCAGACTACCGAACCTGAGGACATAATACGTTTGGGTACATTTGTCTGAGAGAGCTAATAAATGACATTTATTAGCTCTCTTAGACAAATAGTTTATTTGATACATTGTATCAAATAAACTATACTACGGGTTAGACCCGTGTGCGCGGCGGACTTACGTAGGTGGAGCAAACACTGATGGGTCTAGGCTATAGGCAGGTAATGAAGAAGAGGAAGAATCCAAGTTAATGGAAAATACTAGGCGGGTGTCCCTGCGCACCCTAAAAAGTGCGCAAAAAAACGGACAGGACCACTGTTTTCAAAGTCATCTTCGGAGAAATTGGGATAGTCTTAATCCGACTATTAGATTACTCAAATAACTTCGTGGTAATTTGCCAAACCGAGAAAGACATCGATAAGCCACTTAATAGGCCACTACACCAAAGTTCCCGCGCAAGCTGAGGCACACAAAACTATTTACTGCCGCCAAATTGGCCCGTGGATAGGGAAGCATAGTGATGGCGAGCTAAAAGATGAAATCGAACAGAATCAAAGCTGGGTGAAAATCAAAGAAGTCAAAGTTTACAAAGAAAAACACCAATAAAGAATACACACGTTTTTTAAGGTCATTTTCAGAGAAACAGCTATGGCCTAAAAAGGCCAAGGAAAATGGTCTACTAGCTTTCAACTTAAAAATCGCCCAAGAACAAATAAAAGGAGATGAATTCATAAGCATATTGACATGCTTCAACTGTTTTGTACTTGGAAAACATACAACGAAAGATTGCCTGAACAAAGAAGAAAAGTGGTGCTCTGAATGCAGGTCTAAAACGCACACGTGGAGAGACTGTACCAGCCAGCACAAGAAATGTGTGAACTTTGGGGGCAGCCACCGTACAATGGCAATGGCTTGTCCGGTGAAAAAAGTAATAGAAGGCAAACATAGGAAAAAGGCCAAAATAGATGAGGAGAAACAGAACCAGACATATGCTACAGTAGTTAGAGCAACGGCAATCACTACCAAACTACGAAAAATGTGATCGAGCTAAAACAGGAAAAATCACTAAACATTCTGGCGTGTATATTACATGCACATGTACTAAACGTGGCAAATCCGGGTTCATATTTCAAAGAATTGAATAAAATGTTAATCAACAACGGACTTGAACCAATGTGATTCCCGGATAATCCTCCGTCAGCTCAAGTACTGAATGTGCAATGTAACCCAACAGAGTCCGAGAAGGTTAACGAGGCACAAGAACCAACAACAGCTGCCAAACCCAGGCACAGCTAGGGACCCGAGGCTTAAATCTAAAATACCACAAACAAAAGAGATAACCATGGAAACTAGAGCACCAACGACTTGTGGTATCAACAAAGGAGACCAACAAAACATGCAAATTGACGACAATGAGGAAACGGACAGCGACGGAAAACAGACTCAAGAAAAAGGAGTAAACAGAGAATTTAACCTAAGATTCTACACTATAGAAGATAAACCATTCCCGATAAATAATACTAAGGAGTTCGTTCTTGGCATGAGAAAGGGTTATCATAAATATGATAACCCTTTATAATAACAAAAGAAGAATTTAAGAAGAGATGCGGGAGAACAAAATCAACCTGCGAAAGAGAAACAGATAAAATGGATGGGAAGGCACATATAGGCACGTAATTAACTACATCATGGAACATTTAAGAAAATTAAAAATAATTAGCTATAACGTGGCATGGTGGGACGCAAAAAAGACACTCCTTGTGCCATGCCTACTTAAATGAAGATCCTGATATAATTCTATTAAACGAGATAAATGTAGATCCAGAAACAAATCCCATAAAAATATGGAACTATACTATAATATCAAAAACGACACGAGGCATCAACTACCATAGTGTAGCGATGTCCGTAAAAAAAAGTTTACCAGAGTTCAAGACCTAGCTGAAGCCTACCTAGCGGTCAAAGTTGAAACGACTACGGGTCCAGTTACGATAATGAAAAGGTATCAACCACCAAGAAGAAATTTTTTGCCGTTTTACAACTTTCTAAACGTTTTTGGTCAAAAAGACGTAGTATTTATGGGAGAATTAAATGCTCACTCCAGAGCGTCCGGGTACACTCGAAGTTTCAACAACATAGGAAAACCCTCGACACATTAATAGGAAGAGATGTCATAGAAAGAGTGGGACCGGACTTCCCAACATATATCGGGCAAAGAAATGTGACCAAGTCAGATATAATACTAGTATCACCAGCATTTAGATTTAAGATTTAACTATTTGATAGAGAAAGGATCACCGTCTACCAGTGACTCTGTCATAGAACCCGAGCCAGATAAAATGTCCGTTAAGAAAGAACTATAAGGATGCAGACTGGCAAGGCTACGCAGAAGAACTCGCTAACTACCAGCAATCCGACTTAAGCGAGGCAACGTTAGAAGATATAGACGAAGCCACTGAAAACTGAGTGCCAAGAACAGCATACAGGACAATTCTCCACCCTAAACGCACCGCCCAAACTGCTGCATTGCAAATTAAATATAAGACACTTAGAGAAAAGATCGAACAGTATGGCCCCACAAGGGCTGACAGAGAGAGAGGCTACGAATAATAAAGGATGAAATAATATCGATAGCAAACAGAGAGAGAGGAGCAAGGTGGGATCGCTTCGTGGAGTCGATCTACACAGAATTAAACTCAACCTAAGTTCTGTCAGAAAATAAATTTAACAAGAGGTAAATTAAAACCGAAAACTAATTATAACTCTCAGACTTAATGGAAAAGAAATTAAGGAGCCCGGGCCCACTAGAAAACATGTTTAGAGAACCCTGGAACAATGTCATCCACATTACGCCCAACGAGAATAAAGACTTTGATAGAGAACATGAAGATTGGATAGTACAGGAACTAGAGGAAAACAGGCATGAAATAACACCAAATCATGTAGCTTCTGCAAGGGTTCTTGAAGAGCAAGGTTACGAGACAATAACGCTAGAAGAACTAAAAACAACAATTAAAGCTACAAAACAGAGAGCGTCTGGCAAAACAGGCATAACAAGAGAGAACCTGATAAAGGCACCATATGTTTTCCTAAGGAAATGAGTAGACTTTTTTAATGCAACAATAAGTGCAGGGTATTTTATTGATACCCTAAAAAGCGTTAAAATTATTTTTTTGCCTAAGCCTGGCAAATTACCATCTGAACCAGGCAACTATAGGCCTATAACACTCTTAGAAGTGGTAGCGAAAATCCTGGAAAAGTTAATAAACAGAAGACTGGTCGAACATCTAGAGGAGAACGATCTAATTCCGCAATGCCAGTACGGTGTCAGGAAGAGAAGATGCACAGATACGGCAATAGCACTCCTTGTGGAAACTTTGGCTAAAGCAAAGTACAACAAAAAATACTCAGACCTTATATTAAGAGATGTAAAGTAAGCTTTTGACAAAGTGTAGAGAATCGGGCTGAAATTCAAAATAAAGAAGCTAGGCCTATCATCAATCATGACAAAAGTCCTCTGTGACTATGTTACAGACAGGATGGACTTTATAGAAATAGGAAACTAACAAGGACCAGAATTTGAATAAAGGCTGGGTGTCCCTCAAGGTGGATGTTTGAGTCCTACTCTATACCAAATATACACAAAGGACCTACCAGATCCGGTGTTTCCATCAACAACTTATTCGCAGTTCGCGGATGATATAACCATAATAACTAACAGCCCTTATAGACATCCGCCAACAATCGCTAGAATGTCCGCGGCAGAGATCAAAAAGATCAATGACTATGAAAAAAAGGTGGAAAATACGAACTAACATGGAAAAATTTATAATAATACCTATAGGGAGGAACAAAACGTCGAGAATAGTGGTCGATGACTAAGTATACAGATACCATGCCGAGGGAAAAGTTCTTGGCATGAAAATAACAAAGAATGGTTATAACAAACCTGCGAAAGAAAGATTGAATCTGGCGAAATCAGGCCTAAAAAAATTATACCAACTAAGGAACTTAAATAGAGGCAACAAGACCAAGTTATACAATTCCCTATACAAATCTTTACTCCTGTATCCAACAGTACCATTAAACAAGCTACACAAAACAAACGTGTTAAAACTCCAAAGAGTCCAAAATAGTGGGGTTACTACTTATTACAAACAATAGAAGAATAGAACATCAGAGACAAGCGGATTTACATCGTGAAATCGAGATGGACCAGGTCACCATAGCCCTACACAGCAGAGCAATTAAAGTGTGGGAAAGAATTGAGGAGATAATGGACGAAGAGATAAAGAGAGCTATAGACATACCTCTAGAATAGAGAAGAACAAACAGAGGAAACTTCCAAGTGGGAAACCACTTGAACACCAGAACCGATATTTAGATAAGACAAGTCGTACAGGGTGTTAAAATAATAAAGAAGGAAGCACAACTGAGAAAGACACAAATATCAACAAATAATAAACATAAATATAATAGAGGCGTGGGAGCCTCTTCAATTACGTAACAACTAAAGAAGAAGACACAATTCGAAAGAAGAATCTCAAGAGATGGCTGGTCACCCAGCACTTATACACGACACTCAAACTTTTCATTTTCACTACTTTTACCTAACAAACTCTATCCACTCTACATACCCTTTTTTTCTTTTTCAAGACGTAAGACGAACTATACTTTAAAATCAAAATCAATACGTTAACTTCGCTCCTCAACTCGGGACAGTAACGAGCTACCACATTGCCTCGAAGATCAACCTTTTCTCCCAACTTTTCCTTACTCGGTGGAAAGGCGCTATGTGAAGGTCCATGGCATTGAAGATCGTCGTACAAAAACAATAAATTAGTAGTTGAGTTTTCCCCTCCGCCATCTTTATTATTAATTAAGCTCCTAATTAATGAATCTTATTGTGCCAATATTTGCACTGATTAATCTAATGTCGTTTATTTGTACTGATTAATTAATCTCCATGTGGCGATTCTTTGCGCTGAATTATAATTAATCTTCTATTGTCCATTCTTTGTGTTTATTAATTAATCTCATTTTGATTAATCTTTTTGATGAATAATTAATATATTATGTTTATTAATGTTGATCAATTAATCTCATATCTAATCTTTGTGCTGATTAATTAATCCCATTGATTCTATTATTTTTGCTGAATAATTCATCTTCTTTGCGTCTATTTTTTGTCCCGATTTATTGATCTGCTATCGTATCTATTGTTTGTGCTGACTAAATCTTGTTTGTGTCTAATCTCTTTAATATAATTAATCTCATCCATAACACTACTTTAACTTGGAGATTTATGGGGGGAGGGGTCCTAAGATTTATTTTCTTTAAAAAAAAAGTGTGTAAACATAGACAAAGAAGAAATTATTTATTAGAGCCTCTCTACCTCTGAGAAAACAGCCCAGCGGACTGTTTTCTCCGTATTTCACGATGAAAATAAATATGCACTGGTCCCTGTAAAATTGAGAGGGAGTGATTTCTCCATTTTGGAAAATATGAGGAGCGCATTTTTCAATTGTGAAAATTAGAGGAGTGCTTTCTAGCCTAACCTAACCAACCAGATAGGGGAGCCCCAAGTTCAGCCACATCCACCTCTAATCCCATGAAGAAGGAGAGTCTCAGGACTGTTTTTTTTTCCGTATCTTAGAAAGAATAGACCGAGGAAGTCGGTGCTGGAAACCTCGAAAAAACAACAACAGACCCCGTTGCCGGACTTGTTGTCCATATCCTTTGTGCTAAGCAATTATTCGCATATTTCTATTTTTATCTGATTAATTAAGTGTTTATTCTTTATGCTGATTATTTAATCTAATGCATATTTCTTCTTTATCATGTAAATAATTAAAGGAGGGTGGAAGGAAGGATGAAAAATAAAAAAATATTCAGATCGCTATCCACTCCGGAATTTTCTAGTCTAAAAGTACTGATGAAGCAGAGGTGCGTCATCATTAAGCTGAGAGAGCAACCACACCTTCCCTCGTTGGTCCTCCAGGTCCATGGTGTCGGATCTAATTATCGCTATGAAAAGGTAAAGCCGATTTTACCTATGGATAACAATAACAATTATTATTTACTTTAAGCTAAGAAGAAAAAAAAACAACTTGGGCACCTCGGCCAACTCTATCATATAGGGCAGAAGGAAATAAATTTTTTATAAAATTTTCTAAGAAAAATAAATTCATAAAGTTTCTCGCTATCATCCACTTACAAATCAATCCATAAGGAATTTATTTTTCTTAGAAAATATTTTATAAAATATTTATTTCCTTCGGACCTATATGATAGTTTTAAAAAAGCTATTTGATACTCTCATTGACCCCCCTCAACCCTGCATAAAAGTTCCTAAAATGCCCCTATATTTACTAATTTCAGAGATGGATTTTTTAAACGATACTTTTAAAAGAAAAATCCTATTTATTTTTAAAAGATTTTTTCCCCAAATCAACCCACAAATAGTTTTTATAAACAAACTATCGATAGGAAGTTTCTTTAACAGTAAAGATCCTATCTCTGTGGAGTTCCGCAGTGATAATGTCTATTTATTTAAATGTCCCAGTTGTACTGGAGCCTCTTACATTGGCAGCACTGTCAGGTCTGTTGGAGCTAGGTTCTCTGCTCATATGAGGATTAGTTGGCGCACAAACAAAATATTAAATAAAAAGGAAAAGTCATCTATTAGGGAACACACCATAAGCTGTAAAACTGACATTTCTATTAAGAATTTTAAAGTATTAGCCTTTAATAACAACAAACATTGCCTAAGAACCCTCGAATCTCTATATATAAAACACTACAAACCTACACTCAATGAAGATTTAAGTGCAATATCATTATTATTTAACTAATTTTAACTACAGTGCTCGGGACGAGTGCGTGCACATTGACTGATAGACTTGTTGCATTTTGGAGGGGAGGCAGGCCTTCTCCCTATTATTTAAGCAGGGTTTTTTATTCTTCTTGTTTTTGCTTTTGTTTTGTTTTTTCCCTTATAGGTCGCACGCTCCTGCACCGGGGAGACCTCTCCCCGACGCAGGAGCTTGCTTACTGCTCGCTTCCCTTTCCCTTTTTTTGGAGGGAAGGGCGGTTTTTTATCTTGAATTTTATTTTAAAGTAGCCTAGTCATAGGCCAATACGGCGACTAAAGCACTAGTAGGCAGTCGCTAGATGAGCTCTTAAAAAAAAATTTAAAAATCCAGCGCCTCGTTTATTCTCTTATTTGGCAAAATGGATCTTTTTTTTGCTAATTATACTTAATTTGAGTTGCTTAGGAGTAATCAAAGAAGTTTCAACAAAAAAATATTGTTTCACATAATTATTTAATAAATAAAAATGCCATCAAAATACAAACGTATATATACGTATCCCTTAAAAAACTACAATTAGCTGTAACTTATAGAAAAAATAAAAAAACCTATGTAAAAAGTGCCTACACTTCTAAAAAATTCAATTTAGTATGATATATTTCGAAGCAAGGTACAACGCATAGGCCTACATCACATTCTTTACACCAATATCATGATTCACATCGTACTTTTTATCCCCAATTCATTTTTCTTACGCGCACAAACGCAGGACACTCTCGCGGCCTTTTTTTTTCAGTTGCTGGGACATTAGATTGGAAATGACGTTCTGAAAGTCTAAGAGGGGTCCGACTTGCGCTTGGGCGACCTTTTGTTTTCCCATTTGAAAATAATTAAATGAGAGCACTTTGGATAGCAAAGCTATTGTGTATTAAAAAAAATGATGTGAAATGGAATAGAAAAGTAGACATGAATTTATATTGAGTTGTATCCCTTTTTCTCCTTCCTTAAACTCTGATCTCTTTTCTTGAATTGACCTCTAATGAATCTTAAGGTCTTACGGGGCCCGGAATTATTCAATTTGCCGAACTATTCTCCTCGAATGTTTCAGGCTCTTTAAGAGAGCGCATTGACGAGGAGGGGCGAGCATTAACACGAATTCATTAGTTGTGCAGCGAAATCCCTTCGTGAATTAGCATTAATTTGCAGCTTACTCCTGGGAGTTTGGTATTCAGCGAAATGATTTCTCTTGGGAGCCATCATTTAAGACTACAACCGACGCCAATAGGACGGGAGGGGGCCTATTATGGACATAAAATCAGTGAATGTGTTGATAACGATACTCTACTTGCCATTCTTCTAAACTTTTGAGTTTTAATCTTCTCCAGCCCGATTTTTATATTATAATTTTATGATCCATTCACGGATCTTAAAATTATATAAGTAAGGAGTTTCCGATGTTGCAATGTAAAGTCATTTTAATCCAACAAAGCATAATAGACGAAACTAAGGTCAAAATAGTTTTTAATACTTTGCCAATGAAGTGTTATTAACTATTTTGTATAGGTCAGGAGGAAATTAAAGTGCTTTCTTTTTCTTTGATTCAGTATGCCTAAAAAATTAGACCAACCACAAGATAGAGTAATGGAGCCTCTTGCTTCCCTCTATACTTTAAATCTACAAGAATGCTTTTTGCCTCCACAACAATCGATTCCTTCAGGAATTCACAGAATATACATAATAAACCTTCATTGTTAGCGTTAGTATGTGACTAGAGGGGATAGTGTATCAGGGATTTCCTCGCTAATGACGATCAGGGATGCGGTTGCGGATTTCGTCTAAACGAAATTAAGATCTTTTTGACAGGGGTACCAACACCCCCGGGTCTGTTAACTGGTTTCTGTAACCGTTTCTCAACACCTTGATTCGAGACTTAGTATAAACAATAAATGGAGATCATTTGAGCGAGCTAATAGTTTTAGATAACTACCTTGAATTCAGAAACGGCCCATAAACTACGGGAATGGTCAGTAACTCCAAATCTCCATCGGTTATATTTGTCCTATTGTCCTTCTTTCATTTGTAACATACAAATGAGCTTTTAAAATGTCTTTCACCCCTCCACCAATCCAGAGCTATCATTATCGTCCTTTGGTACCAGCTTTATTAGTTTCGAGAGTTGAGGAAATTAATCAACTAGTTTGTGGAATGAAATAAAAGAAATTCTCAAGATCAAATTTTCAATTTCTTTTTCGCTTTCAAATATTCAAGATAATTAGACTTCAATTTTAGCGTGGAGAATGGCTCTGGGTAGAAGGAACTTTTTTTCCAACATTACTACCACACTTCCACCTAATAATCAGAGTTCAGCTGGAAATATTCATTCCCTCCTCTACCCCCCCCCCCCAACCCTTGAATATCTCTCGGAGGAGTGATTTTTGTTTTGTATGAGGTGGGGGCAATGGGGAGGACTGGATGAAACTGAAACGCGCGAGCGAACGAGGAGCCTGGCAACCCACCCCGGGTTAAAAGGGTCTTTGGAGAAAGATCGAGACAGTGCGATACATTTTGGAGAGCGGTGCTCACCCGGATTTCAGGCCAATCGGGAAAAATAAGCAAATATGTCCCGGTGTATTAATAGAAAGCTTAAAATAAAAAGGTGAGGATGTTCCAAGGATGCTCGTAATTTGTTTGTGGAGATACAAATGCCTAGGTTAGTGGGGGTATGGTGGTTTGCGGTTTTATGTTTCTTATAGACAATTCCAATTCATACTTTTGCCCCACTTCAGAAATTTGTACGTGAACGCTTTTGTTCTGGAAAGTCCTCTCGTCCTTGATCTCTATTTAATTATTTTTGTTCATTTTTCCTCCTTCATTCCCAGTCGACTGAGTGCACTTACTTTGGATTATACACTTTAGTTTTTCCTTGTCAATAACATAACAAAGTCGGGATTACTTGACTTTAATTCCGTGGTTGGAAAAGCCACAGGAAATAAAAGTCACATTTTATATAAATGCCGTAAGCAAATGAAGCACTTAAAAAAACGTGCATTAAGTCACAATACATTACCTTTACACATTTATATGAAAGCATTACACAAATGCGAAAAAGAGAAAAAGCATTACACAAATGCGAAAAAGAGACAACTTAATTAGTTTTTCAAACGATGGAATGAAACAAATCATTTTAGATTTAGTAAAGTTAGGTTAGGTCAGATGCAGGTAAATTAAGTTAGGTGAGGTTCAGTCGAAGCATCGAGCTTAGCAGAAATTGGTAAGAAGCTCCCCCTTCCTTCTCCACCCTAAGGATTTGGTCTTTTTCTTATATATATATATATATATATATATATATATATATATATATATATATATATATATATATATATATATAAAATATTGAGGATAAATCCCAGAGCCACGAGAAACGGATGCAACATCTTTTAATTTTTCACTACGTTTCGAAAACTACAAGTTTTCATCTTCAGGCTAGAATAAGTTTACAAAGTTAATACATATGAAGAAAACTTGAAAAGACCAACAAGACATTATTTTAAAAGGTGACCAATTATAAAATATCAGTAAAATGCACTATAAGTTAAATTTTTTTTTAAATATGACTTGGCAACAATTAAATTTATTTAGTTAATAAATTTAAAGTTTATTGCAGAAATTAATTAGAAACTATAAGAGAAATTGACCTGGCATTATTTAAAGATAGTAAATTTAAACTTTGTTTTTAATTTTGTAAAGACTGTAAGAGTTAAAAAACATTTAATATAAAAACGGTAAATTTGGGTACTTACTAAAGTGGATCCATCCTAGAGAATGAATGGTGGGTTTAACAAGGGGCTAGTATTTATAGGTTACAGTGACGCTTAGTTTATTAAAAGGCAAACCAACTAACAAACTGTAGTTAAAATTAGTTAAATAATAATGATATTGCACTTAAATCTTCATTGAGTGTAGGTTTGTAGTGTTTTATATATAGAGATTCGAGGGTTCTTAGGCAATGTTTGTTGTTATTAAAGGCTAATACTTTAAAATTCTTAATAGAAATGTCAGTTTTACAGCTTATGGTGTGTTCCCTAATAGATGACTTTTCCTTTTTATTTAATATTTTGTTTGTGCGCCAACTAATCCCCATATGAGCAGAGAACCTAGCTCCAACAGACCTGACAGTGCTGCCAATGTAAGAGGCTCCAGTACAACTGGGACATTTAAATAAATAGACATTATCACTGCGGAACTCCACAGAGATAGGATCTTTACTGTTAAAGAAACTTCCTATCGATAGTTTGTTTATAAAAACTATTTGTGGGTTGATTTGGGGAAAAAATCTTTTAAAAATAAATAGGATATTTCTTTTAAAAGTATCGTTTAAAAAATCCATCTCTGAAATTAGTAAATATAGGGGCATTTTAGGAACTTTTATGCAGGGTTGAGGGGGGTCAATGAGAGTATCAAATAGCTTTTTTAAAACTATCATATAGGTCCGAAGGAAATAAATATTTTATAAAATATTTTCTAAGAAAAATAAATTCCTTATGGATTGATTTGTAAGTGGATGATAGCGAGAAACTTTATGAATTTATTTTTCTTTGAAAATTTTATAAAAAATTTATTTCCTTCTGCCCTATATGATAGAGTTGGCCGAGGTGCCCAAGTTGTTTTTTTTTTCTTCTTAGCTTAAAGTAAATAATAATTGTTATTGTTATCCATAGGTAAAATCGGCTTTACCATTTCATAGCGATAATTAGATCCGACACCGGTACCGGGACAGGTAACGTGCGCGAAGATCACCCAGACTGGGACATTCGACAAGAATGTGCCGAACAGTCTGGGAAACGACGCAGTCGTCGCAATAGGGCGCAGGCGAGCGCTCCATCAAATAGCGATGCGTCACACGAGTGTGTCAGATTCGGAGACGACAGAAAGCGACCTGAAGCCGTCGCGGCATTGGGGGATAGGTCCATGGGAACAGTCGCGGCGCAATGGAACGCAACTTTAAGTTCCCTTCGACCGTCTCCCATCTTCTTTGCCAAGCAATCCGAAGAGCTGCCATGTAGTCGGTGTGAGGAAGAACAAAACGCTGGTCCGGTCGCAGAGTCCTCGCGGACTCTTTGGCGCCCTCATCGGCGCGTTCATTCCCCGCAATTCCTACATGTCCAGGAACCCAGCAGACGAGGCTCTGGAGATATGGAAGGACCGCATTTCCTGAACCTACCCCCGTTACGCAAATTGCTACGTCCTCAAAATGCTACTATTATAATAATAAAGATTTTTAGGGCCCTCTTCAGGGGTCTTCATAGAGCGCCTATTAAAAGATCTGAGAGAAGAGGCGGATCTCTAAGGCGAGCTTGAATGTACTAATGGAGGGGTATGGAAGAGAGCTTATCGTAGGAGAGGAAATCATTCAACATTCGAGGAACAAATATCGAGAAATTACGAACACTCATGCAGCACAGAGGAGTCCGAAGAACGAGCATTAGAGCAGTAAGGTTCTCCGCGGCTCGAATCGGGTCACTGGGGAATGCAGGACGGTGTTGTGGTATTTAAAATATGGGAGGAGGAGGATCTTGGAGGCGAGCCAGTATCGAATGAGCAGCCAATGCAGATCACGAAGTAGGGGGTTGCATGAAAAAAAATCCGGCACTGGTGGAGAACACTAGTTACAAACTTTTAACAAGATGATAAGGTGGAAGAATGGAAGCCAAATAACCACGAGAAGGTAATTGCAGTGGTAAAGGCGAGAGGCAAAGAAAAGGGTTGATCACGAAACTATTGTGGTTGAAGTGAGAAAGTAGGAAGCACAGAGAAGACATGTAGAAATTAGCTTCGAGAGCGTTGACTGTCGAAGGTGACCACGAAATTATCAGCACTGCACGTAAAGGAAACCGATGAGCCACGACAATTAAGGAGGTGAGGAATATTTTAACAGGGAGCGACCTCCGAGCGAGCTAACTTTTGTCCTGGTTGAGTTTTAGAATGTTGTCCGAGCGCCTCTCTATAATTGTATACGCCGATAAATAGAAAAGAGGCTTCTTAGAAAGATACGGTGTTATCCAAAAAGATCAAAACACGCCTGTATATCACAACATCTATAACTTTTGCCACAGAAAATCCAACGTTTCCAAAATTGGTGAACGATAACTTACTGGTATAAACTACGTATGGGTAAAGGTTCTGCACACATGGATGAATAAAACGAAAATTACCAGCAGATAAGCAAATTATTGGAAAAATTTAAATATCCTAAATGATCCAAACGCTTAGGTTTCTTGTGGAGAGAACCGGCATTGTTTGCATAGCAACTAACCAGTTCAATCTCGTGTACGTTAGGTCATTCTCTTCACACTTGTCGTCCAGGTAACATGTCAAAAAATATGGCATGTCTCTCATTGTCCCCGAGCTGATCATAAAACTGCACTACCCAGATGATCTCTACATTTTAGTGACGAATCTAAGTTCAATTTGTTCGAGTCCGATGGAAGGAGGTTCGTTCGCCTCAAAGCAGGCGAAAGATTGGCTGTCAATTGCAGTAAAAACGGTATAAAGTTTGGCGGAAGAATGGTTATGGTCTGAGGCGCGATTTCGGTAGAATGCACAGAGCCACTTGTGCGTTTATGGTGCACAGTGGATGCAAAAATGTATTAAGAATTTCTGCGACATCATGCCTTGTCCCATCTGCGAGCCTCCGAAGTCCAACCAGTACGTTTCATGAGGATAACTCCTCCTAACACACGGCCAAGTCAGTGAAGGCCTTCCTGGACGTCGATCACCTAACTGTTATGAACTGTCCTGCAGAGAGTCCAGATCTGAATCCCATTGAAAATGTTTGGAAGACACTTTGAGAGAGGTCTAAATCGGTGAAATTCTTTAAGATGAATAGAGCAAGATTACTGCCTAACGTGTCAACAGCTGCCCCGTTTCTTTGGCAGATATGAGAGATTATGGAGCATAAAGGCCTCCACACTAAATACTAATAATTTGTACAAATGTTTTCCATTGATAAATTAATTTTTATATTACAATAGAAATTTGTTTATGTTGTCGTTCGGGTCATTTTTGACACTTGTTTCTAGTAAATTGCTTTTCTTCTGATAAATTTCGTTTTATTCATACACACTTACTCAATTTTGGAAGCCTTGAATTTTCTCTGGAAAAAGTGATGGAAAATGGTGTCATAGAAATACAGGCGTTTTGATTTCTTTGGGTGGTACTGAAGGTAGACGAGTGTCGTCAGCATAGAAATGAAATAATAGACCGAGGAGACAAGAATACCAAGGGTAAGCATATCGATACCCTAAAGGAGTGAACCAACAAAATACACGTCCGACGGCCTAGATACAATTGTCGTCACCTTATACGAGTACATATGTAAACATCAATAAAATGGAAAGAATTCAATGATGTGCAACTAAACAAATTATCTCAATTAGAAATAAGTCGTATATCTAAAGATTAAATATATCTAAAATACCGACTCTAGAAACTAGGCGATTGCGAGGTGAGCTTATCCAAGTATTCACACGTAACAACGGTTTTAAAATGAAAGGACAGAGGAGGTTTCAAACGAACATAGTTAAAAAAATTCACCTTTAAAACCATCGATAAATGGAACGCACGCCCCACGGAGGTAGTAAATGCTAGCTAGTAGTGTGAACAGGGTTGGCAAAAACAAAACAAAACGGGTTTTATTGTTTTTTTTTCAAATCTTGGGTTTCTTCAAAAACAAATGCTACAAGCATTAGAATAACATAGAAAAAGAATAGCTATCTCTATTTTTATATAATATTAATAATTATATTATAGTAAGAATACATCACAGTAACAGATCAGTGATCGAGAATTTGGGGTACCCATGTCCCATGACAGCCATAACCTTTAGAAGGAGAGATGAATTATTATAAGTCAGTATCAAAGAAATAACCTTAATTTGATACATATTTGTTAAAATTATAAACATAAATATGAATTTTGAATAAAATAATGATAAGTAGCATTAATTTCTTGAAAAGAAAAGTGTAATTTTGAAAAAAAAACAAACAAACCTGAGTTTTATTGTTTTTTTTCAGAAAACAAATGCTAAAAGCACTAGAATAACAGAAAAAGAATAGCTATATCTATTTTTATAATAATAATTAGTTAGTTTAATAATTATATTAAGGTAAGAACAGATCACTGATTGAGAATTATGGTTGGGTACCCATGATAGCCATAATCTGTAGAAGGAGAGATGAATTATTATGAGTCAGTATCAGAGAAATAACCTTAATTTGATACATATTTGTTGAAATTATAAACAAATATGAATTTTGAATAAAATAATGATAAGTAGCATTTATTTCTTGAAAAAATGTAATTTTGAAAAACCCAAGTTTTTTCAAATTTCACTTGAAAAAGCCCCCAAAAACCCAGGAATAAAACCCGTTATTTTATTTTTCCACCCTGAGTGTGAATAGTTTTAAAAACAAAATTGATAGTTATTTTTCGAATAATGAGGTTTAAGGTAAGGAACCATTTGGGCAGCTGCTTAATCCAAGTGGATTCTAAGCGGCATAGGAAATTAAAAGAAGAAAATTAGGTATAAAGAGGGAGGGGGGAAGGACTAGACCACTGGTGAGGGATAGTTAAAAGGGTCAGGAAACAGGACGACCGGAGAGTTGTGAAATGCGGGCATTCTAGTAGAAGATGGGCGACCGATTGGTCCCCAATACAAAAACGGCAGCAAGGGCGAGATCAGCCGAAACAAGATGACCGTGGGTAATTCTTGTATGGCTGATACGAACGCAGCAAAACCACCTCTAAGGACCGTAGTCTTTGAAGTCTCGAGGTCCAAGAACGAACAAACCTTTTGATTTTATATAATTTAAGTGATGAACATCCATCCCATTCGTCCTGCCCCAACTGACCGATTGGTCCCTACCACAAAAACAGCAGCAAGGGCAGATTCGAGTATCAGCCGAAACAAGATGGCCGTAGGTAATTCTTGTGTGACCGATGCGAACGCGGCAAAGGGCAACCTCTAAGGACTGTAGTCATTGAAATCTTGAGGGCCAAGAGTGAAGAGACTTTTTGATTTTATATAATCTAAATGATGAACATCCACCACGTTCGTCCTGTATGAGGGCTAGGATGAACGGCCGACAAGATAATAGAGAAGTGGTCACTCCTATGAAGGTCATCGAGGTTTGACCATTGAAAATCAATGAGGCAATCCGGGGAACACAGAGACAGGTCAACACAACTAAAAGAATCCGTCTGAAAATACGAGGTAAAATCGCCTGTATTTAAAACACAGATAAAGTCGGGTAATAAAAGAGACTCTAAAACACTGCGTTTGGCATTGCGAGTGATGTCACCCCAATAAGGGTGAGGGGCATTAAAATCTCCTAATAATAAAAACGGGGAGGGAAACTGATCTACAAGTTCTAAAAGGTCGGGTCTTGACAAGGAGAGAGGTAAATAGGGCAAACAGTAAAAAGCTTTGTAAGAAAAAAAACCTGACGGCAACAGCTTGGATGGTAGTGTGAATGGGTAGGGAAGATACATGGTGGGATGTTGAAACCATAACTGACACCCCCCCTATGAGACGAGCCCCCGACAGGGGTAATAGAGTTAAAAATACGAAAACCGGGTACCGCCGAAGAATGCCGTATACCCAGTTTGTTCTCTTTAAGACAAATAACAGCGGGTAGAGAGTCGTCAAAATAATTTTGAGTTCCTTCCACTTCAGAAGAGCGCCTTGACAATTCCATTGTAAAATGGAGGATATTATGTGGGACGGTTAGATAACACAGTAGTAGATATCTGTTTCTCCTCTGTGGCCGAGATTGAGTTTGAACTGCGTCCCAAAGAGCTTGAGGCGCACAGCCAAGCGGAAATGGAAGATCAAGAAGAGATTTTCGGACAGTAGTTCCGGATTGATGGGCCGAGGGCGCTTTTAATTTCTAAGGAGTTGATCCAACAACCGCGGCTGGTAATGTTGAAATATGATCTACTTCCATCGGATCATGATTAGGAGGTTGAGTGGCTGAGGCAGGCGATCTGGACAAAGTACGAGGAACTGGGTGGACTTTTGCTACCGTTTGAACTCGTAAGGGGCCTAAGTCCTGTAAAGGGCGAGACGGGCTTGAGGGCAGAAAATATTCAGCAACAGGAGAAGAGTCTATTGAAGATACTTGAGGCTCGGCCGAGTCAGCTCCAGAGGCTGCCTGCTTATTGATGGTCGATGACATAGGTGAAGAGTCCTTCCTCTTACCACGGGGCTTTGGGTCCCAGGGCCGGCTAGAAGAACCTTCATTGCTCGATATGGAAGATTCTTTCAGATAACGTCTGATGTCTTCAAGTGTCTCACCCTGAGCGTCGGTCCTGGCTAGAGCTGCCGGAGAGAGGAAGACAACATTAGGTATCTCGGTGTGAGATCGATCGTTCGACGGTATATCGTGAATACTTTTGACATTAACTGTAGATGGGCGATGAGATGCTTCAGGCGTGTCGAAACTCGAACGTGATGGTCGGTTTCGTCCAGCGTCACCCACAACGTCTGAGAAAAGACGGCCAAGAGGTGAGGTTTGACCTCGCGCACGTTGGCGAGCCTCTCTTACGTCCAGACGCAGAGAGTCGCGCAAATCGAGGACTTCCTTTTCATATGAGAATATTGGGCAACATTTGATGCGGCACTGTGAGCACCATCGCAGTTGGCACAGCATGGTGTTCGGGTTCATTCAGGTCATGGTAATCAGAACTGCAATTCACGCAGGAATAAGAGAGCCAACAAGCACGACCAACATGACCAAATTGATTACAATTAAAGCACCGTCTGGGTAGTTCGACGTAGGGGCTTACTGGGACATCATGGTAACCAGCTTTAATCAACTGTGACACTTCCTAACGTTCAAAGGTTAAAATCAACGCGGCAGTTGGGACTACTAGAGTCTACAGTTTTAGTCACCTTGTGTACATGTGTGACGCGTTGAGCACTAAGCTTGCTCTGAGGACTGGTAAGGTCGCATTCCCTTAATTCGTTTGAACGGACGACACCTTTGACAAATTCAGACGTGAATGGGGCGAAACGGTAAGGGAACGTCGGCTATCGTAGACAGATTTCGCACAAGATTAAGTTGAGAGAGAGAGGGATCCCACCGCGACTACAATATCACCACGACCTCTTGACCACATCCAGTGAGCCTCGCCATAGCGCGACTCAAATGATTTATTAAAGTGAAGCACATCCACCCTTGCAAGTGTGGTGTCAGATGAAGCACTCATGACCAGAAACCAGAGATAGTCTAAATTTTGGTCCACATCGTTGGCATAGGGATCCAACGAGCGAGGGAAGGATGAAGCCGGGCTGAAGAACGTTTGGCACGAGAACCTTTACAAGAAGGGGAAGTTTTATGTTTATGGCTAGGCATGGCAAAGAGAAATATTTTCACATTCTCCCTCGGGACTCCCCACCACGGAGGCCTACAAGAGCCCGGCGCTACTGAACTCTAGATTCGGTTACGTCAGGTGTGTCCTCTTGGAGAATGGATACGGATATGCCACACCATCTTTATAGGCCAAAGAGGCTACACGAGCACTCTTACGCGCGGAAAAAAGGGGCTAATAATGGGTTTCTCCTTGGGCATCGGCAGACGAAGGCAGTGGAGATGTCCAACCTCCTCCGACCTTCATAAAAGAACAATTCACTATCAGTCCGAAAAAAAAACAAGGACAGGTTAGGTAACCGTCAGGGACACTTGATAGGAGAAAGAAAAGGGGGAAATAAAGGGTAGTAAAAGTAATAGGGGGGTGGGGAAGAGGGGAATATTAAAAGTATAGTTCGCAGCATCAGAGGACCTATAAGCGCCCTAGGGCTAACCCCCCCCCCCCACACACACACACCACGAGAATGCCAGAGCCTCTCTGGGACCAACCCCTGAAAAAAGAAAAGGTCCCAGAGAGGGAGGGGGTACGAATAATGATATTGTCTAAATACGGAGCGCTGTTCTGGATTGAATATCGTGTGAGTGAGCATCGTCTCGACAATGTCCAAAGGAGGACGACTAGCATATTAGTATAGAATGGGACTGGCTTTTGATTGGACTAAAAAGTCCTTGATTAATACGAGTAGAAGCAGCCAAGGATAGTTCCAAAGACACAAGAATTCACCAAGGCGATGAAAAAAAAACTGATCGAAAGTATTGAATGCAACCGAGAGATCGAGAAGCACTAAAATGGAATGTAGACCGGCATCAGCTGCTCGACGAAGGCGATCTTGTCTGTTGCATTAAGAATGCGGATTCAGTGCATGTCACGCTTTGAAACCAGGCTGGAAGATGTCATCAATGCTGGAGGAAATGCGATCTAGAATTCTTGCTGACACTAGGCGGGCAGTATTTCCATCCTTTGCAACGTTCATACCAAGCTTGGTATCGTCGGCAAATTTGGAAATCTTGGAAACCATGTCACCGTTCATGTCGTTGACGTAGATGATGAATAGTAGTGGTCCCAGGACAGAACCTTGAGGCACCCCGCTAGTAACGGGCACCCACTCAGAAGAATGTCCATTCACCACCACCCATTGCCGTCTGACACTTAGCCAGTTCTCGATCCAGCCGGCTACCTTTCCATCTATGCCAAGCGCTCGCACTTTCCGGAGAAGGCGGCGGTGTGGTACCTTAGCAAAGGCTTTCTGAAAGTCTAAGTAGACCACATCCACGGCCTTGTTATGATCGTGCTCACTGAAAACGAAGTGGAAGAATTCCACAAGGTTCGTCAGGCATGACCGTTGCCTTCGGAAGCCGTGCTGGGAACTCCTCAGTAGCAGGTTTGACTCTAAATACGACGTCACTTTGTCCACCATGATGCTTTCCATGAGTTTACCGACTATCAAAGTCAGACTGATAGGTCGGTAGTTCGACGGTTGGTTACGGTCTCCTTTCTTAAAGATTAGAGTCACCTCCGCCTCACGCCAGTCTCTAGGAACGCATTTGGTCCGGATTGACATGTTAAAGATAGCGCACAGATGTCGTGATACTTCATCGCACACTTCCTTCAACACTTTAGGTAGAAACCCGTCTGGTTCAGGGGACTTATTCGTCTTTAGGTCAGCGATCTTTTTCTTTATTTCTCCTTCGGTGAAGTCCATTGCCTCCAGCTTTTCCCCCCAGTAGGAATCCGTCGGCTGGGGAATGGGACCACACTCTTCAGTAAACACTGCAGAGAAGTAGTCGTTGAGGAGGTTAGCATTTTCTGCATCTCAATGCTTTAATGTCCCCTCCTCATTCCTCAAAGGGCCAATCGTTCGACGGATTGGTTTATGGCTGTTCACATATCCAAAAACTCCTTGGGATTCTCTTTACAGAGTCTCGCCACTCGGAGTTCCTCAGACCGCTTAGCCGCCCTTATACTGGACTTCACTCTCCTGGCTAGCCTCCGGTATTCGTCAAAGTCACCCAAGATCTTCGATTGCCGGTACACATTTCTCTTCTCCCTCAGCAGTTGCCCGATTTCTCGATTAAACCACTTTGGTTGAACAGAGGACCGACGGGGGCATTTCAGAGGGATAAAACGCGATTGAAGACTCATGAATGTGGTTTTGAAACTGTTCCAAGAGTCTTCAACAGCATCGCACTCTTCTAGCCTTGCGTCAGTTAGTCCCGCGCGTAGACCTGCAGTCTGCTCTTTTCAAATCGAGTTTCCTTGATTTACTAGTTGCAGGCTCTGCCTTGAGGACTTTGACTACAAATTTAATTAGTCGGTGGTCACTGCTACCGAGCTCTTCACCAACAGAGAGGTCCTCAACGATATCATCCTCAGAGGTGAAAACCAAGTCGAGGATATTGTCTCCTCTCGTTTGCTCTCTCACCCATTGAGTGAGGAACTCGTTGTTCGTGAACTCCAGGGGTAGTGCGTTCTCGCCACAGGGTTCTCTGGTTTCCCAGTCAACTTTTTGTATCGTCATGGGTGATTTCAACACCCCTCTGTGTGATAGAACGAGTTCAGAGCTGCATTCATTTCAACTTCTATCACATTTTACTTAAAACCATGAGGCTACCCACGTGCATCTTCGATTCGAGGCTTGGAGTCTTATCAACAGCTACCGGACGCCAATGTTTAAACAAGGAGGTTATCGTCCCCCCCGTTCGCCCCCATACGCCGACCTCGCCAGATCGAGTTAGGCTTATGGACAGATAAGGCATTTTTCTCCGGCCCAGCTGTGCGTTCCCTCGAAGCTTCCACCCCATTCTCCCCCACGCCAAGGAGATGTCCTGGCTATTTATATGGAAACTTTACCACTAAGATCAGATTGGAGATCCAGATTTTCGTCGCGAAACATCACCACGACCCTCTCTCCCTTTGTGCGCCAAGGGACCTCGACCTCGAGATTCACCATCACTTGTCCAGAAGGAGGACAATATTCCTTGAGTGCCAAAGGTTCGAGCCTTTAGTGACGCCAAGTCCCCAAGGCATCCCCCCCCTGTTGTTCGAGGAGAACAGCATTAGAACAGCCATTGTTCGTTTTGAGCCCTTCGCCAAGAAATGGTTCTCATCCCCCCCCCTGTTGTTCAAGGAGAACAGCAATTAGAACAGCCATTGTTCGTTTTGAGCCCTTCGCCAAGAAACGGTTCTCATCCCCCCCCCCTGTTGTTCAAGGAGAACAGCATTAGAACAGCCATTGTTCGTTTTGAGCCCTTCGCCAAGAAACGGTTCTCATCCCCCCCCTGTTGTTCAAGGAGAACAGCATTAGAACAGCCATTGTTCGTTTTGAGCCCTTCGCCAAGAAACGGTTCTCATCCCCCCCTGTTGTTCAAGGAGAACAACATTAGAACAGCCATTGTTCGTTTTGAGCCCTTCGCCAAGAAACGGTTCTCACCCCCCCCTGTTGTTCAAAGGAGAACAACATTAGAACAACCATTGTTCTTGAGCCCGTAGACAAGAGACGGTTCTCATCCCCCCCTTTGTTCAGAAGAGAACAACCTAGAACAGCCATTGTTCGTCAAGCCGTTCGTCGAGTAACGGTTCTCCCTTCCAAGACGCCACGTCAGGATCCTTTTATCCCCCCCCTTCGGCTGGAACTCGCCAGCGGACCGAATATTCCTTCAAGTACCTTCCACTGCACCCTAATGAAGTTACGTAAGCCAAGCGTCACCTTTTGAGTATTGATCCCTTATTTGTCAATTCTATCCTGTGCTTTAAATGGTTTATCGAACCATCCCATCTCTTTAACTCCATATTTGTTTTACCTTTTTTGATCCCTTAAATCCTTGGATTAGCCCGAGTCTCCACGACCCTTTCCATTCTGTTTGTCAATATTTTCCGTTTTTGTGTTTGCTGATAGTTATTATTAATAAAACTCTATTTTATTAATGATAGCAATATTATTATCCTTGAGCTCAGTTCCACTTCTTAAGCATTTTGAAGATACATAATATTGGCCGCCAGACAGTAAAAACGCACTCTAGAGATAATTAAGGAAGTTCCCTCAACGAATAGTGTTATATATAGTATCGTCGGGAGTCATTCTACAACATATATATATATACTATTTAATTTGGTATCAGGTGTGTAAGGTTTAACGCTATATCTTTGCAAACACTGGTCTCAGACGAGTAAAGCGTAGTGTTATTCGTTATAATAATAGAATATAGTAGTTCCCTTTTGTTTTAACGATTGCTATCCCCCTTTTTTTTTAAACTTAAGAAGCTGGAGTAGCTCAAGGAACGGTTATAATAATTTGTTGTGTTTTTTTGTGATTTTAGTCAGTGGTTATTTAGATTGAGAAACCAAGTACGAATAGGTCAGTGCCCATATTTAGGTAGGCTAATTCTATAGAGGCATAATTCTTGTTGCAAGGAATTTTAGTGCGCCCCCAAGTGCAAAGATGACTCAGTTTGAAATCTTTAAAGCGCAAGGAGAATCCTTGGGACTCTCCGGAAAAGAACTAATTGAGTACATTCAAGAGGAGCAAAGAAAAGAGGAAGAAAGAGAAAAACAAAGAAAAGAGGAAGAAAGAAAAAGAAAAAAGGAAGAAAGAGAAATACAACGAGAAGAAAGAGAAAGAGGGGAACGGATAAGACAAGCTGAGCTTCAGATTGAATTAGCTCGTGTTGAAGCGGGGATACATTCCGCCAGTTCCCGTTCCGAAGCCCCCCCCCCCCAATCTCCCACTAAAGCTCCCCAATTTCAAGGATGGAGAGGATTTCGGAGCATTTTTAGCCCACTTCGAAAAGATCCTCGAAATCAATAACATGGATCTGGAGGCTGAAGGTGTAGCCAGATTACTTCCCCTGTTAAATTGCAAATTGCGCGAAATTTTTATATCTTTACCATCTGAGTGTACAATTAACTACAGCACCTTAAAAGCTGAGTTATTGGCCGCTCATAATATGACTCCCGATTTCTACCGCCAAGAATTTCGAGGAGGTCGTATTAAACCCGGACAGACGTTCCGTCAATTCGGATACATTCTTCAGAGGAATTTTAAATTTTGGTTAGAATCCTCAAAGGTTGATCCGGACTACGAGTCCTTAACGGACTTCGTGTTGCGAGATCAATTTTTGGCGTCTCTCCCGACGGAGATCCGCGCGTTTGTCAAGGACCGTCGGTGCCAGACCTTTAAAGAATGTACCGAAGAAGCGGATGTCTATGCCGCAAGCCATAATTTATATCCAAAGGAGAATCGAACTTCTCACCAACCCCCAAACCAGGAAAGAAGGAAGGATTCGCGCCCCTTCCCAGGAAAGCTGACAAAGTTTCCGGGCCCCGTAAGACCCCAAAACTTTATTCCCCAAAATCAACAACGGGACTCCAAACCTCCCGTTCAGATTTCTTCTCCACCTCTCTTCCCGAAGCGACCAATAATATGCTTCACCTGTGGTGTAGAAAACCACATGAGCTGGAATTGCCCCCAAAATTCTAGGCTTAAAAGCGGACCAGCCCACCAAGTTCACCAGATTTATGCAACCCCGGCTCCCCCGGAGGTGCAGACCCAAGCAGCAACTTCTCCCCCTCCGTCAGGCCACCAGGTAAATTTTATTTTTGATAAAAGTTCACCAGGAACTTTGAAATTTGAGGAGGGCAGCGTGAATGGCTGCCGAGTATCGACTCTCGTCAGGGACACAGGATGTACTTGTTTCATCGTGTCCGACGAACTCCTTCCCCCAGTGGACCCTAACCACGAAAAATTTGCGGTGGTACATGACTACCTTGGGCGGGCGAACAGATTCCCCGTCGTTAGATGTTACCTGCAGTGTCAATATTATGATGGCTGGGCTGAAGTCATTTCAGCACCCATAAAATTCTGCTCTGTACTTATAGGACAGAGCCCCCAAGTAAGTTCCGACCCTGTGTCCCAGGCCGCCCTTACTCGAGCTAAGAAGGAAGCCCAGGAGTCCGTCCCCCTCAGAACCCCGTTACCGTCCGAATTCTCGGAGATCCTTAACCAGGACTTTAGGATGGCACAAAAGGAGTGTGAAGCACTAACACCCTTATGGGATAAGGCCCAAAACCAGGACACGGAGACTGTCCGTGGACCTAAGGTCATCAGGTACCTGGAGGAAGGTGGCTTTCTTTATCGATCCGCCGAGGACAGTAATAACGCTGTTACTACTGTCCTATGCCTTCCACGATCCCATGTCCCTATAGTGCTCAAAGTGGCTCATGACAGCATTTTTTCCGGTCATTTTAGTCACACTAAAACTGGCCAGCGCATTTTTAGATATTTTTATTGGCCGGGTGCTGCAGCTGACATCTCAAAGCATTGTCGATCGTGCGATGTGTGCCAGAAGACGTCCGCTAAAGGGCGGGTCAAACCTGCTCCCTTACAAAGGGGACCAGTCATTACTGAACCCTTCTCCAGAGTGGCCATCGACCTGGTTGGCCCTATCCACCCCCCTTCGAGCTAAGGGCACAGCTACATTTTCACCTTGGTAGACTTTGCTACCCGTTTTCCCGAGGCTGTCCCCCTTCGCCGAATCGACAGTATTTCTTGCGCCGAGGCCCTCATTTCCATCTTTTCGAGGGTAGGCGCGTCCCCAAGGAAATACTCTCCGATAGAGGCCGACAATTCACCTCTGAGTTGATGGAGTACGTAGGGAAGCTGCTTATGGTAAAGCCCCTTTTTACCACCCCCTTCCGGCCACAGACAAACGGGATGTGCGAAAAATTAAATGGAAATTTAAAATCCATTATTAAGAAGATCTGTGCCGAGCAGCCCCGCGAATGGCACCGATATCTCCCGGTCGCCCTATTCGCCTATCGGGAAATTCCCCACCGTACATTAGGCTTCGCCCCGTTCGAGCTCCTTTATGGACGTAATGTACGCGGGCCACTCAGTATTTTAAAAGAGTTGTTAATTAAGCCCCAACTGGATCAAGAACTCCAGTCATCTTACGCCTATGTCTTGGACCTACGCCAGAGGCTCGAGAAATGCGCAAACATCGCCTATAAAAATGCCGATGTCAATTTGGAGAAATACAAAACCTACTTTGATGTCCGGTCCGAAGATCGTAAATTTAAGCCCGGTGATGAAGTACTCCTGCTCCTTCCCACAGCCAGTAATAAATTACTGAGCCAATGGAAAGGTCCGTACCCGGTCCGCGAGGCACGAGGACCGGTAGATTACCTCATTGGTACCCCAGCAGGCGATAAGCTCTATCACGTCAACTTATTGAAAAAGTACCACCGGCGCGCCCATGGACATACCTTCGTAGCGCTGGATGAAACATCGGCGCTTGAAGAGGATTACCCCGCGGAGTCCCTTAATGTAATCCAGACAGTGTGCATCCAACCTGATGCCGATTACCCTCTTCCTTCCCTACCAGGCGAGCCGTTTGAACCCTCTGACCTGGATATCGACGCGCAGCTGACACCACATCAAAAGGGTCAGCTACAAGATCTATTACGTCAGTTTGACGACGTTATTTCGGAGAAGCCTGGGTGCGCTACTAGTTTCAAGCATGATATCAAATTAACAACCTTAGAACCCGTCCGTTCAAAACCCTATCCCATGCCGATTCATTTACGCCAAGCCTTTAACGCCGAAGTTGATAATTTAATTAGTTTAGACATCATAGAACCTTCCACCTCTAGTTATTGTTCCCCAGTCGTCATGGTCAAGAAACCTGATGGCTCTTATCGGATGTGCATCGACTTCCGGAAGTTAAATTCGGTAACTGTGTTCGACGCCGAGCCCATCCCGTTGGTAGACCAAAACCTCCACCTTTTCGAAAACGCCAAGTTCATCTCAGAACTCGATTTGTGCAAGGCGTATTATCAAATCCCCCTCCGGCCTGAGGTGAAAGCATATACCACCTGTGCAACAGAGAAAGGCCTTATGCAATTCAAGCGCCTTCCTTTTGGCCTCGTCACTGCTTGTAGCAACTATAACCGTCTCATGAGAAGGTTGTTAGATGGACTTCCAAACGTATCCTTTTACTTTGATAATGTCTACGTCGCTACTCGCGAATGGAGTCACCATTTAACCACCCTATTAGCTCTCTTCGAGCGGCTGCGTGAAAATGGCCTCACCACTGGCCCCAGCAAATGCCATTTTGCCCACGAAACCATCAAATATTTGGGTTTCAAAATAGGACAAAGCCAGTTGGGTCCCCAAGAGGATAAGATTAAGGCAATCGCCGACATGCCCCTCCCGATTACAAAGAAGCAATTAAGATCGTTCCTAGGATCAGCTTCGTACTATCGGCGATTCGTTCCGAATTTCGCTGCGATTTCGGCGCCCCTCAGCTCCCTTTTGAAAAAGAATTCACCCGATCGTATACGTTGGAATGATGTCGCTATTTCCCATTTTAATCAGCTCAAGAGTAAGCTCATGACTGCCCCCATTTTAAAGTTGCCCAACCCGGGAAAATCGGTTGGAATTAAGACAGACGCGTCCAACGAGGGCATTGGAGGTGTACTCCTTCAATACGAGGATGACGGCACGAGTCATCCAGTTGCATATGCTAGTCGTCAATTATTACCACGCGAAAAGAGATATGCCACTATAGAAAAGGAAGCTCTATCAATTATCTGGGTCATAGACAAATTCAAGATGTACTTGATAGGTAAAGAATTTCAAATAGGAACCGATCACCGTCCGTTAGCCTATATTAGGAATGTGCGACACTCAAACGGCCGCATCATGCGCTTAGCCGCCCTTATACTGGACTTCACTCTCCTGGCTAGCCTCCGGTATTCGTCAAAGTCACCCAAGATCTTCGATTGCCGGTACACATTTCTCTTCTCCCTCAGCAGTTGCCCGATTTCTCGATTAAACCACTTTGGTTGAACAGAGGACCGACGGGGGCATTTCAGAGGGATAAAACGCGATTGAAGACTCATGAATGTGGTTTTGAAACTGTTCCAAGAGTCTTCAACAGCATCGCACTCTTCTAGCCTTGCGTCAGTTAGTCCCGCGCGTAGACCTGCAAAGTCTGCTCTTTTCAAATCGAGTTTCCTTGATTTACTAGTTGCAGGCTCTGCCTTGAGGACTTTGACTACAAATTTAATTAGTCGGTGGTCACTGCTACCGAGCTCTTCACCAACAGAGAGGTCCTCAACGATGTCATCCTCAGAGGTGAAAACCAAGTCGAGGATATTGTCTCCTCTCGTTTGCTCTCTCACCCATTGAGTGAGGAACTCGTTGTTCGTGAACTCCAGGGGTAGTGCGTTCTCGCCACAGGGTTCTCTGGTTTCCCAGTCAACTTTGTGTATCGTCATGGGTGATTTCAACACCCCTCTGTCTTCGACAAGTTCTCCTAGTAGCTGGTACAGATCTCTGTCCTTTTCAACGAGTTGGGCAGGAGGTCTATAAAGCACCAGGGTCCTGTATTTGGCAGGACCTATCTCTAGGTCAACACCTAGTAGTTCATGGTCGGATACGATGTTGCAATCCGTCGAGTTGAGAGTATCCTTGACATACAACATTACACCGCCACCCTCTCTGTCTGGCCTATCTTTCAGGAAGAGCTGGTAACCGGGAATCGTGAATTCACCTTCAAAATCTCGGCTTGAGGTTTTTATCCACGACTCCGTTATGGCCACCATCTCAGGTTTCTCCGTTACTACGAGGCCACGGAGCTCAAGAAACTTATTGCTGATTGACCTCGCATTGAACAGAAGAACTTTGAGGGAGTCCCCTAATGTAGGACTCCCTACGCTCTTCCGTTTCCCGGCTTCTCTATTTCGTGGTCACACCCTTTTTGACGACCTCCGAGAAGGTCGTTCCAGGAGTGACACGGGCATGCTGGCGCACGTCCGCTTTCGCTCTGTTTCGAACGCTCCTTTGGGTGCGTTCCACGACATCTTGAATTAGGTTGGCGAGAAAGGCCTTCCCTTTAAAGGAGAGATGTACCCCGTCCCTTTGGTAGAGGTCGTCTCTACTGATAAAGGTACGATAGGGGTCCACGAAGAAGACTCCTTCTGCCATGCAGAGATCCGCCAACCTTCTGTTCACTGCGACGTTACTTTCGTGAGCGGTTCGGGATGGACCTCTTCTCGGAAGCATCCCAACCACCACATATTTGCGGGTTTTAAGCTCTATGTCGTCCACGGCTCCCATCACTGTTTGGATGGTCTTACCACTGAGGCCAACCTTACCCCCTCTGAGTTAGAGGTCGTTGCCGCTCACCATCAGAGCAACAACTGAATTCTCAGAAATCTGAGCTTTCTCTGCCTCTACTCTGATGTTGTGGTTACCTCGTCCTGACAGGCAGCTTACCTTCACGCTAGTGCGAAGGCGGGCCGCTAGCAGCGGCTGCAGATCCCGTGTTTGCGAGTCACCAATGAGGGTGACCTTCGGACACTTGGTCTCTGAAGACGGGGTCTTCCCCTGTGGAAGAAGCCTCCCCTTTTCCTCTTTACTCTCCACATTCTTATCTTTCTTTTTCTTCTTCTTTATCTGTTTTTCTTCTATTTTTGGTTCTACTTTTGTTTCAACTATATTCTTTTTCTTTTTTTCTTCGTTTCTCCTTTCTTCTTTTTCTCCTTTTCTCTCTCCTCAGCTAGCTTAGCCTCAGATGATTCCGGAATGTCCGCTTCATTACCAGGGGATTCCGACACTTCAGTGGGCGGCGCCTCTTCTAGGCATCGAACCTGAGCTACGTTAAGGGCTTCGAGCTTCTCCAACTTTCCCTCAAGGACCTTAGCTCTCTCCTCTGAGGCTCTATAGAGGTCTTTTAATTTCTCCACCTCTCGCGTCAATATACAAGTAGTGCAGATACTTTCAGGGCTGCATTTTGAGTAGCAGCCCTCTGGAAAGTCAACGCACCACTTTTCTAACTGGCATATTGCACAGTTGTGTTTGAGACGAACGGGTTTTTTTTTGCCTGTCATTTTGAGCACTTTCTCTCTCTCTCTGAAAACTCGTGACCAATCAATAATAAAAAAGGGGGTTGGGGAGTTCTCCCCGCGTGAGTCGCTCCTGCCTATCGATCGGAGAGGTTTCGGATCTTTCAGAAGGCACGCTCCATGTGCTGCTGTTCGTCCGACCGAGTCGTCAAACCTCGACGTGCCGTGGCTCCCAACCAAGCAGCACTGACAGTCCCCGAAGGTGCCATCGATTTGTCACCAGGGGAACAACAACGAAGCACGCCCCTTACTAAACTCCTACTAGTTCCCTTCACAACGGCCAGGATCTCGGAGTAGCGTTCAATGGATATCCCGCACACCAAGGAACTCGACCCAAGGCTTTTTATTGGCCTGGCAACCAACATGGGAACAAAGGGCCGTCACCTCGGACCAATGCTACCATAAGCACCCGTCAACGGGCACTGGGAACGGTCAATAATTACGCGCCAGGGAAGGGGTTAACGGGGCACAACCCTCATCCCATTCATCGTGCCCCAACGCCTAGGACACCTCTAGTCCTAGTCTCTCGCAACCAGTGAGCGTTGATTGGAGTTGTTGATAGAGGTTCCAAAGCCTCTCTTCTGACGCATGAGGTAGCTGCCAGGTCCTTATAGGTAGATAGAGGACGAAAGGGAAAGAGTGACACGATAGGAGTAGGCTTTTTTTTGTTGTTTTTTTCTTTTTGTATGAGTGGGAGATAGGATTAAAGTAAAAAAGGAGAGGGATAGAGTAGAAAAAGGAAGGGTTGACGCACTTAGTCTGGAACCTCGTTTTCGACCAAATCGACAAGGGAAGCCCTACCAGGGGTACCCAGAAGAGGTACCCCCGCCGACATAGCTCGAAAAGTCCAAGGTCCACACAAGCTCTCTTCCCGCGACAAGGGGGCGTCACCTCTCCCTCTATTTTCGTTAAGAGAGAGAGTGAGTGTGTGAGAGAGTGTGTTAGAGAGTGTGTTAGAGAGAGAGTGTGAGAGAGAGTGTGTGAGAGAGAGTGTGTGAGAGAGTGTGTGAAAGAGTGTGTGTGAAAGAGTGTGTGAAAGAGAGTGGAGAGAGTGTGGAGAGAGGAACGGGAGTCGAGAATGTGAGAGAGAGTGAGACTGAGAGTGAGAGAGAGAGAGAGAGAGATAGTAACAAGGATTGTGAGAGAGAGGAACGGCAGTCGAGAATGTGAGAGTGAGAGCGAGAGAGAGTAACAAAGAAAAGAGGTACCTTAGTAGACCTTACGATCCATTCAAAGAGTGTACCTTTGAGTGAACACTTGAACAGGCGCAGTCCTCTAAAGGGTCAGAGTGACGCTCTAGAAGAGCACTCGCGCCACGCTTCAAGCCTTTAAACTGATATTCTTCAAGACTTTGTCTAGTCTCGACTTGAACTGTTCAACAGAGTTGCTGTTGAAGAGAGTGAGGGGAAGAGTGAGAGAGAAACTACAGAACTACAGAAACAAGGACCAGCAAAGACTCTAAGATCCGCTCAAGGCCAGTCCGCTTACAGATGATGTTAACTACCACATTCTAACGTTAGTGTATCATGCTTTTTTTTACATGCCGTTTTTTTGTTTTTTTAACTATTTCAACTCTACGGTACACACTTATCTACATGTGTACCCTTTGTATATATATTTGTTACATGATTTTTTATATTTAAATTCTACTGTACACACTTATCTACATGTATACCATTTGACCTTTCTTTACATGCCTCTTCTAATTATTTCAATTCTACGGTACACACTTATCTACATGTGTACCCTTGACATGCAGGTTCAGCTATCCCTCTAATACACGAACATGCTTCTTCGAGTCAGCGGGAGGGGGGTGATAGGACAGACTCTCTTTTCCAGCAGGCTTTGCCTGCTAGTGATGAAAATAATATAGGTATAGGACAGACCGAAAAAAAGGGGAATTCACATTCACTCCATGCAGGGAGGCGTCGCTAGCATCTTTCTATTCATTATTTCATTTTAATCCTCAACTCCTTATAATATATGACGTTTTAATCTGTGCTCCTACTACGTTATATTTACCCTATTGAAGTACTCATCAAGTCGGTTTTTCAACATATTAACTGACGTGCATTCTACTACTACACGGTTGGGTAGGTCATTCCACGTTTGCGTAATTTTAAACGTGAAGTAATTTTGAGCTATACTTGAGTTAAATCGCCTGTTCACTAATTTTGAGAGAGAGAGAGAGAGTGGGAGAGTGAAAGAGAGAAAAGAGTGAGAGAGAGAGTGAGAGTGAGAGAGAGAGTCCTTATTTTGACTTGGAAAAAGATGCATAAAAAAGTCATAAGAGAAAGAAAGGTGCAGCGAAAAAATATCGAAGACTATAATGAATGAGAAAACCTGCCAGAACATTTTGTATCACATTTGGACGGGGAAGTTTGTTCTTGGGAATTAGACATAGGAGTAATTGATTGATTGGTGAAAAGGTGTCTTGACGTACATTTGACGATGATCGGTGATCAATCATTCAATCGTAAGATGAGATGAGGTCCAAAATCTACCTATAAATTCCCATTCCTTGGCTTGTACTACTTGGCCCTAGGAATAATATCCGGAATCAATGGCTTTACAATGAAGATTAACCAATTTTATAAACGAACTTCATGCAATTTTTATTTCTGTTTTTCCCTACCATTATCTTTTTCGTATTTCTCTTAACTGCTCTTTTTCTTCACGGTGGTTCTCTTTCGCTAAATGGGGAAGAAAATGAGCACATTATTACAGGAAACCACGATGACCATAATCGTATCGACTGATCATCGAAACAAAAATCTTCAAAAGATTTTTCTTAATTAAATTAGAAATGAAAGCCAAGAAGGAGAGATCTGTAAATGCGGTGAAATGAACGAAGTGGAAATGTATCCAAGATATGTATATACCCGAAAATTCACTACGGGCATTGGGGCTGAGAAGTGACGCAATCGCGGAGATGCCGGATGTGACATGTTGGGTACACATTGGGACCAAGAGGGAATGCCACTTCTTCATGTTTCAAGTTTAGCAGGAGATTTACGCCCTACGCCATCCACCCACCTGCGAAATCGGGTTCAATTCCTGGCGATAGGAAACTACCGCCAATCAGGGCACAGTGCAGACTCGCTCAATGCTCACATCACTTTTTCGGGTCTCGTGAATCGGTCTATTTTTCAACCACACTCCCCTCGGGCAAAAATCATACAGTTGCCAACTGGTGAAAACAATTTTAACATCTTGCCTCGGGGTGGCTAATTGTCTACTCTTGTGAAAACCCTTTATTCGAATACCTTTATGTCGTGTTTACATAGTTCAATGCCCAGAACTACCAGAACTTGCAGTCTAGAAAGAGGCGACTAAACATTACGTTCGGCGAATTATGTAAAGAAATGAACCTTTCAGAGAGCGTGTTTTCGTTTAATTTCTTCTTTGGTAAACGAGTATTTTACACACGCAGCAGAGTTGACTTATCAATTAATTTTATTAAGAGTCGAATGTTTTAATTAATGTGCATTCGTTTGGGTTTTCTGGAAAGCTATTGAAATTGAAAACTTGTCCCCATCCACTGGTTTATAAGCCAACCAGCCAGGCGCGTCCTAAAAGCTGGCCTAATTTCAGGCTTGTAGTCAGTGTCAAGAAGTGTAAATATGTCAGCTCTCAACAGATATAAGTGTGGAATTTCCATGACGTCATCATACGGTGGCGGTGCCCACCATTACCTTTATATAATACTATCACATGACTTTTTGGCATCAGAGGTTGTGAATGTATTTTGTGCAATTGTAATCTAGATAAAAAGGTTATGTACCAACACTGCATGTACAGTTATGGCAAAGAAATTGAGATTTTTTAAATTTTTTCATTCATTTTTTTTTATTGCAAGTTTATTAAAAAGTCAGGGATTAAAAAATAGAAGAGAACTTCATTCCTCCGCTGCATCCAAAATCACGCTCTGGCCCTGTTCCTATAGGAGGAAAATTTCAGTCCCTGGAGCTTTGCTATTCGATCAAAATGGTAAAATGATGACAAATATGGGCTATAGGAATGAGTTTTGGTAAGTATAATCTATTTAGTAATATTTTTCTGTAAAAATAAATGTTTTAATCTTTTAAAATTCTAGAAATGCTTCTTTCAAAGAAAACAAACATTGTTTCTCTGCACCAAAGTGGGTTAAATCTTTTTTTAACGACCACCTGGCGACTGCCTATTTGGGTGTGATTCTTTTAAAACCTGATGTTAGACTAGATTAAAAACAAACGCACAGCAAGATAAAAAAAACCCAGAACAAACAAAAAAAAGAGCAAAAAAAGAAAATCAAGAAGAAGGAACCTGCTACCTACAACAAAGGGAGTCAAACCTAACCTAATCCCCTCTCCGCTACAAGATGGTAGGATGGGCCCCTGAGAAAGGACAGGGGGCCACCTCATTTTCAGAGATAGAGCTGCCCGAGGGCGGCTCCAAAGATTCAAAAGGGTAAAGCCTCTTTGTCTCCTTATCAAGGTGAGAGGGAAGCCCCTCCATCGGTCGAAGGGGTGCCTCGAGTATCATCGCCATTCCAGACACCTAGGGAGGACGTGGCCGCGCTTGGAGGAGGATCCCCATGCGCAGTGACACTTTTACTTTCCCTTGTGACCAAAGGATCACAGGAGAAAAAGGAATTCATGGAAAGTAGATGCCATGACTCTAAACATATCTTGGAAGGTTAAGAGAAAAGTCTCCATGGGATCAGAATTTGCAGAATGTGACCATTTACACATAATGGGTCCCGGTCCAGCCTCGGTAGGCTTTGCCAACCCAGCCCGCCATTCGGGCGACATTGTCCTGGAGTTAATTTAGCCATAAAGGATGGTGCCGACGTAGCCACCTCATATGTGTACTGGAGGAAGGTGAGAAGAGTGGGCGACCCAGCACACCCAGTACCTAATACTTGCCCTAACCAGTCGCATTAATAGTAATACACAATAATTATGATAATCATAAATAATAAAATAATACTAAATAAATAATAATACCAATGAATAATAATTATTAATAATAATAATACAAAGGTAAAGAAGAGGTAAGAGCGGGCGAGGGAAGAGCGCACCAACAACTTTCCCAGGTCCCATCAGTGTTCCGTCAACCCAGTGACGGGGACTCCCTAATTTGCACTTAGTCCGGGGGGATGCGCATCTCCCCCAGGTGTCAAGTATAACAGGCTACGCATGGTAGCAGCCTGCGGTGAAGTAGGCTGAAATGATAGTTGCTAAGGATATTTGCATCATAACTAGTGGTTACAGTCCTGTGAAGAAGTTTTCCGGACGACATAGAGTTACGAATGAACCTCAAGATCGCCTCCTGGTAAGGTCCCAGCTCAAGGGTCAGGTTTCCTCCAGTGCCAAGCTTGCTCACGATTGGAAAGGGGCAGGTGTGAACGCTTCAACGCGCACAGTGAGGCGGACACTTTTCGACAAAGGTTTTAGGTGGAGATGGGCTGCGAAGAAGCCTCACCTCACCAAGAAATTTACGCATAGGCTCCACTTTTGTAGGAGATATGAAAAATGGACGGTGGAGGACTGGGGCAAAAAGGATATTCTCTAGTGAAGCTCCCTTCCACTTGCTTCAAGATTCTGGAAGCTCCCTCGTTAGGAGTAAAGTAAAGCGCTTTCTCGAGTCATGTCTAGTGCCCACGGTGAAGCATCCGGACTGTTTCCATCTCCGGGGCTGCTTCTCATTTAAGGGAACTGGAGCACTGCCATGCACCTTTGCCCATGAACCCTGGCATGAACTTAAAATGATACCAAAACGTGCTTCATCAGCACTCTTCCCAACAGTTCAGGACCAATTTGGGAATGATAACTGTATTTTTAAGCATGATGACGCACCTTCTCACAAAGCCAAACTAATAACAGTTCTTGGCTGTAAATAACATCGAATCTTTGGGACCTTGGCCTGGAGATTCGCGAGGTTTGGACTAAAAAGAGAATTTGTGGACGATAATCAAACTGGCGGTTGATAAAAAAAAATTCCATTCAATTGTGAACAGTTGCGGTGCGTATTAAACTAAAATGGAGCAATATCTATCAAGATATCATCACAAAGGAGTTGAAGCAGCCTTGAAGAACAAGGGACATTTTATGGTCTCTTCAATTCACTACAAAATGTAGCATTCGTTGTTTCTTTGCACTCTATTTAGTTGTTTTCTGGTCTTTTTTTATATTCACGAAAGCAAAAATACTGCAGATAGTCATGTGTGTTGTATTTCGAAAATCTACCTTCTCGGGGGGATGATCGCAGTAGATTATTTGCATTATTTTGTTTGTTAACTCTTGTGGATGTTATTATTTGCAATTTGTTGATACAAGTTTGATTGGTTTGTAGTTCTTTGGGGGAGGGGACAGTATAACTGAAACGTGAGGCATAATGAAGCTAGTGGCATAATAGTTTCCCTTACACACTATGGAAATAAATATAACTCAACTTGTCGAAAACCTTTATCGGAAAGATATCCGTAAAAATTTAATCAGTTCTATGCGTTCTCTGTAAATGTGGAAACTATCGAGAAACCCCCCCCCCCTCCAGCAAACTGAACCAAATACAATGAAAACAGTTCGAAATTTAAGGACGCGAAGGAATTTTCAATCTTCATTTAATGTGCCTAAGTTCGTTGGGTCTTTGACAAAGGGTTTTTTTTCTAAATGGGGCTAACTGACGAATTATTATCCAAACTATCATCAGCCATAGAAAAGTTGGGTGAGTGAATGGCTTCCATAAATAACGGGGCGACTTGCGCTATTTCTAATAGGATTCTTAATTGCCAGCAAAGAAAGAAATTGCACCAATTTCAAGTTAGGGTTTGAGTTAGTAAGGCAATGATAGGAAATGGCTAGCTCTCAGAAACGCCTCTTAAGTTATCGAATTTGCATGGTAAACAAACGAAGGCTTCTCTGACCGAAAGGTTTTTTAAAAGATGCTCATAAGTTATGAAGCAGGAGAAACTAAACTAAACTATCTCTCTCCATCCATCCCCCTCGCTCATATCTCATCCTCTCCCTCTTCCTCCCTCCCTCCCTCTTATATAGCCAAAGTACGTAAAAAAAAGGCAAGAGGTTCCCCTTGGTTGAGGTTAAAAAGAAATCACCGAAGATCAAGGTGGAAACGATGCGCTAATGAACAACTGCAGAGTTCTCGAGGAAATAAAACTCTTCTGAGTTCTCTTATCTTGTTTCAATCTTTCCCCCTCATCATCAAACGCTTTCTCACCATTTGGGGTCGGCGGGCATCAACGGCACTAAAAACTACCCACCTGCCACCCCTCTATGGCTTATCAGACACAAATCCACCCATCAGTTTTGTTTTCACAAGGTAACCTTTCACAACGATGAGGATGTTATGTGCTGTAGCATCTGGCCCAGGCAGGGTTCGGGGGTGGGCAAAATGCCCCTTAGCATGCGTTATCACAAACCTTCTCCATGAGCTCATCATACACAATATCATCTACTTCATCCTCGGTCAAGCCTTTATCACACACTCATTCCCTCATCGACCCAAAGAATTTACCCCCATCGACCCAGAGAATTTACCCCCATCGAAATTCTTGTGGTTCCAATCTGCTTTATCCGTACTACTAGCATTCACCTTACATCCTATCTAATTGACACATCCCAGTTGTTCAAGGATAATAGCGCAGATTCTGATATCGCATCTCAGCCCACCATCGCCCTCAAAGAATCCCACCTTACTCTTCTATGTATATACCTTCAGCCAGCCCCCACCTCACACGCGCTCTGTCAAACGCTTCGACCAACAATTCAACTTTCTCTCACTCATACAAAAAGAACAAGGTCGACGCATAAAACAAGACATATCAATCTCACACGCCTTTCCCTCGCTCCCATTCAGACAAGGGAATACCACACACCACGTAAACAAACCACTCCGACCTTGCATTCCCTCCCGGCGTAAACGCCAACATATGCGTTCCTTCCCGGCCCCAATTCCTGTAGACGATCTATGGCGATGTTTCTTCAACATATTTTGACTTCACCCTTTTCATTACAAAACTCTCCTGCGGGCGACGCACGTTGGTTTTCGCTTTAAATTGAGGAAAAAAAATCAGAGAAACGCATAATACCCCTCTTTTAATCCCCTCTTAACCCGTCAGTTATTCTTCTTACAAACCCAATTGGCATTTTCCCATCACTTTACCTACAACACTTGCATGCCCCTTTCTCCCCCTTTGTCCTGACACCACGGTACTATCACTGTATCCATCTAGTGTTCAAGCACTCTTCCGCTCTCAAATGCCATACAACTCGTCAACCAGACCTATTCCAAAACATATTCACCCATTTACCAGATATTTCTCCTCTCGACTAATAATCTCTTGCATGCTTATCACTTCCATCGCCTGCTACGGCACCAGGTTTACTACACCAACAAAGCCAATCTTTGTCACATTCGTGTCATCTTGGTAGACCTCGGGTACCATCTGCCCTTCTGATCAATATTATTGGTATTATTATTAGTACGATTATATTCCGAAGCAAATATCAACCAGGGCTACATCGCCAGAAAATTTGTGAAGAAGTTGGGCGAAAAAATGTCATTTTTTTAGCGTCCATCTGGTGACCGATTTCAAGGTCATAAGTCGTCGTCTTTATACTATAGGCTACTGCTAGGTTAAATTAAAAATAAACCAAAGAATATATCCAAAACAAAAAGAAATGCATCCGTAGTCAAGTTTCGATAGAAAAAAGGATGGGTAGAAAATAAGGCAGTTATCAGCAACCTCTACCCATATACCGTTGAACATATCTAACATAAAGGCCATGACTCGCTCACCCAGGTGTCAAAGCAGGGCATACAGAAATCATCCGGACCAGGCAAGGTGTCCGCGCATGATCGAGAGAGGAACACAACTCACTCAATGCAAACTTGTCGTTGAATGGTTCTCCGCCTCTGGAGATAAAGTGCAGTCGGGGCCTTCAGCGATATAACGACGCTCATTGAATGATGGTGGAGCAGCATCCCGCCTAGAGAATGCAGAGAAAGCGGTCACGAAAGAATCCGCCATGGACCCGGTGTCCGAGATTGCGGTCTCATTCTCAAAATAGAACTGGAGGGGATGGGGGGCACGTGAGAACTTGGCCCGAATCCTTTTGACTCGCTTCCATGCCTGTGGAAGAGCGGCAGGCGTGCTTCTAAACGTACCGGAGCCGAGCCCTAGCTCTATTTTTTTTTTTTTAGGGGCTATCTGGCGACTGCCCACTTAGGCATAAGTCGCCGTAAACAAACAGCCTAGTTCTAGGCTACTTTAAAAAAATTGAAAAGAAAACAACAATAAAAAGAAATAACAATTAGGAAGTAATAACAATAACAAAAACAACAACTAAACTTAGTTAAATGAAAGGGAGAAGGCCGGCCTCCCCCAAAAAGTCAACAAGTCCACCAATCAATGTGCACGCACTCGTCCCGAGTACAAAGGACAGGCGGCAGCGACCCCGCCCATCCCGGTACCAGGACAGGTAATGTGCGCGAAGATCACCCAGACTGGGACATTCGACAAGAATGTGCCGAACAGTCTGGGGGACGACGCAGTCGTCGCAATAGGGCGCAGGCAAGCGCTCCATCAAATAGCGATGCGTCACACGAGTGTGTCCGATTCAGAGACGACAGAAAGCGACCTGAGCCCTAGCTCGATGAAATTCACCAACAGTTAAATCGTTCGGGCGGCGCTTATAGCACAGGTAAGCATAACGCTTCTGTTCAAGGGCAGTCTCAAACTCTCAGGACCACCACGGAAGCGGTCGGCGTGTAAAACGGCTAGACACCATTGAAATAGTAGTTAGACCCATGACCATGGGCCTAATCAGTCATTTATTAAAATTTGGACCACCACGTCCACTCCAGGCACCATTGGGGTAGTCTTTCAGGCGGTAGCAGCCAATAAAATGACAGTTGAATGTGAAGGTAATCACTACCATGGAGTTCAACGACTACCCCTACACAAAATTAGGTTGTGCATCCGGAGAACACAAGGATATATCAAGACAGGAAAACAAGCGGTTCTCGGGCAGTGATGCGTAAACTTGTCCACATTTAGGACACCTGTCTCCAACTCGTCGGTCAGGTCGGCAAGGACCTGATCCCTGCGAATGCTTGAGTAGTCTTCCCAGAGGAGATGTCTACCGTTCACAACCCCGAGCAAGAGAAAAGGCTTCGCCAACCGTGCCACGATGCGGCAGAAGTCCCCCGCATCCGAGTCGGTTGAATGTGGAATGTATGCAGAAATAACCGTATACTTCCCATCTAGGTGTAGCTGCCCTACCACTGCCTGAAACAAGGTATTTTTAGCAAATAGAGGAGCAGAAACATCATGCCGGATGTAAATCGCACATCTTCCTACCAGGCCACCTTCATGTGGTCGTAAGATCGAAAATCCCGTATACCCTAGGATGATGGGCAGTAGGCACGCGCCCAGCTTGTTCTCCTGAACAAAGATAGCTAACGGGGGACAAGAGAAGACGATCATCTGCAGCTATCCTCAGCTGACCCTGAGTCTGCAACAATTTCATTGAAGAAATATGCATTCAAGGCCTAGTTCGAGGGCAATGCCTGGACCCTTAAGAAGAGAAGACCCTCACAGGAATGACAGTTCGCTTCCAAAAAGCGTGGTTGGCCGAACAATGGGCTGGAGGTATTGTCGCCTTCAAGGACTTATCGAAAGACGTTGGGGTCACTATGAGAGTCTTTTCCTCCCTCCGCCGACAAACCTTCGGCTGGCAGACCGGCTTTAGAGGCGGGGATCCGTCTTTTAAAGGGTCTCTGAATCGCCGGATCGAGTCTTGGGTAGGGACGTAAAAGCCGAAGTTTCTTTGGTGCTGTTCTTCTTTCGTGTAGGCGAGCGCTCCATCAAATGGCGGCGAGTTCCGCGAGTGTAGTTAATTCCGAGACGACAGAAAGCAACCTGAAGTCATCGAGGCACTGGGGGCTAGGTCCATGGGAACGGTCGCGGCGCAATGTCACGCAACTTTAAGTTCCACTCGACTGTCTCCCATCTTCTTTGCCAAGCAGCCCGGAGAGCTGCCCGTATTCCTGCAATGTAATCGGGTGAGGATGAGCGAAAGGCTGGTCTGGAGGTCGAGTAATCGCGGACGCTTGGGCGCCCTCATCGGCGCACTCAGTCCCGTCCCCACAATTCTTACATGTCTAAGAACCCAGCAGAAGATAATCTCGACATCCGCCCAGCTTGCCAGAACCGTGGCATCACGGAGTTCCCAATGCCCCAAGAGCACTCAGGGAGCTTTGTGAGTCGGTATAAATCGAAATCCTGTCCATAGACAGGACACGGCACGTTATCTCCCGTACCGAGCGGTGTATTGCAACCAGCTCGGCCGTGAAGCCAGACGCAGCGCCTGGCAGAGTCCCATTAACTTCAAACAGAGGGGATTCAGCGTGGAAACCGACCCCCTCTTGAAACTTGAAGACATCCGTATACACTGGCACGGTTACAGCGTGACACGAAGTGTGCTCCAAAAATGTGTCGAACGCAATACTTCTGGCGCTGGAGAAGCTTTGGGAGCAGAGAGTGGCGAAAAATAATCAAAAGTCGTACCCTCCAGGGTAGCGTCCTGTGCAGAACCAGGGGCGCCACCGGCCCGAGAGCTTTAGCGAACTCTCGGAGGAGTTTCCTAGCCCAAAACCCAAAGGGCTTCAGGGTATCACTGGCGTATCTCAGCGGCATAGGCACCGTGGAGATTAGCTACAAATGCAGTGGGAGCTGTTGACGACTGAGGGAGGTGCCAGGCTCGCGCGTACAGGCGAATAATGCATTGTACACGGCATAGAGCAAGTGGCATCTTCCCAGCATCGACAAGTAGGCTCTCAATGGGGGAAGTGCGGAAGGCACCGGTCGCCAGGCGAAGGCCGGTGTGGTGGATCGAGTCCACCTTCCAAAATACACGCTCGTCTGCGGATGCATAAAACTCGCATCCGTAATCAAGCTTGGAACGAACAGAGGATCGATTAAGTAAGGCAGTAGCCCTATCAGCGCCCCAAGCGCTAAACGGCAAGGAACGGAGAATGTCCATGGCGGAGAGGGCTCTCCCACCCGTACGCGGAATCGAAGACCTCACAAAAATTTAGATATGAATATTGGGAAGAGTCCCATCGCCCCCATCGTCTGGAGAATCTCAATAATACCATATCGCCATGCGGTATCATATGCCTTTCTCCAGATCAAAAAACACTGCGGAGTAATGCCTGCCTATGAAGGAAAGCCTCTCAGACGGCATTTTCGAGTCGGGGAAGAGCATTTGGCGTGGATTGGAACTTGCAGAAGCCGCACTGTGCAGAAGACAGATGGCCACTGCTGTCTAGAAAAAAAGGCTGATCTAACATTTACCAATTTCTCCATCAATTTGCAAACACACAGAGTTAGAGAAATTGGGTGGAACCCGGCATGCATAGAGTGATCTTTCCCCAGTTTGAAAAAAGCGAGCACAATAGCGAATTGCCAGGAATCTGTGAGGATACCCTCTACCGAGATCCTGTTGAACAAATATAAGTAAAGGCCATGCCTCGCTCTCCCAGGTGTTAAAACATGGACGACGGGACATCGTCCGGACAAGGGGCGGTGTTCGCGTACGAAGAAAGAGCGGAACGCAACTCACTCAAAGTAAATTTGCCGTTGAAGGGTTCTCCGTCTCTGGTTTAAGTCCAGCAGACGGCCTTCCGTGACATCACGACGCGCATTGAATGCAGGCGGAGCAACATCCTGGCTGGAGAAGGCAAAGAAAGCGGTCGCAAAGGATTCCGCCACGGACGCGTGGGTCCGAGATTGCGGTCCCATTCTCCTGGAGAACGGGAGGGGGGTCCTGCGAGAACTTGCCACGAATCCTTTCGACTCGCTTGCACACCTCTGATAGAGGGGTCTTCCCGTTAAGTGAAGATATGCATGCCCGCCAAGAAGAGCGGCGGGCGTACTTCGAAATATCCCGTAAATATACCCTAGCTCGACGAAATTCAGCGACAGTGAAATCGTTCGGGCGGCGCTTATTCTGACCTAAACTCCTCAACTAAGACACAGAAATCATTCATTTCCTGAAATGTGGACAACCGGTCCCACTCCAAGCACCACTGAGGCGGGCTCTCGCGCGGCAGCGGCCAAGAAAATGACATTTGAATGGGATGGAAAGTGATCAATCACTACCATTGAAGTCATCAACCAACCCCCCCACCCAAAATCAGGCTGTGTATCCGGAGAGCACAAAGATATATCGTGACAGGAAAATGAAGCAGTTCTAGGGCAGTGATGCATAAACTCATCCACATTTATAACACCTAACTCCAGCGTGTCGATCAGGTCAGCAAGGAGTTTACCCCGGGGATTAATCAAGTAGTCTCCCCAGAAAGGGTGTCTGCCGATTCATATCTCCGAGCAAGAGAAAGGGCCTCGGCAACCGTGCAAAGACGCGGCGGAAGTCCCCCGCGTCGAAGTCGGCGGACAGTGTAATGTACGCGGAAATAACATTATACCTCCTATAAAGGTGCAGCTGCACAACTACTGCCTGAAATGAGGTATCTAGAGAGAAGATAAGAACGGAGGCATCATGCTGAGTGTAAATCGTGCATCCTCCAGCCCAGCTCATATCGCGTGGTGGTGGGAGGTTCCCAAAACCCTTATACACCGGGAGGGTGGGCATGGGGCACGCGCTACCAGGGCGACCTAGCCTATCACTGGGTTTGGGTGAAGGAGCCGAAGCTCTTTAATTGCTGTCCTCCTTTCAAGTGGGGGGCAGCTTTAGGAACCCCGTAAGATGACCTCACGACGGTCTTCAGGGGTGTTGCATCCTGTGATTCTAACGACTCGTTGGAGGCACGCGGCCCGTTCGAATTACGCGAAACGGTCACCCAGGGTAAATGGAGGGAAGCCTTGGTTTTAGCCGGGGCAGGATGTGAGCCTGTTGTGCCGCCAGCTTTAGCAGGGGAGCGCTTGGGGTGGGTAGAACCCGCAGAAGGGTTCCGAATGGGCGCGGTAACGACCCTGCTCGTAGGCCTGGATGGGCCAGGGGCAGAGGGGGTCTTTCTTAACATTTAAGCATACGACGTCCCAGACAGTGCCGAGTGCACCAGGACCAAGTCCCTAGCCTCGCAGAATGAGAGTCGATCCTGTGCCTGAACGGACAGGATTTCCTTCTCAAGGAGATACGCACCACATTACTTCGAATAACCGGCGTGCGGCTCTCCGCAATTGACACACTTGGATACACACGCTTTGGAGTAATCGTGTGCGGCCTTGAAATAACATAGACAGACTTCGGGTAACCCCGACTTTTCACGGCTACATGATGATTCGTATGGCCGAAGCGGTGTCATTAGTAGCAGCTCCGTGGCAGCTGCACGGATGCCTCCACGCGGTAGCGATACCAAACGGCAGGCACCGACTCAGGTAGCTTGTCACAGTCGAACGTGACGAAGAGTGTAGGGGTGTCTCGAGGCCCCTCCCTGTTTTCTCATCACACGTTCGACCTTTACAGCCCCATGGCCGGCCAGCTCTGAGGTGATGGCTTCTATGGATTAGTCCACGAGTTCCCTCATATAAACTACTCCTTTCACCAAGTTCATGGTAGAGAGCGGCGTCACACTCACCAAGGTGCCAGCAAGTGTCAGAACGGCACTAATCATGGCCACCTCGGAGGGATTCGACGCATTTGCCAGAAGGCTATTGTCCGAGAAATGGTTTATGTTCGGCTGTCTACCAATCACGCTAGCTAAAGCTCTCCTCTAATGACTTGTGTTGCCTTTAGCCAATATACTGCCATCAGTGGGGCGAATATCAAGGAAGCGTTTGAAACAAGCGGGCTCGAAAACGCCAGGTAACCTCTGAATGAGGGTCCCTGACGTAATCGAGGCTCCGCTCTGCGCACTTTTCTTCTTAGACTGGGACCCCATACGCGGGAGAGAACCGGGGCTGGACGTGTCGATCTCGGCTTGGTCGCATACCGAAACGGCAGCGACCCCGTCCGTCCCCGTGGCTCTCGCCGAGGAGAGGAGGGCGGCGAATTAACCCGCTTCTCCCCTCCACCACCATGAGCCCTTAGGCCAGATGGCTCAGCCTCAGCAAGATCCTTCTCTGAAATAGAGAAGGTCTTCGCTATCACAGGGGCACCAGCTGGGGAGGGGGCGGGGAGATCCCTCCTCTCCTTGTGAGGCTTCGGGGACCCGATTCGTCTGAGGAGGAGCTTGCATAGGGGGAAAACATTTGTTCTGTTCTTGGCAGCGAACCCGGGTTCGATCTCATGAAAGGTCCTACCGTCTGAGGCTGGGTCACCTAAGGGGGGGGAGGGTCTTCCATGTGGCCATCCTCCCCTAATACATCACGGGTCCCTTTGGAGGTACCTTTCATTCTGCCCTGGGCCGGCGAACCGGCATCCGTCGAGGAAAAGAGGGCGGCAGGTATACTGACCCCTGCAAGCTGGTCGCGCACGCACGTAGGACATTAGGTAGCACAGGCCGGCGGGCCCTGCCATCCCTTGCTCTTTTAAGGGTGTTGGCCCTATCGAGTCGCTCCCGGTGGTCAATTTTGGGTCGCCTGCGTGCTCTCTTGGCAGTCCCCTTGGGAAGTAAAGGGTGTACTGCCGCTGGAGAATGTAACAGAGAAGGGGGTGAGGGGCAGTCCCAACACCCGTAGTCAAAGGAGAGGAGTAAGCCTCCTGTCTGTTTGAAGAGTTTTGGAGGGTCCCCTGCGAAAGTAAATGGTGGGGGACCGATATTTTTTCGGTGGAGCTGCCCGAAGGCGGCTCCGTCGTTGATCGAGGGGAAGGTAGAGGGGAGGTAATTTCTTTTTAATATATTCATCATTGGGCATGGTGACTATAGTAATCACGGGGAGCAAAAGCTCATCACCCCACGCAGTAGCCCGCTCTGCAAGGTATGAACATGGGGCTGGCATAACCAGCTGTCGCTATTTGAGGCCCCTCCTCCAGCCTAGTGACCTGGCAGCCCATTATTATGGCAGCTCCATCTTGGGGACGGCGTAAAATTGATAGGCAGGAGAAGGAGGAAGAAAGCGTATGTGAGGAAGGCGTGGTGGGGATGACGCATGCCGGGAAGATCTGCAGCTCCTACAGGTACCAATTGTAACTGGCTACACAGGGACCTCCCCCCTCCCTGTGGGGCCTATTCATTCAAAGGGAAGACTATTTGATCTCTTTAGACTGGGAGGGAGACCCAAGTCTCCAAACCTGCCTATTATTTGCAATTAAGGCAGATCTCTCTGCGGCCAATGATTCAGGAAAGCATGGATGGCCGATTGCAGCGACCGTTATTTCAGCAGTTTATTGATCAAAAAGAAGACCAACAAGGGTATCGCCCACAGAAGTGAGAGGGATGAGGTGGTCTCGTAAGGAAAGCGGCAAAGTTATGGGAGGTGATCATCCGGGGAAGGACATCACCCATGAAGACCTGGGGATTAGAGAGGGTAGTACACGTAATTCTCATGGACATGCCCCAACTCTTAGGGTATTTCGAAGAAAGGGTCTTTTGTTTCTTGAGATCTTCCCTAGTGTTCTTTAATAGATCAGAGTTTGACTTCTTAATGGATGGAGCTTTAGCGTCACTTTTAATTCTCACACTGTTCCTGCATCCTCATCCCTTGCTCCCTTCTTAGGCATCCTCATAAAAGCTAAAGGAGCCAATTGCCCCAAGGAATCGAATTTTGCGAGGAAATGAGGTCGCTGAGAGGAAACGGTATTTCGGAGTGGTCAAATCCCAGATCTCTCTTTCTTCCGCTTCAAACTCAATACATTCCCGCTTTCATCTAGTAGGCGCGAGGGGCTGTTGGTAGGCCAATTTGCATAGAAGTGATAGCGAGGGGGGTAGGGAACATCATCGCATTCCCCATTTGTTCGTAACATTATTCAAATTCCACGGAGAAGGAAGACAGAATTTAGCACCGAGAACTCGCAAAAGGGGCCATAAAAGAAAGATGGCGCATTTTAAGAGCACACGCGAAACCCTGCAATAAGGCGGCAGGTATACCATGCCGCAGCTAACATCTGAACGAATGCGTGCCCTACAAGAGGGCATCAGATACACCGTGCCGCAGCTAATATGAGTGCCCTTCCAGTAGTAATGCCCCAGAAGAAACGCAACTATCTCGATACAGATCTCTACTTACTAAGTTTATGTAAGAGATTCCCTCGTTGGCTTCGCTTTAAGTTTTTACAAAAATATAAATAGTGGGATTCCTAGAGGGAGCCAAGAACAGCCGCTGGAATAACGGTACAAAGTATAGCACAAGAGTTTGTAGCAACAACATAAACAATAGCGATACAAATATAGACAGTTTTGAAGCGGAACGCAACTCACTCAGTGTAACCCTGTCGTTGAAGGGTTTTCCGCCTCTGGAGGTAAAGTCCAGTCAGCAGCCTTCAGGGATATCACGACGTGCATTGAATGATGGCGGAGCATCCTCCCGGCTAGAGAATTCGGAGAAAGCGGTCGAGAAGAACTCCGCCACGGACGTGGGGTCTGAGATTGCAGTCCATTCTCCTTGGGAACTGGATGGGGGCTCCTGCGAGAACTCGCCATGAATCCTTTTAATTGCAAGAGAACTTTTCTCGGGCGTGCTTTGAAACATACTGGAACCTAGTCATAGCTTGACGAAATTGACCGACAGTGAAATCGTTAGGGCGGCGCTTATAGCGCATGTACGCACAAAGTTTCTGTTTAAAGAAATTCTTACACTCGGTTGACCACCAAAGAAGCGGTCGGCGTGCAAAACGTCCAGACATTCTAGGAATAGTAGTTAAGCCCACGGTGATGAGGTTGCCGGGGAAGAACTCAACGGCCTCAACCCCCGACCTAAATTTCTCGACTGGGACAGAGAAACCAGTCATTACCTGAAATGCAGAACATCGCACCCGCGCCAAGAACCACCGGCCGGGGTGAGTTTTTAGGCGGCAGCGGTCCTGAAAATGACATTTGAGTGGTAAAGCGATCACTATCATGGAGGTCATTGATCACCTCCTTTCCAAATTCAGGTTGTGCATCCGACCACAGGGATAGATCAAAACATGTTAATAAATCCGTTCTCGGGCAGTTATGCGTAAACTCAGCCACATGATCTAGAGAACTCTTTGGGTAGGGTATGATTTAGACAACTTTTTCGCAGGGTATGATCTAGAGAACTCTTGTGGCAGGGTATGATCTAGAGAACTCTTGTAGCAGGGTATGATCTCGAGAACTTCTTTGACAGGGTACGATCGAGAGAACTCTTTTGGCAGGGTATGACCTAAAGCCCGGTGGCAGGGTCTTATCGATCACTGAAGCGTGGATATTCTATCCATCACAAAATCTCTCCGTTAAGAACGGGTTACTCCACTCGCTTCTATGTTTTTTATCTCGCAAACTATTTTCTCATTGCTCAGTGAATAAAAGCTATGTTGTATTTCGTATTACCTTATCTCTGAGGGTCTCAGCATGATTCTAGTATCCGAGGAATACCAATTATTATTGCTTGTCTATCAGAATCATCTGTTCATTTTGAGACTATATTCTTCGTCTTCGAAAAGCAGCAGCCTCTTATATGTTTCCCTGCACCGGGAGTCCCAAGTTGTCTCCTTCTCTCAAGCTGTATACCTTGCACTTTTTACTTTCCTAACCTTACCCCTTTACAAACTTTCCGTCGAATATTACTCTGTTGATTTTCACTTTTTAGTTTCAAGTAAAAAATAAATAACTCGTCACTAGGAATGATAATAATGATCTCTCGATTAAGTATCGTTTCCTGTGCCAGCGAGGCAACCTCTACTCAAACGACTGTTGAGTACATATCCCCAATTTTATTTTCATTTAAAACAAATAGTTTCGAGGCTTAAAGCAGGAAAAAACCCGACAGGGGTGTCTAGGATTTGGAGCCAAAAGACAAGGCTATACTATCGCGCTCTGCCTGACCCGTTTCACAAGGGAGCAAGTCCATTTAAAGGTTATCTTAAACCTTTAATAAATTAAATCATCTTGTTAATTAGTATTCACCTAGACACAATCAAACATTATATTATTGCCAACATATGACACCGAATTTTAAATTAAATTTTCTTTAAAATACTTTACAGTTCCCAACGTGAAAAACGTCGAAAACAAATTATGTTTAAGTTCGACTGCCTCTGGTTTTCTTGTTTCAACCTCGATTTCTTGTCCGTGTAATTCCGTGCCCTCGCAAGAAATCCCAACCTAATTCCGGCGAACTTGTCAATTTACTTCACTTTCTAATGGATATTCCCTTTCGCGTCAAATAATCCATTTCCCGTCTACCCGCGTTCAATCAGACTACTCATGAATTCTTCGCTTCCGTTGAGAGCAATAAAATTCACTGTACCAACCTCTCATCCATTTAAGGAATAGATACCCCGAAACCCCATTGACATCGATGCTCGCAGCTGGGGATGGAATTTGCGAGAAATGAATAACATTCTCGGTGTATCATGTTCAAAAATTCCACCATCACGTTGGTTGCAAGAAAAATGAGACCGCTACATCTGGTGACGCGAATTGGATTTGTGGCCGATCTCGCTCAACTCGCGTGTGCAAATCGCCGGTAGTTGGCATTCTCGGGTTCAGACTCGACCGCTTAAGTAGGCTTGAATTTGATATCCAAGCGGGAGACAGCGAGGGTCATCAGTCCCAGATGAAAATCTAAGACCGTTTTAGGCTCGGTTGCAAGAAGACTCGGAAATTGGTGGTTTTATATGGTTTGCCGCAGGACACTTTTTGGACCAATTTAAGCACTTTCCATTAAAGTTCTCTTTGATTGGGTTTAAGTTCGTTCTTTTGCATTCTTTGTGAGAACTTGTTCCTGTTGTTTTACGCTGTCCTGAACTAAAGTTGTTTTTTCTTTATTTAAAGCAAAAATTAACAAGGACAATTTTTTGCAAGGGTCCAATCTGGCGTCAACCTACGAGGGCATTTCCCACAGAAAGTTTTTAAGAAAAAACCTGTAGAGAAAGTGAAAATGTGTAGTAGATATTTAGCCGCGGATACACTTGCAGGCATTGGCGCCAAGAGGGTACGCAATCCTCCAGATGTCAGCTGCAGCATGGATGCCTAAGTTACACCTGCCTCCCCTTGGAGGCTCTTCGAGTTTAAATGGCTTGACATTACAGTTTCACTTTAACATTTTCGTTATTCCTTTCTATTTGTTTATCCCTTCCTCGCCAGTAGTCAAAGCTGTGGTAAAAGCCTGGTCGGATACGTCAGTTTCCCGCCACCTCTCAAAGAGAAGACAAAGTAGCCCCCCCCTCCCCCTTAGAAAATAAAAATAATCCCATAACTTTTCCATGATGGAATCGCCCTTGTGTTGGCAAGCATCTGGAGAGCGCTGTTGTAAAATCATCTGCGCTTAATCTAAAACGGTAAGGCAGAGCAAGGAAAACGGCCAGTCCGTTCATATCAGTAGACGGAGACAAACCACTCTGCCCAAAATGACATTGGAAAAAATAAGAGATGAAGTATAGGTAGAATTAGAGAGAATAGTAAGAGAGTAAAGTGGTTAAAGGGTGAGTTTAAAGAATAGATGATGTGTAGGAGACAGAATAAAAAGATCCCTGGTGAAAGGGTAGCTCTGTCACTGTGTAGTTTTGTGTGTTTTGGGGTTGTTTTGCATTGTTTAATAAACTATAAATTATAAATCCATAGTTTATATAATTAAATTAACCATGGTTAATTTAATTATTGTTTTCGATCCTATTGATCGATTAATTGATTGATGTTAGGCATTCAAGGCTTTATTTTTGGCGGGGGTTTTATTCCCGCTGTGACTTTTGCAAATATTTTTGAAAAGTTTTTCGTTATCATTTATGAATGAATTTAAAAGTGAATGTGAATTTACTTCTAGCTTGCGTTTTTCAAGTGGTTTTTATTTGAATTTTAATGCTAAAGGAACCTGCGCATTACTTTGTATGTTTTGTCAGTTCTGTCAGGTGTATTTCGGAATCACGCCGTTGTCTGTCTGTAACTTGCTACTTTTGAATGGTCTTATTTGTCGGTCTACTTCGATTTCTAAGTGTGTACGAAAGAATTCAGGGGTCAAGCGGGCGCCAATGGCTTGCCATATCCTCTTAGCTCTCCTTCGGAGCACCACGTTGATTGGAGATAATCCAACCGAGTCGTGGAGCTCCCTCTGTCGTTTGCGTTCTCTTCTTCGGGTGTTTGTAATAAGTAGAACCGCTTTGTTCTGAATGACTTGAAGTTTCGCAATGTGGGTTCTGGCGCTCGCGTTCAGCGGCACCGGGGGGTATAAGAGTCTCGAGCGAATGCACGCATTGAATATCTTGAGTTTATTTGAGCGAGTTAGGTCAATGAACCTATAAAACTCCCTCAAATCTCTCTTGCTATTCGCGACTGTCCGCCCGATATGACTCTTGTATCCCCCTGTGGTTATTTTGAGCACCAGAACCGTCCCTTCCGAGCAGTAGGGGATTCTCTCCCCCTCTACCCGTATATCGTTGAAGGTCTTGCGAAACATGGGAATTATTTTGAACTTTTGGGCATTGGTTGATATCTTCCATTTCCTCTCGTAAGAGTTGATGTTAGATATCTCCCTAGCCGTGTTTCTCGCCATAAATTCCCTGTGAACGTAAGCGGCTGTACAAATTTGTGATATATCGTCAGCGAACTGGACGTATATGGTACCTTCGGAGAGAGGTTGTGGTAGGTCACGTGTATAGATGTTGTATAACAGGGGACTGAGACAGCGTCCTTGCGGGACCCCTGATTCGAGCTCGAATTCGGGGCCTTTGTGTTCTTGGATTTGTATATATGCTCTCCTCTCCATTATGTAATCGCATAGAATCCTCTTAAGAATGGGGTCGATGCCTACTTGCAGGATCTTAAACTGCAGGCCTCTCTTCCAAACCTTGTCAAAAGCTTTTTTAACATCGCGGAGCACCAGGTCGGTATGCCTTTTGCTTGCCTTGATGTTTGCAAGTTTTTCCGTAATAACGGCTAGTGCCGTGTCAATCCCTCTTTTCTTTCTGAAGCTGGTTGCTGCTCGTTATGCAAGTTGGCTTCGCCGAGAAAAGAGTTGACCCTATTTGCCAATATCTTCTCGAAGACTTTGCCAGCAAATTCTAAGAGAGATATCGGCCGGAAGTTGGCAGGGCAGTCCGGGGGCTTTCCCGATTTGGGAAGGAAGATCATCTTGGCCACTTTCCACTGATCGGGAAAATAGCCCGTGTTCAGAGCGGCATTCATGATGTTAAGAAGCCCACTCAGAACATTAGGCGGGGCCTTGATGAAATTCTCCCTGGTCAGCCCCGTGGTACCCGGTGCTCTTTGACAAAAGGATTTTAGTGCAACGGAGAGCTCTTGGGCAGTTATTTTACTCCCATAGCCCTCCATCACTCTTTCCTGCGACACACAATGATGAGGGAAGGGTGTATGTATTTGTGTGTTTAGCTGTTGGATTATGTCATTTTCGAAATCGATGTCATAATTGTCATTTTCTTCGGGGGTAATTTTAAAGATTAACGACCAGAAAATCCTAAAAATTTCCTCAATCTCTTTAGTCGTCAATTTCTTTCTCGTCATGTTTAAGTATAATTTTCTTCTGTGGGGGTTGTCCTTTTAATTGTTTGTACGTCTGCCAAAATGTGCGTGAGTCCCTCTCTATGTCGAGTCCTTCAAGCAGTCTGTCCCATACCCGTATTTGTTGGTCCGTAATCAGTGTCTGGAGTTCGTCTTTTATCTGTTTTATTCGTCTATGAGCATTGTGGTTGGGGCCTATCAGCGCTACTACATTGGACAGTTCCTTATATTCTTGGGACAGGGCTTTCATGGGATGGGTCCAAATAGGAGCTGGAAGGGTTTTATATTAATGCTATTTTCATCTGCTTTAATAAGGAGGTCGGTGATTTTATCCAGCTCTTGATCTATTTCTTCTAAATTGGCATCGAGTAAAGGGTTTGGGATATAATTTAGAAGGTAATTTTTGTAGCATTCCCAGTTCGCTTGCTTATAGCTTTTGCGTTCTGGGATTGCAAGTTGAATGGGGTTTACGCCAATTGTGATGTTAATAGCCTGGTGGTCGCTCGGAATAATGAGGCCTGGTTTAATGTAGTAGTTGTACGGAAACCTGACACTGGATTAAACAATATCAGGCTTCGTTGCTGCATTTCCTGTAATGTATGTCTGGAATTCTGGTCCGATTCTAGTCCCGTATTTTCTGTCAAGTAGGACTTCGATGTTTCTACCTGCATTGTTGTAGGAGGTATACCCTGATGCTGCACATCTTGCATTCAGATCTCCAGCAAAGATTACATTTTTCTTATGGCTGAAGACCTGTAGAAGGTTGTGCAGGGGTACATAGCCGCGTCTTGGGGGTTGGTATACCGTGGACACGACCAGACCCCCCAGGGTAGTGCCTACCTCAATGGCAAGGTAAGACTCATCTAAGTCGGGTAGTTTTTTTGTATTTAAGTCCTTTTTTGACGGCTATTGCGCAGCCGTCATACCGTTTCTGGCAATAATTTTTGCTAACGACGTCGTATTGAAATATCTTTAATTCCTTTTGTGTGGTCATTCCGTGTTCGTTTATAAGTATAATGTCAGGGTCACTTTGTCACAGAATGTTGCCATAGATGGAACTTTTACCGTCCCACCCATCAACATTCATTTGTATGATTGTAAGTCTGTTGATCATTTTGAGTAATGTAGGTTCTTTGAGTGTGTGGGATTAAAGTAGACGCTTATTCGCGATCTACTTTAGCCCCATGTGGTGTACTGGGCGGGGTGCGCTCCCTGCCGTTTTTTTTCTTTCGAAATTCTGTGTCGGTTATTGTGTAAGTATAATGTCAGGGTCACTTTGTCACAGAATGTTGCCATAGATGGAACTTTTACCGTCCCACCCATCAACATTCATTTGTATGATTGTAAGTCTGTTGATCATTTTGAGTAATGTAGGTTCTTTGAGTGTGTGGGATTAAAGTAGACGCTTATTCGCGATCTACTTTAGCCCCATGTGGTGTACTGGGCGGGGTGCGCTCCCTGCCGTTTTTTTTCTTTCGAAATTCTGTGTCGGTTATTGTGTAAAAACAGTCCGTGGCCAGCTTAACCTTATTTTGTGAGAGGGCCTCCTCAACCTGTCGCTCCGGTACCTCGTCTGAGCATTCCCACTTGTATCGTCCGGTCCTAAGACCTTCCGATACTTGACGGGAGTCCATCTCAGCTGGGAATGGATCTGATTCAGGGGCGTACAGTTTTAGGTTGAAGCATCTGGAATGGTATTTGAGTTGGTGTTTCCTCCCCCGTGATGAGGAGGTAGACCGTGGGCCACGAGTTTTGGAGATTTTCCTCGACCTAGGAGACCTGATCTCCTTGGGTCGAACTGCCTCCTTTGTTGGTGTGGGGGTGTGTATTTTTGTTTTTTCCGGTGTGGATTTTTTGGGAGTGAGTGGCGCTTGTTTTTGTGTCTGTGTTTCTTTTGGTTTGTTCAGTCGGGGGTCACGTGAGATGGCTGTGTTTAGGGTTGGCACTTTTTGGCACTTGTCTTGGCACTGAGGAGCAACGGTTATACGCATAACCTCCTCTGAAGGGGGGTTATCGGGGAACCACATCTCCGCAAGCCCGTTCTTTACGAGCATGCGATTGACTTCTGTCGCAAAGGTACCAGGGCGAGTAATGTTTGCTATGTGTAGATATGTCTTCTGGCTGTTCGACTCGGCGATGGCGGCTTTGGCAACTTTAGCGTAGGTTCAGTTTGCTTTATTCTCTTCCGTCTCACGTTGGAGTTTGCTTTGGTTGCTCATCTCTTGTTTTTTAATTGGACATGCCATAGACATGGTCCGGTGTGGGCCTTCGCAATTTAAACATTTGGCGGTGGTGTTCTTACATTCGCGCCAAAGATGGTCGCGACCGGCGCAGATGAAGCACAACTTAAGGTCTTTGTTTTCAGGGCAGTTAGACGTGGTATGTTTGTTGCATTTGTAGCACCTAAAGCACATTTGCAAATCAACAAACTTCTCACGTTCCATCTGTTCTGGGCAAACTCTCACGTTAAAAAGAAGCAGTCCGTTGTCCTTAGCCTTTTGAGCAATAGCCGTGTCTTCAAATACAACCTTAAACACGTGCGTGTAGTTTTTAAATTTGAAGACCTCTGCTACCTTTGCCCATTCGTGGTTCCTCTCGATTTCCTGTTTTATTGAGTCCGATGAGTGGCTCCGAACCGAGGGGTCGAGGCGCCTGCAGATCAAACTGCAGTGAGTCCTTATTTGTGGTGGTGTGGTCGGTTTTAGATTGATTGTCTTAAGGCATTCAACAGCTTTCCCGGAGGTCAAGGCTTCACAATCAGCCTCCCTCACGCAGATAGCCGAGTAACCATTATTTAAGTCAATTAGTCTAACAAGGGCAATGCGTAGGGTTCCATATACTTTCTCAAAAACTTTTTCACGGTTAGGTTTCGGGCCCTCCGGGAAGACCCGAAGAGTTATTCGTAAGGTTTCCCTCATCTCAAATGCATCATATGATGCGTTATGGTGTGTATGTGTAAATGTGTTCACTTGATTTTTTATAGAAGGAAAGGGGTGAGAGAAAAAAGGGGGCCAATGTCCAATCAAAATTTACTTTACCTTAAAAAACTTCCGTCAGGCTAGCGTGTGGGCCAGGGAAGGCTTCGGTCTCCGTTTCCACGAAGGAGCGAAGAGTTCTTCTGTAACCTTCTTCAAAAAGAAGGCCAGTGGTCCACTTATTAACGAACTATCGAGCTACTATCAACAAGGCGGGGCACTCTGTACACTTTCTCGCTAAAAATTCACTTTATGTAAATCCGTACAAAATGCTGTCAAAGCGGGAGTCAGACTAGCTCAGGCAAGCAAAGCAGTCCATTCTGCCCAAAATGACTTGTGTTCAAACAGAGCTTATAATCCGCCAGCTTCGCACTAACCACTCTACAAATCCCCCGACCGATACGCCTCCGCTTGGCTGGCGCTTTCTGCAGGATTCAACAAAGTCCGTGGGGGAACTTTGCTGGGCATTATTATTATTACCAATAGTAGTAGTAACAGCAGCAGCTTAACATTAAGAAATGATATCAAACGAGGGCATCTCCGTCACAAGGTTGCAGAGAAAATGTTCTTAAATGGGGAAGGTGAAAATATGCGAAAGATGTCTAGCTCCTTTTTTTTATCATGCGCTCATCTGGCGAGGGCCACTGTATAGCTCGAGTAGTCTGGAAATGAGTGAGACACACTCGGTCTCGTTATGGCACGCAGTTCTCCAGGACCTCTCCAACCTCCACATTGACCCCCCTTCCCTCTGCAGGCAATGGGACCAGAGAAGAATCTGGTCTTCACTTTGGTTTCTGTTCATTGTTACTGATATTCACACCTCTTGCGTTTTTGGACCCCAGCACGAGCGCAGGGCGCCTATCATTTGCCTCGATATCCTTGGAAACTTCTATTTCTTTTTTACTTACGTTTCATTGCATTTAAATGGATGTCCTTTTCAAGCGATATTCGAGACGCGACAGAAACTAAGTGAGTCCTGCTGGCCTTTCATACATAGCAATTCTGTTCCGCGTTTTGTTTTTTGTTTCTCTGGTTCACACTCCTGTGAGAGGGGCAGTTTTCTTCGTACTTATCATAGAGGCTCGTAGATCAATTTGTACCCACTTTTTCAAGGGAATGTGTGGTCATGGTTTCCCCAGTTAGAAGCTCCTGATTAAGCTGGTATGAGAAGGGGAATTGTTCTATCCTTGGTATGTGGAATTGCTTTATCATGAAAGACCATCACCATTTCTTTAATTAGTTTCCATTTAACTGTCTTTAATCTAGTAAATATTAATTATGATATACAGGCTTCGAACATCTCGCCTGTCACCCCTGCATAATATTTAACTATTTTAATTAACGCTAAAATCAACGGGACACTACCGGGAACGTTCGAGAGGGTTATAAGAGAGACAAAACTAAGGTTGATAGGTCTCCAGGATCATCTGACCTCTGCTCTAGGCACACCCTAAGAAAAACCTTGCAAATAAAGTCATTAAATAGGCTTCAGGGGAAAATATCAAACCAAGTGTATGGAGAGATAATGTGCAGACCCTGTACTACTACTAGGGTTGTGCACTATTTTAATTGGGGCTGCATCATTAAAGAGTAAGCCATACGTCTCCATCTCTCCACCACCGCGAAGAATGGCCATACATATATCTGGATTATAGACGATAAACACGTTAAATACATTCTACAAATTTGTAATTGTCTGCCATAAATTTATTGTTGAATACCATCAGAATGCATTGCGAGTTTAAGAAGCACCAACATCCATTTATTCTTTTGGTAATACTAATATTTTACAACTTTTAGATAATGGCCAAATGGCGCCCACATCCTTGCTAAAATATAATACTCTCTCTTTTCTCTATGCGAATTTCGAGTTCAAAATGGGAATAGTTTGTTTCTTCAAGAATTTTAACGAGTGTTGTCTCGATTAAATCGAAAGACAAATAAATTGCCGCGCCAAATGGTATACTGCGAGAAAGATGCCTTTAATCATTGTAAATAAACAATATGTACCTGTTCTCAAAAAGTACACACGAAATTTCGTTTTATGCCAGGTATACAGAGAGTAATACCAACATTTCAGTAGGGCTGGTTTGTTAATCGTCATGATGTATATACGAGTATGGTTGTGGTTTGATATTATTATCAAATCATTTTTTTTACCGAAGGAAAAAAATGCAGTTCAGTTAGTTAATTTCTGAAGTTAATTTAATATCACTATTTACGAATCGAAGCCACTTGCCATATTTGTATTTTGGTCTTGGGTGTACTGGCTTTTTATATGAGACCCCTGACTGCATTCCTTGAATTGAATAAAAAAAAAAATTCCTAGAGTGCTTTCGAGATTAAAATGATGGCTTTCATAATCGTTCGCTTCAATGAAATCCCGGGAATATAATGGAATTTACCAGGAAACAAGTTGTAAGAAAGTCATTGAATAACAAGTTTTCGAATGGCTTTGAGAATGAATGGGATCGAAAATCCTATGATCATTCACTCCAAGCCGATTGAAAGCGGAGCTTATCTTGCAGTCTCATTTTATTACACATAATTGACTTTAATAGATAGGATATTAGTATCTTTCCTCTTAAAATGACAATTACCCGTTCGTTTTAAAGGGGTTCGTTCCCATACGCATTCTTCAGTAGATTTCCCCACCTTCCATCCCTTTGAGAACGTAATCAACTAATGATACCCAACAAAATTGTTCCTCAAACATAAAATACTTCACTATTTTCTTTGTACATTTATAAGAAAGAATTACAACTGGAGAAACCACGAGACCTTATTCTATCTCACCGAACTACTGTATGTATGCTTTTCTTCCTCTCCCAAGCCTAGTCTTAGCCAATCCTAAATAACACAAATTCACCCGCCCGAAACTCCGAAGACGGTATCAGTTTACTTCACATACGAGTATATCACTCTGATCACAGGAGAAGGGTCGCCACCAGGATAATCTTGGGAGAAGAAAGACTTAGTGGGTTTTCTTTTCATCATCTTTATTGACGATAGACCACAAAGTCATCAGGGTTAAAAGAGATTAGAATGCTATAGGGAATTCCACTATAAGGCCTTTATTGGCCATTGATCCTACACGTTCATGAGTCACAGCGATGAGGCTTCACAAGCCGATTGATCAAACAAAAGAGCCTATCAGTATATTAATATTATCATCATTCCAATTGAGAAATAGAATGAAAGAAAGAACAGAGAGAGAAAATGGAACAAAGAAGGAATAAAGGCGAGAAAGAATAAAAAGAAGCCGAAAATGTGGAGGAGGAGAAAAGTAGAAGTTGCCATCATCTTAAGTGGCCAGAAAAGCACTATGAAAAAAAAACAACCCATCTTAATTGCCTAAAATGAAGCCTCCACACCCGCCAACATAGTCCAATTTGGGATCGATCTCGACTCTCATTCCTTCCCCTTTTTCTATCGGACAAAGGGAAATCACGGGGATCGCAAGAGCGGAATCCAGGGAGATCGATGCACACTTTCTCAAGGAGGTTTCGACACTTAAGATCAACTATATTAACTCTAGAAATAATCTTCACTATCATTTTTGTCTTCGCAAGTCGCTCTAGTCCGTCCATCTTGTAGAACGGGTGGCTGGGAGGTAGAGTGATACAGTTTGGTTAAAAAAACAACAAAAAAAACACTCGTCTTCCAGTTAATGTTTATCTACATGCCAGGGCGTTTTATTATTAATACCAAGTGAAAGACTTGGTCATCTCAGCCAGATATTTGCAAGGTGAGGCTTATAAAGAAATGGATAATGATGGGTGAAGGGATATCCCACTATGGGAGTTTGATCCTGGAAGGAACGGCAATCATCCAAATATCAATTGCAGCATGGTTACCCATGCTGCATATGTCACATAGTAGCGGGGGAATGAATGGGTAATCTCAGTGGCGAGCTCCTTTTGTCGGAGTCTACTCGGGAGTTCAGCCAGACTTTTCCTCCGCTAAACGTTTCAAGAACTTTCAGATAAAATATTACTCCAATTCAAGTTGTTTGTTTGTGTCTTCAACCTAGTACTTGTGTCGTTCTCCCCCTTCTCCTTCGCCCGTTCTATAGAATTTCAAGTAAATATTTATCAGTCCGGTTTTAAACCGTGGCACTGTGGCAGTTACCCAAGTTCCTGCTGAATTCATTACCCCTTTCTCTATGCCCATCAAAACCTATTCAATCGTATCATTTCATCGTCTATTAATACTACAGGATTTCCTCTATTTTGTATGCTTATTCTAGGCGTTTCTCATAAATCACACGAGATGGAAGGAGACACCCGACTTTCTTTCATTCTTCTTTTGGTCTAATGGAACAATGAACAATGCATTTATATTTTACTTTTCACAACATGCTTCGCTTTCTCTTGACCTTGCTCTTCCTTTATTCCAATTTTCATTTCTTAACACTGACGAGATTGATTTCTTTCGTACCCTCTTGAGGAAAGATTAGAATTTATTGAGATTTAGTATTTTTCAGAGGTTTGCTATTTTTTATGAGTAAAGTAATTTCCGTGTCTTCTCTGGGGTTCCAAAGACGCAAGGTCTACACTTAGGCGGTTGCTCAAATAATTAGTATATTGGCAATAATAATTCCAAGTCTTTTTTTCTCTTTGTTTTAAGTACCAAACTCTCTTAAGAAACTATAATGAAGAAGCGAAACTCACCATTGGCACCGCTGCCATAGAACTTAAAAAAAAGTTCTTACTTTTTTCTTTTACCAAAATTAGGGGCAATTAGCATGTTTGGAAGGGACATAATAGGTGCGTTAGAAAGGGACAAGGCACGCATTTATCCTGCATTTGAAGAGCCACTTCAACATGATTCATCCTGACAAGGCAAACAAGTTGATGAAGCTTGCAAGGCCAACGTTGGGACTGGCGGCCGCAGCAGGAACCGGTCCGGTCAGTCAGACGACGGCGGGTCAACCAGCAAGAAGCAGCAGCAGATGTCCATTGCCGAGACCTTTGGCATCATATCCCAGGGCAGCGCCACCCTGCAGTCCACCGTCGACAAGACAATTGTCAGGTTTGTGGAGGACAACATGCTGCTGCTGCAGATTGTGGACAGTCAGAGCTTCAGCGACATGGTCCACACCCTCAACCCTTAGAAAGAGGTACCCTCCAGGAGGACGCTGGAGGGAAGGATCCTCAAAACCTATGAGGAGATGAAGGAGAGCCTCACCAGGTAAGAAACTAAGAAACAGTATTGAAATATTCTTACTATTGTATTATAAAATAACGCTATATATAGTCAATAATCAATATTGTATTATAATTTTGGATTTATCGGTTATCACCTTATCGGGCGATAAATTTATCACCAGTTATAGATTATCGGTTATCGCCGATAAGGTTATCGTTATCGATTTATCGGTTATCGTGATACATTTTTCGTTATCGCGCCCACCAATGTACATTTCCCCTACTACGGTGTCAAAGGAAGTAAAACCCTACATCAAAACATCGCTCAGAAACACAGGTCGATAAAATTGAACTTTTTCTTTCTAAGATGAATTTTACTCTTTCTAAATTTATTTCTTATGCAGATTTCAAATTTACAGTCCATTCTATTATACAAGGCAATGGATTCGCCACCCCCACCCCCCACCCCTATGGGGGGAGCTTGCGCTTCACTACTAAGATTAAAATTTTAAATCTAAAAAAAAGCAGCCATGGATAAATTCTTATAAATTTTCTGAACTTCGCCAATTATAATAATTTTAAAAAGGAACTAAACTAAATTTCCCCCCTTTCAAAATATGACGTTGCTAAAATATAGTTATAGAAGAAGATATATAAAAATAAATTTTATGAACTTCACCATTTGTAATTTTTGGGTTTTAAAAAATTCCCCAAATTTCGATACTTATATTTATTTCTGAACTTCACCATTTGTAATTCTTTGGGTTTTAAAAATTTCCCAAAATTTCGATACTTATATTTATTTCTGAACTTTGCAAAAAAAACATAAGTCATAACCAAACAAAGATGAAATTATTATTAAAATACTAAAAAAAATCCCCTTCTTAAATTATAGAGTTAGTGATGATGATGATGATGACGATGATGATGATGATAACGTATCGTTTATTTTCATATGATTATTTACTATTTTCAGTCAATCCTGTAGCTATTGCATATGGTAAAGTTTGTACCCGATGGTGATTTATTGCAGAAACTTAACATTCCCAGGTGAGAGGCATACACATGTGTGTACATACATAGCAAGCATACAATAGAACAAAATTGATACATCACAAACTAACATTTCCCGTAAAAGCAAAATGTCAGTTTTTGACGAGCTATGGAAATTTTACACGTCACATAAAAATTTACATTGGCGCAGCTTAAAACATTTAAAACCTAAAGAAAACACATGGCTACCTTAAAACCGTTGAGCTTTGGAATTCCTTTGATGTACCATTTTAGATTCGTCTCCGTACAACATCCAACCGTAATCTGCAAGAATTCTTTCGTTCTAGAAAGCTTAGTATTGATTCTTCATAGTGGTGATATTTTGATGGAAGCGCTCTCCTTGTTCATCAGACAGTGCTCAAAAACATCCAGATGTGACTGGAGGAAATAGATTACCTTTTCAAAAGCAGCGCACCATAAAATAGGCCTGATTAATTTTGTTGTCGACCAGTATAATTAATGTGCAGACCAATATTGTGCTTCTAGTACACTTTAGGGTTATGATCGATGAAGGGTATCGAATGAGGGGGATTAAATCTAAGGATCTCCAGCTCATCTTCGTGAGGTTTCAAGAGTTTCTCTTGAGAGAATGGATTAGGGTCGCGTTCTGAGATTATCGTAAGCTAGTACTTTCTATTTCGCGATTGTATCATTGTGTTCACCGGGGTTTGAGGTTTGCGAATGTTCAAGCCACCCAACGCACTTTCAGACTCGTTGTCCATCAAAGATTTGTTCGACAAGAATTGCCATTTTTTTGGGGGGGGGGTTAAGGGGCTATCTGGCGACTGCCGACTTAGGCATAAGTTGCTTTCAGGTTGCTTTCTGTCGAAGACGACAGAAAGCAACCTGAAGCCGCCGCGGCATTGGGGGATAGGTCCATGGGAACAGTCACGGCGCAATGGCACGCAACTTTAAGTTCCCTTCGACCGTCTCCCATCTTCTTTGCCAAGCAGTCCGAAGAGCTGCCCGTATTCCTGCCATGTAGTCGGTGTGAGGAAGAGCGAAACGCTGGTCCGGTCGCAGAGTCCTCGCGGACTCTTTGGCGCTCTCATCGGCGCGCTCATTCCCCGCAATTCCTACATGTCCAGGAACCCAGCAGAAGATAATCTCGACATCTGCCCGGCTCGCCAAAACCGTGGCGTCACGGATATCACGAACCAGGGGATGCGGAGATTCCAATGCCCCGAGAGCACTCAGGGCGCTTTGTGAGTCGCTATAGATCTTAATCCGGTCTCCGAACCGGGCACGTCGCGTAATCTCCCGTACCGAGTGGTGTATTGCCACCAGCTCGGCCGTGAAGACAGACGCAGCGCCTGGTAGAGCCCCGCTGACTTCAAACAGAGGGGATACGGCGTGGAAGCCGACCCCCTCTTGGGACTTGGAGCCATCCGTATACACTGGCACGGTTCCAGCGTGACACAATGTGTGCTCCAAAAAGGTCGAACGCAATAATCCCGGCGCAGTACAAGCTTTGGGAGCAGAGGCGTGGCGACAAATAGCCAAATGTGGTACCCTCCAGGGTGGCGTCCTGGGCAAAACCAGGGGCGCCACCGGCCCGAGAGCGATATCTACCTCTCGAAGGAGTTTCCTGGCCCTAAACCCAAAAGGCTTAGGGTATGACTGGCGTCTCTCGACGGCATAGGCACCATCGAGATCAGCTGCGGATGCAGTGAGAGCTGTTGGCGACTGAGGGAGGCGCCGGGCTCGCGCGTACAGTCGAGTGATACATTGAACGCGGCGCAGAGCGAGTGGCATCTCCCCAGCATCGACCAACAGGCTCTCAATGGGGGAAGTGCGGAAGGCACCGGTCGCAAGGCGAAGGCCGGTGTGGTGGATCGAATCCACCTTCCGCAATAAACGCTCGGCTGCGGATGCATAAAACTCGCATCCGTAGTCGAGCTTCGAACGAACAAAGGATCGATAAAAAAGTAAAGCAGTAGCCCTATCAGCGCCCCAAGCGCTGAACGTCACGGAACGGAGAATGTCCATGGCGCGGGTACAAGAGACCCTAAGGCTGCGAATATGAGCCTCCCAGGTGAGGCGTCGGTCGAATACAAGACCAAGGAAACGGTGCGACTCAACCACATCGAGGCGCACCCCATTAAGAAACAAATCTGGGTTGGGGTGAAGCCGTGGATGGCGGCAGAAGTGCACCACCTTAGTCTTGGCCAAAGAAAACCTAAACCTGTGGGCTTCGGCATAGCGAGAGACGCGGTTCAATGCCTGTTGGAGTCGACGCTCCAGAGTTGGCATCTGGGCCGCGCCAAAAGAGATCGAAAGGTCGTCCACGTAGAGCGTAGCGAGAACATCTTCCGGCAGCACCGAGGTGATGCCGTTGATGCTCAGGGCAAAGAGTGTGACACTGAGGACACTTCCCTGCGGGACACCCTCTTCCTGCTCCTTTGGGCCGGAGAGGGCTTCCCCCACTCGTACGCGGAATCGACGATCTCGCAAAAATTCAGATATAAAAATTGGGAGGCGTCCCCTCGCCCCTTCGTGTGGAGAGTCTCCATGATACCGTATCGCCATGCGGTATCATAGGCCTTCTCCAGATCGAAAAACACCGTGGCGTAGTGCTGTCTACGAAGGAAAGCCTCGCAGACGGCATATTCCAGTCGGAGCAGAGCATCTGACGTGGAGTGGAACTTGCGGAAGACAGATGGCCTCCGCTGTCCAGGAAAAAGGCTAATCTAACATTTACTAATTTCTCCATCAACTTGAACACGCAAGAGGTTAGAGAGATTGGGCGGAAACCGGTCGGAGTAGAGTGATCTCTCCCCGGTTTGCGAAAGGCAAGCACAGTAGCGATTCGCCAGGAGTCTGGGAGAAGACCTTCCACCCAGATCCTGTTGAACAAATCTAACAAAAAGGCCATGCCTCGCTCACCTAGATGTCGAAGCATGGCGTACGGGACATCGTCCGGACCATGGGCGGTGTCCGCGCACGAAGCGAGAGCGGAACGCAACTCGCTTACAGTAAACTTTTCGTTGAAGAGTTCTCCGCCTCTGGAGGTAAAGTCCAGCCGGCGGCCTTCCGCGACATCACGACGTGCATTGAATGCTGGCGGAGCAGCATCACGGCTAGAGAATGCAGAAAAAGCGGTCGCGAAGGATTCCGCCACGGACGCAGGGTCCGAGATTGCGGTCTCATTCTCCTGGAGAACGGGAGGGGGGTCCTGCGAGAACTTGCCCCGAATCCTTTTGACTCGCTTCCACACCTCAGCTAAAGGGGTCTTCCCGTTAAGTGAAGACACGTATGCCCGCCAAGAAGAGCGGCGGGCGTGCTTCGAAATATACCGGAACCTAGCCCTAGCCCGACGAAATTCAACGACAGTGAAATCGTTCGCATATGTAGGCATAACGCTTCTGTTTGAGGGCCGTCTCACACTCGGCCGACCACCTTGGAGTGGACGGCGTTCAAAACGGCCAGACGTCCTAGGAATAGTAGTCAGACCCACGGCAATAAGGTTGCCGGCGAAGAACTCAACGGCCTCATCTACCGACCTAAACTCCTCGACTGAGATAGACAGTTCAGTCATTTCCTGAAATGCAGGCCACCAAGCACCAGCGAGGTGGTCTCTCAGGCGGCAGTTGCCCTAAAAATGATATTTAAATGGGAAAGTGATCACTACCATGGAGGTCATAAACCACCCCCAATCAAAATCAGGCTGTGCATCCGAAGAGCACAAAGATAGGTCAAGGCAAGAAAATGAAGCGGTTCTCGGACAGTGATGCGTAAATTCATCCACGTTTAGGACACCCATCTCAAGCTCTTCGATCAGATCGGCAAGGACTTGTCCCCTGGGATTTATGGAGTAATCTCCCCAGAGAGGATGCCTGCCGTTCAGATCTCCAAGTAAGAGATAGGGCCTCGGCAACCGTGCCACGACGCGGCCGAAGTCCCTCGCGTCGAAGTCAGCTGACGGTGGAATGTACGCAGAAATGATAGTATACCTCCTATCCAGGTGCAGCTGCACAGCCACTACCTGAAAGGAGATATCTAAAGAGAAAGGAAGAACGGAGACATCATGCCGGGTGTAAACCGCGCATCCCCCAGCCCGGCCATCCCGCGGTGGTGGGGTCGCAAGACCCTTGTACCCCGGGAGGGCGGGCAGCGGGCACGCGCCTAGCATGGTCTCCTGCAAAAAGATAGCTAACGGGAAGCGGGACGAGACGAGCCTCCGCAGCTCCTCCCAGTTGGCCCGGAGTCCACGGCAATTCCATTGAAGGAATATGCCCTCCAGGCCTAGCTCGGAGGAGACGCGGGGGCCCTCCTCGAACTGAAGACCCTCACGGGAATGCCCGTACGCTTGCCGGGGGCAGAACCCCAGGCGCGGTTGGCCGGACAAAGCGCTGGAGGCGCTGTTGGCCGGACAAAGCGCTGGAGGCGCTGTTGTCCGGACAAAGCGCCGGAGGCGCTGTCGCCTTCGAGGACTTATTGGGGGAGGTTGGGCTCGCCATGTGAGTCTTATTCTCCCTCCGCCTCGAAACCTTAGGCGGGCGCTGCAGCTTCGGAGGCAGGGGGGCCCTCTTTTCGAGGAACCACCGTCTCCGAGCCACTCGCTCCACCTCGGGGCGTGGGCGAAGGTGCCGAAGCTCCTTTGTTGCTGTCCTCCTTTCGGGGGACAGCTTTAGGAACCCCCGAAGATGGCCTAGCGACCATCTTCAGGGGTGTTGCCTCCTGTGAGTCTAACGACTTGGTGGAGGCGCGTGGCCGTTTCGCCTTACGGGAAACGGTCACGCTGGGGGAAGAGGGGGGAGCCCTGGTTTTAGCCGGGGATGGGTATGAACCCTTTTTGCCGCCAGCTTTACCAGGGGAGCGCCCGGGTTGGGAAGAGCCCGCAGAAGGGCTCCGAATGGGCGCGGAAACAACCGTGCTCGTTGGCCTGGATGGGCCAGGAGCAGAGGGTGCCTTTCTAACTACTGAGGCATATGACGTCTCAGGCAGAGCTGGGCGCGCCAGGACCAAGTCCTTAGCCTCGCGGAATGAGAGTCTATCCTGAGCCTGAACGGCCAGGATTTCTTTCTCCAGGAGATATGCACCACATTGCTTCGAAGAAGCAGGGTGCGGCTCTCCGCAATTGACACACTTGGCCACACACGATTTGGACTTATCGTGTGCGACCTTGGAGCAATTTACACAGACTTCGGGTGACCCCGACTTTGCACGTCTACATGAGCGATTCGTATGGCCGAAGCGGTGACAGTAATAGCACCGCCGCGGCAGTGGCACGAATGCCTTCACGCGGTAGCGGTACCAACCGGCACGCACCGACTCAGGGAGCTTGTCACAGTCGAACGTGACGAAGAGTGTAGGGGTGGGTCTCGAGGCCCCTCCCTGTTTTCTCATCACACGTTCGACCTTGACCGCCCCATGGTCGGCCAGCTCTAGGGTGATGTCTTCTATGGAGTAGTCAACGAGTTCCCTCGCATAAACTACTCCTTTCACAAAGTTCATGGTTGAGTGCGGCGTCACACTCACCGGGGTGCCATGAAGTGTCCAAAGAGCACTTATCTTGGCCGCCTCGGCGGGATTTGCCGCATTCGCCAGAAGGCTGCCGTCCGAGAAACGGGTCACCTTCGGCTTTCTACCAATTGCACTAGCTAATCCTCTTCTCTGATGGATCATGTTGCCCTTGGACAACATGGTGCCATCAGTGGAGCGAATAACGAGGAAGTGTTTGAAGCCAGCGGGCTCGAAAAAGCCAGGTAACATCTGAATGAGGGGCCGTGATGTCATCGAGACTCCGCCATGTGCACTCTTAGTGTTAGTCTTGGTCAGGGGCTCCGCACACGAGGGGGTAGAGGGGCCGGATGTGCTGATCTTCGCTTGGTCGCCTACCAAAGTGGCAGCAGACCCATCCGTCCCCACAGCCCCCGCGGATGGAGAGGAACCCCGAGTCTTTTTCGTCTTTTTAGTCCTTTTAGTCCTTTTCTTTTTTGGAGAGGAGGGCGGGGAATGAACCCGCTTCTCACCCCCGCCGGCAGAAGCCCCCAGGCCAGATGGACCGGCCTCAGCCAGGTCCCTCTCCGAAATGGAGAAGGTCCTGGTTGTTGTAGGGGCACCTGTCGGAGGAGATCCCTCTCCTCCTTTTACTGCCTCGGAGCCCTCAGCCATTTGAGGAGGACCTTGCATAGGGGCGGATTCGGGTTCGGTGCTTGGCGCCGAGCCCGAATTCCCCCCCATGGAAGGCCCTACCGTCTGAGGCTGGGTCTCCTCAAGGACCATGTCTATCACAGGAGGGGCCTCCAGTTGGCCATCCCCTCCCAGGACATCGCAGGTCCCCATGGCAGTGTCGCCAGTCTTGTGTGGGAAGGCACAGGCCTTGACCCTGGCAAGGTTTAAAATTCTTGCCAGCAGGTCTTTTGAGGGAAGCGACCGAAGGGGCCTGGCTTCCCTCTCCCCCCTAAGGGGGTGTGCCCTACCGAGCCGCTTCGATGGGGAGCGGATGGCTAAGGGCTGCCTGCTGGCTTTCTTGGCAGTCCCCTTGGAAAGAAAAGAGGAAACTGCCGCTGGGAAAAGGGAGGTGCCTGAAAGCACCTCCAGAGAAGGGGGTGAGGGGAAGTCCCCTGCACCCGTAGGCGAAGGAGAGGAGTAAGCCTCCTCTCCGGTTAGAGAAATGTGGAGGGTCCCCTATGCAAGCACAGGGGATCGACCTCCATTTTTTGCTGGAGCTGCCCGAGGGCGGCTCCGTTGTTCTTGGGGAAGTTGGGGGTTGGGTTTTTTTTGTTTGATCTTTATTATTGGGCATGGTGACCCTTTTTTTAACACGGGATGCAATAGCGCACACCTCTCGCAGTAGCCCGCACTGCGAGAGGTGCTTACAAGCCCGGCAGAGCCAGGCGCCGCCATTTGGGACCACCCCTCCCGTCTCGTGGCCTGGCAATTCATCGGCATGGCGGCTCCACCTTGAACACGGCGTAAAATATATAGATTGTGAAGAGGAGAGGAAAAGGGATGTGAGGAAGGTATGGGTGGGGATGAAGCAGGTTGTTAAAAACCAGCCACCCTAGACCGGAGCTCAGGGGGTAGGGAACATTGTCCCCCACCCCCTCAGCCCCGATGCGGGACGGTTGGCTGAAAGGAAGGTCAACATCTACCCTGTGAAATTAGAGGCTGACCAGAGAAAGTTGTGGGAGAGGTTGTGTGAAAAGAGAGGAAACAAGTGTTTTGAAGGAAGGAAGAGAGGCTAAGCTGGGGCCGGACGGAGCGCTGGATCCCGTCAGCACGGCGGCCAGGATGGCAAATCGCCGCGCCCCTTACGGGGACAAGAATTGCCATTGGACTCTGACGCCGCTGACTCTTGAGCATAAACGTTCTATTAAGTTGTCAAGAAATTAATACCATCTTTAGAAGAAAAAAAACTTGTAATTGTTCAATTTGTTCCAAATTTGTGGCAAAATGCCTAGGCACCCTTTAAGCTATCAATGCCTAGGCCTTTTTTAAACTATAAAATTTGTGTTTGGATGTCGCGTGATCTGTCTGGGGGACGTTTACAACGTGTGGATATTACTTGATCTCTGGCTCGAAATGACCGTGATTCATGAATTGAACTTTTTTTTTTTTTAAGGGTCTATCTGACGACTGCCCCACTTAGGCATAAGTCGCCGTAAACAAAAAGCCTAGTTCTAGGCTACTTTAAAAAATTTGAACAGGAAACAACAATAAAAAGAAATAACAATAACAATAACAAAAACAACAACTAAACCTAGTTAAATGAAAGGGAGAAGGCTGGCCTACCCCAAATAGTCAACAAGTCCACCAGTCAATGTGCACGCACTCGTCCCGAGTACAAAGGACAGGTGGTAGCGACCTCGCCCATCCCGGTACCGGGACAGGTAACGTGCGCGAAGATCACCCAGACTGGGACATTCGAAAAGAATGTGCCGAACAGTCTGGGGGACGACGCAGTCGTTGCAATAGGGCGCAGGCGAGCGCTCCATCAGATAGCGATGCGTCACACGAGTGTGTCCGATTCGGAGACGACAGAAAGCAACCTAAAGCCGCCGCGGAATTGGGGGATAGGTCCATGGGAACAGTCGCGGCGCAATGGCACGCAACTTTAAGTTCCCTTCGACCGTCTCCCATCTTCTTTGCCAAGCAGTCCGAAGAGCTGCCCGTATTCCTGCCATGTAGTCGGTGTGAGGAAGAGCGAAACGCTGGTCCGGTCGCAGAGTCCTCGCGGACTCTTTGGCACCCTCATCGGCGCGCTCGTATTGAACATAAAGAAAAAAAAAATATTCTATTCCTAGACGCGGTCAGAAACAGCAGGCTATGCTCTCTTTGCATATGGTGGGATGTGAAAGAAATTAGGTGTTCCTCAATAATAAAACAATTACTACAGACCTATTTGTATGCTAGACAAATGCAACGTTAAAATAAAGCTCTTGAACAAAACCGTCCAGTTGTCAATCGAAAGGGTCGTCGTCATCCACCTTCATGACAGTGTACTACAGCCACACGTGGCGCACTTGACCAAAGAAAAAATTATTGCGATAGGTTGGGAAGTTGTTCTTCATCCTCCATATGTACCTGATCTTGAAACAGGTGATTAATATTTATTTAAGTTATTTCAACATCACCTAAATGCCAAATTTATTATGATATAAAGCAGTTGGAAAAGGATATCGAATCCTATATTTCATCAAACCCGAATTAATTATACAAAAAAGGTATCCACAGCTTAATTAAACGATTGAATGGCGTTAACAATAATAATGGAAAGTACTTGACTAATTAATAGATCGAGGTCTCCAACGCGAACGATATCGACCCCCACCAGGAGCCGACAGGGCATTTTCGTTGGTCGAAAACCATTCGGATGTCGACAAAAGAGTCGGGATTCCATGAAAGGGACTAGCAATCTAAAAAGGTTTTGGAACCTTGGTCTGTATTTTGTCAACGTATTCAGGTACGTTCTGGTCAATGTGTTGTTTATCCCATGGTCCACATTTTGACCAACAAAGATTCTAACTTCCAATGTAATCTTGCCCCATACCATAACTTATGGGGCAGCGAGATGAACTTCAAGCCCTATTCTAGCCTTTCCTATCAACCGACCTGAATATCATCGAGCCACTGTGAACAGTCATAATCAAAATAAAACAATGAAAATGGCATTATATTCCGTTTAAGATTATATAAACATGGAATAATCTATTCCACATAAACGCTGAGTTCGAGGGAAATGCTGATTGGGCATCATGTTAAAATGGCTATACCTTGTTACTAAATTGTTTACATTAGATATTAGTCTTGAATGTGGGTAATTTTTTTTTTTAATATTCCAAGTGGCTTCAAGTTAATTTGCCAGGCATGATGCAGGTGGCTACAAATTGTTCGAGTTTTAAGAGCAACCACGTTTTCACCGTTTAAACATTTAGATTTGAATATTGATATTAAATATTCCTAATGAAAACATTTACCCTCCCCTTAAAGTCCTGGGGGTTCATCACGGTTTGCGCAACGTTCTTGGAGATACGAACGGGAGCCTCAGCTGAGGTGCCTTCTTAAAACGTGACTTAGTTGTGGTCACGGTAGGCAAGAGCACACTACGTGTCACGCTGGATCCGTGTCAGTGTATACGGATGTCTCCAAGTTCCAGGATGGGGTCGGTTTCCACGCCGTATCCCTTCTGTTTGAAGTCAGCGAGGCTCTATCAGGCGCTGAGTCCATCTTCACAGCCGTGTTGGTTGCAATACATCGCTCGGTACGGGAGATAACGCGTCGTGCCCGGTTCGGAGACCTGATTGTGATCTATAGCGACTTACAAAGTGCCCCGAGTGCTCTCGGGGCATTGTAATCTCCGGGCTCTAGTTTCGCGATATCTGTGACTTCACAGTTTTGGCGAGCCAGGCGGATATCGAGATTATCTTCTGCTGGGTTCCTGGATATGTGGGAATTGCAGGGAATGACGGCGCCGAAGAGTCAGCGAGGACTGGTCGACCAAACCATCGTTTCGCTCTTCCATCTCCTTTGTTCTTCTTGAGCTTACAAAGTATTGTCAGTATGCTCTTTATGTGAATTTCATTATCCAGTTGGATGATCGCGTTCACGAGTGGAAAGAGACATGTGGCACAATTACCACGCACACACACTCTCCTCTCAATCCGTAATTTATATATACGTTACATTTCAAACTACATGAAAATTCGCATCCATTATGAGTAACTTAAAGTTGCGTGCCATTGCGCCGCGACTGTTCCCATGGACCAACCCCCCAATGCCGCAACGGCTTCAGGTCGCTTTCTGCGTCTTCGAATTGGGCACACTCGCGGAACACACCGCCATTTGATAGAGCGCTGGCCTGCACCTTATTGCGACGATTGAGTTGCCCTCTGGACTGTTCCGCACATTCTTGTTGAATGCCTCCACAAAGCGACCCTCTCGTGTTCCCAATCGACGAGGGTTGGTTCTCTCTTATTTTATACCCATAATTACGAATTTAAGGAGAAATTATAATTTTTCTTCTATTAAAAGCTGAGAATCACTAAACAGAAGAGACTTAAATCAAAATAAACCCTTTGAGGAAACTGAAACAACGAATTATGTCCAAGCTATACCACTAGACTAGCCTCGTCTTCCGTATTTAAAATACGATTGCAAACAACTTCAATATTAAGTGTATATGGGAGCTGGTTTCCCTGCGCCAGGTTTAACTCCCCTGAAGCTGCCTCTGTTGTTATCTCTGTAATCTTGTGGGATTTCTATGGATCTTCTATCCTCTTCGTCTAATGCGTTGTTCAATTTGTCCCACAACTGGCTTGCCCTCTTGTGTAGGGACACATTAGTAACCGGAAGGTTGATCTCCTGGTGTACGTCCCTTATTCTTTTACGTTCGCGTCTTCTTGTGTTTGTAATAATGTATACAGCGGAGTTTTTCAATCTCTAGAGTTTCACCGCCCTTGTCTTGAGGAGTCTGTTCAGTGGAACAGCTGGATATAATAATGTGGCTCTGCAGGTACATTGTAAATTTTGATTTTATTTTTTCTAATTAGTCCTCTGAGTTGGAACATTTTAGTGAGATGCCTTATTGCCTTGTTGATTATGTCCTCAACGTGCTTACCATAACCATACCTAGTGATTTTTAAGCCGAGCACATTTCCCTCGTGCTGATATCTATATCTCTCGCCCTCCACCTCGACTCTGGATGTCTTCCTTCTACCTATGGGAACGATCGAGAATTTGTCGGTGTTCGTTCTGATCTTCCACTTCCTTTCAGTTATTAATGTTGGTATCAGAGAGAGAAAGAGAGAGTCAAGCGGACAAAGAGGCCTAGGAAGTATCTCATGGACGAACGCACCATCAACCGACGTCTCTCGGTAAACTTTCAGGGCGATAAAGAAGCGAGATGAGTCAAACTGGAGCCCGGAACCTAAATCAGCGAAAGGGCGTAAGCCCTTACCCGCCGTGCCTTGAATCTGAGTGGGACCCACTTCCGACGGCAAACAAAATTGCTTCCGGCGAAGTCGTATATATTTCCCAGCGCGGAAACGAGCAAATTAGTATTCGACCAGCAGGCAGGCACTGCTCACGCAGTATCCAAGCAGTAATTAAGAGGATTCATTAGAACCAGCCAATGGACAAAACGTGCCATTTCACAAGCGACTCTCTGGTACCCTAAGGACTCGCAGGCAAGAAACCAGTTGTTCAGAACTACGGCATTCAAGGCCGTAGGGACTCATTCTGGAATAACGCGCTTCGCTCCGTGCCCTGCAAGGATACTCCCTCGAACAACCACTCGAGGCCCCCCTTCCCCTCTTGGAAAATCGTAAGCTTATTAAATTTTTCTCTATCACCGTCGAAGAGGCGTGGCGCTTTCTGAATATGAAGCTTCACCTCATCATCTCCCGTTTTCTTTCTGGTAAATATTGTGTTACTCATAGCTCGTACCGAAGCATTCATTGTAAATTAATTTTCCTTTGCTGAACGATTAGTTTTCCCATAGTGTATAATTATTGTTAAATTCTGTTATTTGCTTGTATAATAGTAAAGATTAATTTTGTTTCTCTTGTTTAAATCCAAGAACCACATAAAAAGCCATTGATCTATTTTCTAAGTCTGCCAACGGTAGAAAACGCACTCCAATATCCCCCGTACTTAAAAGGGACTTCCCCCGCGTCTAGGGAGGGCAAGCGAAGGTCAGGGAAGCCTATCTGACCTACGACAGTTGGCTATTTCCCTAGCAGTTATTCTGGCCATGTGTCGAGCATGTCTGTAAGGGCTATTCGCGATTATGGTGATACCATCCGTGTGCTGAATATACGTATACCGGGCTGGGTAGATCCATCGTGTAGATGCTGTACAGGGTTCGACTTATTCAGCCCCTCTGAGGGACTTCAAGATCGGCCCGTCGTGTCTCTCTATCGAAAAATACACTGTTTGGTATGCGATGTAATCAAATAGGCATTTCGTTAGGTTCTGTGGTAGCTCTAACCTTCTTATCTTGAATTTGAGGCCTATCCTCCAGACTTTATTAAAGGCTTTTCGGACGTCACTCAACACCAAGTTAGTGTAGTTTTTATCGTATCTTGCCTTTGTTATGGTTTCAACTAGGACTGCCAGCGCCGTTTCAGTACTTCTTTTTCGAAAATCATGGTTGTGCTATTAATGATCTCTCTTCAAGATTATTCATCAATCTTTTGTTGATTATCCTTTCTAGAAGCTTGGCCAGTGTTTCTAATAACGTTATGGGTCAGAGATTTCCCTGGTAATTTGGCTGTTTACCAGTCTTTGGCAGGAATATGATTTTCCCTTTTTTTTAATGGGTCTGGGAAGTAACCCGCGCTAATAGTGGCATTGAATATGAAGATTTTTTTTCTATAAAGGAATCCGATGCATGAACCAGATTCTCTCTGGTAATGCCCGATTCTCCAAGGAACCTCTGTTTGGTGTTAAATAAGATGTTTTAGAACTCTGGGAGAGTCACTGGTTCCATACTTTGCTCCTCTAAATGTTCCGATTGAGGCACAATGGTTGGGGACAATCTCGAGGTGATGACGTTAGAGTTCTGCTATGACCATTTTCTTGTGTTCTCCGTCGAAATCTTTATTTTCGTTGGCTGATGCATCAAATACTCCTTTCCAATGTTCACGCAGTGTAGCTTCGATCTTCTGGGGCTCTTTTATTTCCCTCCCATTTTGCTTTAATTCTAACTTAGTTTTTGTACGCCTTTTTCTCTGGCCAAGTTGATTTTGTTCTAGAATTTTGATGGATTTATTTCTGAGTCAATCTCCTCTGCACAGGGTTGGCAAAACCCCCGAAATTTTGAAAAGATCTATTAAAACCTGTTTTTTTAAAAAACTCGGGTTTTATTCTGGGGGTTTTCAAATCTAGTTTTTTTTCAAAAAGCAAGCACAAAATACATTAGAATAATATAGACAAAGAATAGCTATCTCTATTTTTATAATATTAATAATTAATTAGTTTAATAATTATATTAAGGTGAGAACAGATCACAGTAACAGATCACCGATCGAGAATTGTGGGTACCCATGATAGCCATAACCTGTAGAAGGAGAGATGAATTATTATGAGTCAGTATCAGAGAAATAACCTTATTTGATACATATTTGTTGAAATTATAAACATAGATATGCATTTTGAATAAAATAATGATAAGTAGCGTTCATTTCTTGAAAAAAAGTAAATTTGAAAAAAAACCCGGGTTTTTTTCAAATTTCACTTGTGAAAAAGCCCCGAAAACCTCGGTAATAAAACCCGGATTTTAGGGTTAGCTTTTTTTATTTGCCAACCCAGCCTCTATAAACCGATCCCACCTTGTATTCCTTTCCTCCGCTATAGCGGTGATAAAGTCCTCCTTTATTCGTTGTAGTCTAGCCCTCTCACCTCTTTGGGGTCCTTTCTTCTCGATGGATTCTCTTGTTATTTTATAACAACTCTCGAGCTCAGCAATTTGCGGTGTTCTTAATAGATGCGGAAGTGTTCTTGACGTAGTTTTCGGTGCGTATTTATCATCTGCCTTGACCAGCGCCTCCATTGATTTCTCAAGTGCTTGGTCCATTTCCTCTAACGAGGCTTCGGATAAATCGTTCTGATTGTGCCTTGTTGTTTTTCCCCAATTAGCCTGTCTGTATTGTTTCTTTGGTGGGCAGTTCACCTGCATTCAGTCGAGCAATATCTTCATTATGACCATTTCATGGTCACTGGTTGATGGTGGCCTTTTTTCTATTAGGTAATTGTACTGGAGATCTGGGGTTGCCAGTACAATATCTGGTTTGGTAGCTCTGTTAGGGCCGAAGAATATTGGTCAGTCTGGGCCTATCTTTACTACTACCCCTCTCTCTAGTAGAGTATCGAGATTCTTTCCTGCCTTATTGAATTGACTCATGTAGCCCGAGGCTCTACTGCGGGCGTTCAGATCACCCAAGAAAATGGCTTGATCTTTTCTTCCGAAAATCTCCAGGAAATTGTGGAAGAGCAAATAGTCCCTCCTTGGGGGTTGATACCCTGTGGGAATGATCAGGTTTCCTGTATCTGTTTTTATGCTAATTGCCATGAATGCTTCGTCTAAAGCTTTCAATCTGATGAATTTGATGCCATTTCGCACTGCGATCGCTACTCAGTCGAAATTTACGTCATTAGTATTTTGGACTATTACTGTATAGTTGAATATGTTAATATCATTTGCCTCTGGGTCGATATTAATTTCATTTAGCATAATTACTTCCAGATCTTATTTTTAAAAAGCGTTAATTAGTGAGTGCCTTTTATTATTCCAGCCTGTGATGTTGTGACTTATGATTTTTAATTTTCTGATTTGATCCATTATTTGGGGCCTTTTTCTTCTGAACTTTATCCTTTTTCGTCTTTTCTGATTTCCCTTTCTGTGGGCGATTTTTCTCTTCCGCTTCGTTTTTTCTTGAATGTCTCCTTCTTAACTATGTGGCATAGATGTTGGGGGATGCTCAGGTTGCCTCCGATAAGCATTTTGAAGAATTCGCAGTCTGAATATAGGCTCTCAAACTCATACTTTATGTAGCCTTTTTTGATCCCTTGAAGCATTTCACTATTGGTCTTTGGCAAGGGTATCTCCTACGAAGCAAAATACTTTACTCTAAATTCCTTTTTCTCTTCTCCTTTATCTGTAGGACTCTCGATGGTGGTAGCCTCATTAATGTCCTCTTGAATTTCATCTTGGTCTGTTGGGGTGGCTTCTTCGTAGCTGTTATCCACTAGGATTGGACCTGTTTACATAGGATCATCTCTGTTCCTGCTCCTTTTCTCTCGTTGCCTTTGCTCTTTTGGTTCTGCTGGGACGGGTGTTGACTCCTCTGACTGACTTGTGGTTTTTGGTTTGGAGCTTACTTTACCTGTTGATGCTGGTTTGTAGCTTTCGTTAAGGATGTCCGCCGAAGGGTGTTTCTGGGTGAATCCGTTAGTCTTTAACATATGATTTAGCTCTTTTGAATAAGATTCCGGGCTAGCCACATTTAGTACACAGGCGTGCAAAATAGATGCCAGTATATTCCGTGATTCACCCTGTCTTAGTTAAATAATATTCTTGGTGGGTTAGATTTACTCTACGGTAGCTTTTGAAACCTTTGCGAATGTTATATTTTGCTTCTCCTCCTCCTGTCTAGCTTTTTTCTTCTTCTTGCTATTTATTATCTCTCATTTGGGGGGCAAGCCATCGCTAATGTACGGTAGTCCCCTCTGCAGTTTAGACATTTCTTGTTTAAGGTGTCACATTCACGCCATGTGTGCATTTTACTACTACACTCGGAGCACCATTTAATTTCCTTCATTGGGCAGCCTCTTGTAACATGCTTCTCTAAAGCGAAGCAGTTAAAGCAAGTTTGGATGCTTATAAATTCTTCGCTCTTTATCTGTTCTGGGGTGATTTTTAAGTGGAAAGCTAAAAGGCCAATCTCTTTGGCTTTCATTGCCATACTAGTCTCCCTGAAGATCACTTTGAAAACAAGTGTATATTCCGTGTTGTTACTTCTGTTGTTAAATTTGATAACTTCCTTGACTTTGCCCAACTTTGGGCCCTCTCAACTTACTTTTTTTTATCTCTTCTTCATTATGTTGCCCGATCCATGAGTCAACTTGGTGAGTAAATAGTTTTCTGAGCTTCTATTTGTGAGGGTATTTTCGCCTCCAATCCAATTCCCTCTAATGCTTTCGCCGTTCTCTCCGATATCAGTTTATCAACATCTTTATCATATTGACAAAGCGCAATATATGAGTTTGAGTAGTCGAGAAGTCGTACCAAAACAATTCCTAGTTCACCGTAAATAATCTTGAAAACATTTAACATGTAGTTCAACAACTACATCGTTTAATTGAAGATCTTGAACAAAACCGTCATTCACGGATCAACCGAACGAGTATTCTCCTTCAAGACTGCACTTTTCCTTACACGTGGTATTTAATTCATTATAACCTCACCTAAATGGCAAGGTTTACTCTACCCTAAAGATAGAAAAGGACATCAAAACCTTTATTTCATCGAATCAGAATTGATTCTTCAAGAAAAGAATCTACTGTTTAGTTAAATAATGACATATCATAATCAATTATGATGAAAACTACTTTGCTGATTAAATTTATTTATATAAAAAATAATTTTACTTTTCTTTAAAAACCACTTTATTGACAACGTAGTATTAAGTTTGGAATATCATCTATATATGGGTGTCGTGGTATGACCAGGTGTATGCGGTTATACGCACACTGGCCTACTGGCCAACAGAAATTAAGGCTCCACCTTGGGATGCTTCTAAGAGTGCTTTAAATACACAGTTGCTAGGCCAAGGAATATTCAAAACACTGCTACAAAAATATACTTTAATAGGACTAAAGTTTACATATACATATAGGACAAGTTAAATGGCAATGCAATTAAATATTGACGGTTCACGGCTAAGATGATTAACACTATCAATTAAGTTTGAACCGAGAGATAATTAATTAAGTATTGATTTTATAATTATGCAAGTTCTAGAGTAAAGGGGATCCTTGAGGTTCGACGCGGTAAAGGTGGGAGGAGCTTGACGAAGTGGGGATTAAATGCCTTTTACCTTGATGTGCGGCAAGTAGGACTTGGTAGGTAAGTTCGACCTTGAACTTTTGTAGGCGTCTCACGGGACGCTCAACTTCGGGAAACTCAAGTTGGGGCCTCTTATCCTTAAGAGGCAAGCGGAAGGTGCTTCGGGGATGGCTTTTCCGATCCTTGAAATTCGAAAACGTGGTGAGAAGGGTTGAAGCGTGCCTAACTATCTCCACGAACAACACTGAGTGACAACTAGCTCTTCCTTGGCTCTTCGACAATCACTCAATTCTTCTCTGGACGAGAATGTAGTCGATTCCCTCTGCACTAACGAAGACATTACGGATAACGTACTGGACGACGGCTTCAGACACAATGTGCATGTGAACTTCGAAGTCTCGAAAATATACTCTGAAATTATCTAGACGAGGAGAGAGATTAATCGCCAATAGACTTCCTTAATTGCCTTGGGTCGCGATAAGGACCCATAGCGAGAAGTCGCGATTCCTACTTAATGGTCTTTCCATTGTTCTAATTTCGCAGTATATAGGGCAAACGAATTTAGAGCGGTCAACGGCGAACTGGGGAAGTCAGGAGAGGGGGATTCCTTCTCTTTCTCCTTATTCTTCCACAAAGGTCTTTCTAAAACACTACACAGTTCCAACAATAATATAACCTATCCCGAAGAAGCTCTCACCATATATCGAGTGGTTTCGAGTTTTAAATTGTGTAAGCCCTGGAGTGATGGCAGGGAACGTAATTAAATTCTTCGTGATATTGGCCGCTCTCACATGTGGTAAAAAAAAAAACGTTAACTGCCCTCGGATGGAAAGTTCTACTTCATCATCCATATCTTGCAGCATCTGATTATAAAGGTACGAGTCACATCTGATGTCGGTCGGTCTCTTTGGATTTACTTTTATAATTTTTTGTATGCGGAATTCAAAAAAGTATTTCTTTTAAAAGTTTTGGGGTACGATATTCAACACAGAAATCACTAAATTTACTTTGACTTCTTTTTTTTACAGGTGGGACAACAGAGTAGACAAGTAGCACAACAAACAACATGATTTGGTAGCTAGAGCTGAACTGAAACCAGGTTCAGACTTTAAACAATGTTTTATCACATCCCCTTGTTACCACCAAGAAGATTCCACTGCATCCACCATTACACATAAAACTTGGACTGATGAAGAATTTTGTCAGAGCGCTCTGAGAAGAAGGCCAAATTTTCACTTTTCGAAACCACAAAATTCAGTCTCGGGTCAGCGAGGACAAAACTGGAAACGGGTGTTTTTGAACGTCCTCAAATGAGGGTTATCGTGAAAGACTTTCAATTTGACAAATGCATGGGGTTCAATGCAGTTCTTGCCTGGCTTCCATTCAAGTCCAGACTATGAACTTGTTGTAGAGAAGTTTTGGCAAAGCTTCCAGTCTCTGGGTACAAACATTATCTCAGCTCGCTTCTAGACCACTTTCCACTATTTTTAATATTTACTTTGATAAAATAACTTGACCTCATTCAGAGATAAATGACACGCAGAACTACAGTATTCAAAAGGGACGAGTGGCTCAACTTAATTACAACTCATTTATAGAAATCTTCAGCATAGGGAGCGAGCAATTGGCGGAAGCGCTTACTTATCCCAGCAGGCAGACACACATCATCACCGGTCTTTCCTCCCCACTCCTCCACAGCACAACGTATCCACCCTCTCTTCCATCCAGGATCCTTCCGAAGGGGTATTTATATCCAGTCACATACCTCTGAGGTGCGTTCGCCGAATGATATAAAAATTACTAACGTATACTTCCCCCCCTCCCCAAAGAGAGCCGGCCCCATGGTGTTCCTCTGGCTTTACCAGTGAATGTCATTCTGATTTTTAAGCACGTTTCATTATCCGGTCGGGGGAGTGTGTTCACGATTGATAAGGCACGAATGGCGTAACTTATTACTACTTGCATCATCTCAATGGGAAAAAAGTATGGGGTCGGTGGAGGGTGATGTCAAGAACAAGCTTATTTTCCTTAGGTTAGGCCTCCACCATCTAGCTAAGCGTAAGTAGTGACGTAGTGCTCTTGGAGTGGGAACATAATACGCCACTGCAGGTTTCTTTGTACACATCGTGATTCAAAGTCACTGCAAGGTGAGGCAAGCCAGAGAAAGAGAGGGCGGGCCGCGGAAAGGCGTGCAGACTGCAGACAAGTCGACGGTTAATGGTTTTCTCCCGTTATCCTGCCCCAACTCCCCAAGAGGGAGGCATGGAGCTCCGAGATGAGAGGCTGTTCAGAGTTGAGAGTCACGGCAGAAGAGCGTTGTTAATATTATAATAATGTTACGTATGAACTTAATGTATTTGCTAATAATTTAATTTTTATTATACTTTCTACAATAGGACAACAATTTGTTGACAAAGGCCACGCAATATTTAGCCGTTGAACAAATTGAAGGAAATTTGGGACGTAAATATATCCCAAAATTCAAAAAATATTTAAAAAGTACGGTTTGAAAAAAAGGAAATCTACTCTTTATTAGCAGGATAAAATCGGAAAGAACTAGTAGACAGAAAATCAATGTTATTATTACAACTAAAACATGTTTTTTTAACCCTACCTGAGTAAAGATGCCTTTCAAGACAGGGTGATAGTGAACCTAGGGTATAAACATGAAACCCATCTGGGGAATCTGTAAGGTGAATACCAAAGAAACTTAAATTAAGTTGAAAATGCTCGAAAAGGAAAGCCCGAATTCAAGAGCGGAGAGAGTTCATTGGGGGGTTGGGGGGGGGGGTAGCTTAGCTTGACACCGCCATTAAGAGCATATCTGTCGAATTAACGACCCGCCTATTATTAGGCTCTATTTTAAACATGGTAGCAAACGGCGATAAAACACGCACAACAGAATAAAACCGCACCAACGACTAGGAAAAAAAACGGGGAAAAGCATTATCAGGTCACACAACACCCTACAATTCGGTATGAATGAACCCGTCCCGAGTACAAGGGACAAGCGGTAGCGACCACGGGACAGGTAACGTGCGCGAAGATCACCCAGACTGGGACATTCAACAAGAAGGTGCCGAACAGTCCGGGGGGCAACGCAGTCGTAACAATAAGGCGCAGGCAAGCGCTCCATCGGATAGCGGGGCGTTCCACGAGTGTGTCCAATTCGGAGACGACAACGACACTTGAAGCCATCGCGGCGCAATGGCACGCAACTTTAAGTCCTCTTCGGCCATCTCCCATCATCTTTGCCAGGCAAAATTAAGTGAAAACCATTGAGGGTATCTCCATCAGAAAGTGTGAGGTAAGATTCGTGAAAAAAGTGGAAAAGAAAAGTTAGCGGAAGTCAAAATGTTCAGAATAGTATAGAGGAAACGATTGGCACGCTCGGAAACGCGAAAGAAAAATAATGAATAAACAAGAATGTGAGAAAGGTCGGTAAAAAGAAGCTCAATGGCGAGCGCCAATCTTAAAGAGAAGGGTTTTTTTTTAAGGGGCTATTTGGCGACTGCCCACTTGGGCATAGGTCGTCTAGCTCTAGGGTACTTTAAAATAAAAATATGAAAACAAAACAACGATAAAAAGGGAAGATGACAACCAAGAGGAAGTTAGCTCCGGCCTCGGGGGGAGGTCCCCCTTCCCTTGACGCAGGAGCGTACGACCTACAAAGAAAACAACAATAACAAAAAAAAAAAAGGGACAGGCGGTAGTGACCCCACCTATCCCGGTACCGGGACAGGTAACGTTCGCCAAGATCACCCAGACTGGGACATTCGACAAGAATGTGCCGAAAAGTCTGGGGGAAGAAGCAGTCGTCACAATAGGGCGCAGGCGAGCGCTCCATCATGGAGATGCGTCACACGAGTGTGCCCGATTCGGAGACGACAAAAAGCGACCTGAAGCCGTCGCGGCATTGGGGGATAGGTCGATGTGAACAGTCGCGGCGCAATGGCACGCAAATTTAAGTTTCCCTAGACCGTCTCCCATCTTCTTGGCCAAGCAGTCCTTTGAGCTGCCCGTATTATGCCATGTAATCGGTGTGAGGACGAGCGAAACGCTGGTCCGGTCGTCCGGTCCTTGCGGACTCTTTGGAGCCCTCATCGGCGCGCACATTCCCCACAATTCCTTGGTACGCGTAATCTCCCGTACCGAGTGGCGTATTGCCACCAGCTCGGCCGTGAAGACAGACGCAGCACCTGACAGATCCCCGCTGACTTCAAACAGAGGGGATACGGCGTAGAAGCCGACCCACACTTTGGAATTAGAGCCATCCGTATACACTGGCACGGTTCCAGCGTGACACGAGGTCTGCTCCAAAAAGGAAGACGCAATACTGCCGACACCGTACAAGCTTTGATAACAGAGGCGTGATCTCTCCCTGGTTTGCGAAAGGAGAGTACAGTAGTGATTCGCTAGGAATCTTTGAGGAGACCCTCCACCCAGATCCTGTTGAACAAATCTAACAGAAAGGCCATGCTTCGCTCACCCAGGTGTCGAAGCATACCATACGGGACATCGTCCGGACCATGGGCGGTGTCCGCGCACGAAGCAAGAGCGGAACGCAACTTACTCAAAGTGAACCTGTCCTTGAAGGGTTCTCCGCCTTAGGAGGTAAAGTCCAGTCGGCGGCCTTCCGCGACATCACGACGTGCATTGAATGCTGGCGGAGCAGCATCTCGGCTAGATAATGCGGAGAAAGCGGTCGCGGAGGATTCCGCCACGGACTCGGGGTCCTAGATTGCAGTCCCATTCTCCTGGACAACGGAAGGGGGGGGGGGTCCTGCGAGAACTTGCCCCGACCTTTTGACTCACTTCCACATCTCTGCTAAATGGGTCTTCCCGTTAAGTGAAGACACGTATGCCCCCGCAAAGAAGAGCGGTGGGTGTGCTTCGAAATATACCGGAACTTAGCCCTAGCCCGACGAAATTCAGCGACAGTGAAATGGTTCGCGCAGCGCTTAAAGCGCATTTAGGCGCCGTCTCACACTCGGCCGTCCACGACGGGATTGGTCGTCGTGCAAAACGGCCAGACGTTCTAGGAATAGTAGTCAGGCCCGCGGTGATAAGGTATCCGGGGAACTCAACGGTTTCATCTACCGACCTAAACTCCTCTTCTAAGATAGAGAATTCAGTCATTTCCTGAAATGCAGGCCACCGCGTCCGCGCCAAGCACCACCGAGGTGGTCTCTCAGGCGGCAGTTGCCCTGAAAATGATATTTGAATAGGAAAGTGATCACTACCATGGAGGTCATCGACCACGCCCCAATCAAAATCAGGCTGTGCATCCGAAGAGCACAGAGATAGACTAAAGCAAGAAATCGAAGCGGTTCTCGGGCAGTGATGCGTAAACTCATCCACATTTAGGACACCGATTTCAAGCTCTTCGATCAGATCGGCAAGGACTTGTTCCCTGGAATTTATTGAGTAATCTTCCCAGGGAAGATGCCTGCCGTTCAGATCACCAAGCAAGAGAAAGGGCCTCGGCAACCGTGTTACGGCACGGTGGAAGTTCCTCACGTCGAAGTCAGCTGACGGTGGAATGTACGCAGAAATAATAGTATACCTCCTATCCAGGTGAAGCTGCACAGCCAATGCCTGAAAGGAGATATCTAAAGAGAAAGGAAGAACGGAGACATCATGCCAGGTCTAAACCGCGCATCAACTAGCCCGGCAATCTCGTGGTGGTGGGGTCGTAAGACCCTTATACCCCGGGAGGGCGGGCAGGGGGCACGCGCCTAGCATGGTCTCCTGCAGAAAAATAGCTAACCAGGAACGGGACGAGACGAGCCTCCGCAGCTCCTCCCGGTTGGCCCGGAGTCCACGGCAATTCCATTGAAGGAATATGACCTCCAGGCCTAGCTCGGTGGAGTCGCGGGGGCCCTCTTCATTGAGAAGACCCACACGGAAATGGCCGTACGCTTCCCGGAGACCGAGCCCCGGGCGCTGTTGGCTGGACAAAACGCTGAAGGCGCAGTCGCTTTTAAGGACTTATTGGGGGAGGTTGGGCTCACCATGCGAGTCTTTTCGTCCCTCCGCCTCGAAACCTTAGGAGGGTGTTGCGGCTTCGGAGGCGGGGCGCATTCTTTTCGATGATCCACCGTCTCCGAGCCACTCAGCTCACCACTAGGCTTCGGCGAAGAAGCCGAAGCTCCTTTGTTCCTGTCCTCCTTTCGGGGGACAGCTTCGGGAACCCCGAAAGATGGCCTGGCGTCCAACTTCAGGGGTGTTGCCTCTTGTGAGTCTAACGATTCGGTGGAGGCGCGTGGCCATTTTGCTCTACGGGAACACGGTCACGCTAGGGAAAGGATGGGGGGTCCTGGTTGTATCCAGGGCTTGAAGTCAACCCTTTGTGTCACCAGCTTTACCAGGGGAGCGCCCGGTTTAAGTAGAGCCCGCAAAAGGGATCCGAATGGGCGCAGAAACAACCTTACTCGTTGGCCTGAATGGGCCAGGAGCAGTGGGTGTCTTTCTAACCATTGAGGCTTAAGACGTCCCAGGCAAAGCCGGTCACGCCAGTACCAAGTCCTTAGCCTCGCTAAAACAGAGTCGATCTTGGGCCTAAACGGCCAGGATATCTTTCTTAAGGAGATATGCACTACATTGCTTCGAAGAAGCGGGGTGCGGCTCTCCGGAATTGACACACTTGGCCACACACAATTTGGACTTATCGTGTGTGGCCTTGGAGCAATTTACACATACTTCGAGTGACCCCGACTTTGCACTTCTACATGAGTGATTCGTATGGCCGAAGCGGTGAGAGTAATAGCACCGCCGCGGCAGTGGCACAAATGCCTTCACGCGGTAGCGGTAGCGGTACCAACGGCACGCACCGACTCAGGGAGCTTGTTAAAGCCGAACGTGACGAAGTGTCGGGGTGGGTCTCGAGGCCCCTCCCTGTTTTCTCATCACACGCGTGACCTTGACCGCCCGATGGTCGGCCAGCTCTAAGATGATGTCCTCTATGGAGTAGTCAACGAGTTCGTTCGCATAAACTACTTATTTCACAAAGTTCATGGTAGAGTCCGGCGTCACACTCATCGGGGTTCCATGAAGTGTCCGAAGACCATTTATCTTGGCCGCCTCGGAGGGATCCACCGCATTCGCCAGAAGGCTCCCGTCCGAGAAACGGGTCACATTTGGCTCTTACCAATTACCCTAGCTAAAGCTCTCCTCTGGTTGATCATGTTGCCCTTGGCCAACATGCTGCCTTCAGTGGAGCGAATAACGAGGAAGCGTTTGAAGCCAGCGTGCTCGAAAACGCCAGGTAACCTCCGAATGAGGAGATCCGATGTCATCGAGGCTCCAGATGTGCCGATAATAGCTTGGTCGTTTACCGAAGCAGCAGACCCATCCGCCCCCGCAGACCCCGCGGATGGAGAGGACCCCCGAGTCTTTTCAGTCTTTTTCCTGTTCTTTTTCTTTTTAGGAGAGGAGGGCGGGGAAAGAACCCGCTTCTTCCCTCCGCTGGCAGGAGCCCCTAGGCCAGATGGAACGGCCTCAGCTAGGTTCTTCTGCGAAATGGAGAAGGTCCTGGCAGTCGTAGAGGCACTAGTCGGAGGAGATCCCTCCCCTCCTTGTATTGCCTCGGAAACCCTAGCCTGATTCGGGTTCGGTGCTTGGCACTGAGCCCGGACTCCCTCCCATGGAAGGCCCTACCGCTTGAGGCTGGGTTGCCTCAAGGACCATGTCCATCTCAGGGGGGAAGGGCTCCAGTTGCTTCTCCCCCCAGGACATTGCTGGTCCCATTAGCAGCATTGTAACTAGTCACGTGTGAGGAGGCACAGGCCTTGACCCCGGCAACGTTCAATATTCTTGCCAGCAGGTCTTTTGAGGGAAGCGACCGAAGGGGTCTGGCTTCTCTGTCCCCCCTAAGGGAGTTTGCCCTACAGAGCCGGTTTGCCCGCTTTCTTGGCAGTCCCCTTGGAAAGAAAAGGGGGGACTGTGGCTAGGAAAAGGGAAGTGCAAGAAAGCACCTCCAGAGAAGGGGGTGAGGGGGAGTCCCCTACACCCGTAGGCGAAAGATAGTAGTAAGCCTTCTCTCCGGTTAGAAAAATTCGGAGGGTCCCCTGCGCAAGCAAAGGGAAAGGGATCTCCATTTTTTCTGTGGAGCTGCCCGAAGGCTGCTCCGTCGATGGCACAGGGAAAGTTGAGGGTTGATCTTTTATTTGTTCATCAATGGGCATGGTGACCCTATATTTTATACGGGGCGCAATCGCTCATCACCCCTCGCAGTAGCCCGCTCTGCAAGGGGTGCGTACAGTCCTGGCAGAGCTAAGTGCCGCCATTTAAGCCACCCCTCCCGCCTGGTGATCTGGCAGCACTTCAGCATGGCGTGCCACCTTGGGCACGGCGTAAAATTGATAGTGTGCGAAGAGAGAAGGAAAAGGGATGTGAGAAAGGTATGGGTGGGGATGAAGCAGGTTGTTAAAAACCAACCACATCAGACCAGAGCTCAGGGGTGAGGGAACAATGTCCCCTCCCCCCTCAGCCCCGATCCAGGACGGTTGGCTGAGAAAAAGGCCAGCATCTACCCTCTGAAATTAGAGGCTGAGCAGAGAAAGTTGTTGGAGAGGTTGTATGAAAAGCGAGGAAAGAGCGGGGAAACACCATTGTCTGAAGGAGAAGAGGCTAAGCTGGGGTCGGACGGGGTGCTGAGTCCTGCACGGTGACCAGGACGGCAAATCGCAGCGCATCTTAGGGGGGGAAAGAAAAGGCAGTCAATAGTGAGGCTTTATTCCTCTAAAAGGGAATTCATAAAGGGCACTCAAATGTACTAACCTGAATCCCTTAGGTGTCCTGAAAAGTTTCCCTACAGAGAGAAACCGGGACGAAGAGAGTTCACTTGGAATCTAAACTTAAAATGCCTAAAATAAGAGCTTTTCCACTTGCATTTTCCTTCCAGAAATATTCAAGTAACCTCGCACCGACGCGAAATGTGTTGTAAAATGTTATCCACCCCCACCCCCCACATATATATATATATACACTTACACTCGTTCGCATGCATTATTTCTTTTCGTAACTTCAGCTGATTTGGAGACAAATGGAACCTCGCATCCAGTGCCCAGTGTGGAATTTTTAAATCAACTGAAAAAAGAATACAAAAGAACAATGAATCCAGCCCCACACAGTCCTAGTGGTGCGTGGAGAAACACCTTTGGACAACCATTCCTTTCATCTGTTTAAGGTTTTCTGCATGATAGCGAAATTCATCATGCAAAAATCGAGAGCATCTTGATCGGTGAACCTTAAACCAGTTTGATTTCAGACGAGAGAATCCGTTCCCAACTGAGAAGGGCGCTAATAGACAATTCCCAGCAACAAACGATTTGCCTCCGCATACAAGGCACAAAGGTCGAGCCAACATAGGATAAATTTATAACAATTTCATGATAAATGACAGTTATTAAATTTAAAAATCATTCAATAAATAAAAGTTTATAGCTAACCCAACTCTCCTTACTCCACTCACTACAGAAGACAAAAAGATCAGACACGCTGCCCCACAGATCATCCCGAGTGGGGTCAGGAAAGCGAGGGATCAGGTAATCAACACAATTGCCTAGATCTGTAACATCAACCAATACGAGAAAAAATGGAAGATCCGGACAAACAGGAAGAAATCCAAAATTCTCCCGTTAAGCCGAGAGTCAACGTGGACCATCATAATAGATGGGAGGAGATACGGCTACTCCGGCGAAGGCACCATCCTGGGCCTAAAGATCTCCGACCGCGGATACTCGAGTCACTACAAGGAGAGGCAGATTATGGCGAGGAGAGAGATCTCCAAGCCTTATAGGTTCCGTGATCTTAGCTCGGCGAACATCAGGAAGTTATACCTGATGTTCATCCGAGCTAAGCTCATCTACCCTGCAGTAGTGACTCAAGCGGCCAACAAGACCACCATGAAGAGGCTCCAGCGAGTGCAGAACTCCGCATCCCTCTGCATCAACCAGACAAGAAGAAGGGAGCAAATTCGGCAGAGGGTACTGCACCATAGACAACATCTGGAGCCAATTAATATCGCTACCCAAAAACTGGCCAAAAAGGTCTGGTCTACAATGGCCAATGACATCATCACAAAAGTAAGAAGAACTGACGGCAGGATCAACATCCCTGCCAGATTGCGCGGGAAGGTCGCCAGAAATCGACGCTTTCCAAGCACAAAACACTGCTCCGAGGAAAACATAGAACACATAAACACAAAACCACAGCACACAAAACTATAAGACATACACCAATCCTAGGAGAAAACAAGTCAAACAACGAAAACAGAACACAAACGCGAAGGGCAATTCTAACATCGAGCAATAACAAAGGCTCGAATGCTCGACATCGCGACTACAATCAGTATACAACACAATAAAGACAAACAATAAGAAGAACACTAAAGAGATACGATTACAAAGACACACAACAAACCAGAAGGAAACACAAGATACGCCAAAAACAAAAACGCCTGCGATGCCCCTAAAACAAGGGCAACCCTACCCCCCATTTTCACCATCTTTTTTATCTACTACTATCCAATTTCAAAGAGTGATTATACTAGGGGTAATATACCCTACCCTTGCGGGAACACTATCCATTCCCACCTTAACTCGTTAGGCATAGATAAAGAGACAACGCATACGACAATCTCTATAGGAAAGAGCTCCATTCTTCCCACTAAACCTCATTCTGGATTGTCCCGAGCTGTCCTCTCCTCGCCATCTGGACGTGACAAGCGTTGGCTGTAATTAAACTGACAGACGTCGCCACCCTCTTCTCTTCCCACCTTATATCAATTTTCTGCTCATTTTCACGAAGCTTCGGCGCCTCCTTTGTTTGTGTCCCGGCTTTGAAAAACAATGGATCCGAGGCGTCGGCTTTGGAAAAGCAAGAATACAAAAACAAGGGCTTTATGGGAGCAAAATTGGAGTATTTTGACCCCATTAAAGGAAATGTCATAATCCAAAGCGTAACACTTTGGAATGAGACATAATAGGAAGAAAATAAATTTTATAAAAGAGAAAACGAAAAAGGATTAGGGGAGGTACTAGACACAAATAAACGAAAACCAATGAGGGCATTTGCGCCGTAACACTTGATTTTTTTTTTTTTAATTAAGGGGCTATCTGGCGACTGCCGACTAAGGCATAAGTTGCCGTAAACAAACAGCCTAGTTTTAGGCTACTTTAAAAAATTAAACAGAAAACAATAAAAAGAAATAACAATAACAATAACAAAGCAATAACAAAACAATTACATAAACAACAACAACAATTAAATCGGGTTAAATAAAAGGGAGAAGGCCGGCCTCCCCCCAAAAGTCAATAAGTCCACCAGTCAAAGTACACGCACTCGTCCCGAGCACAAGGGACAGGCGGTAGCGACCCCGCCCATCCCGGGTACCGGGACAGGTGTCGTGCGCGAAGATCACCCAGACTGGGACATTCGACAAGAATGTGCCGAACAGTCTGGGGGACGACGCAGTCGTTGCAATAGGGCGCAGGCGAGCGCTCCATCAGATAGCGATGCGTCACACGAGTGTGTCCGATTCGGAGACGACAGAAAGCAACCTAAAGCCGCCGCGGAATTGGGGGATAGGTCCATGGGAACAGTCGCGGCGCAATGGCACGCAACTTTAAGTTCCCTTCGACCGTCTCCCATTTTCTTTGCCAAGCAGTCCGAAGAGCTGCCCGTATTCCTGCCATGTAGTCGGTGTGAGGAAGAGCGAAACGCTGGTCCGGTCGCAGAGTCCTCGCGGACTCTTTGGCGCCCTCATTCCCCGCAATTCCTACATGTCCAGGAACCCAGCAGAAGATAATCTCGACATCTGCCCGGCTCGCCAAAACCGTGGCGTCACGGATATCGCGAACCAGGGGATGCGGAGATTCCAATGCCCCGAGAGCACCCAGGGCGCTTTGTGAGTCGCTATAGATCACAATCCGGTCTCCGAATCGGGCACGTCGCGTAATCTCCCGTACCAAGTGGTGTATTGCCACCAGCTCGGCCGTGAAGACAGACGCAGCGCCTGGTAGAGCCCCGCTGACTTCAAACAGAGGGGATACGGCGTGGAAGCCGACCCCCTCTTGGGACTTGGAGCCATCCGTATACACTGGCACGGTACCAGCGTGACACGATGTGTGCTCCAAAAAGGTCGAACGCAATACTCCCGGCGCAGTACAAGCTTTGGGAGCAGAGGCGTGGCGACAAATAGCCAAATGTGGTACCCTCCAGGGTGGCGTCCTGGGCAGAACCAGGGGCGCCACCGGCCCGAGAGCTATATCTACCTCTGGAAGGAGTTTCCTGACCCTAAACCCAAAGGGCTTAGGGTATGACTGGCGTCTCTCGGCGGCATAGGCACCATCGAGATCAGCTGCGGATGCAGTGAGAGCTGTTGGCGACTGAGAGAGGCGCCGGGCTCGTGCTTACAGGCGAGTGATGCACTGCACGCGGCGTATAACAAATGGCATCTCCCCAGCATCAACTAGTAGGCTCTCAATGGGGAAAGTGCGGAAGGCAGCGGTCGCAAGGCAAAGGACGGTGTGATGGATCGAGTCCACCTTCCACAATAAACGCTTGGCTGCGGATGCATAAAACTCGCATCCGTACAGTGGCGCTGATGGTCACTGAACGGAGAATATTCATGGCGCGGGTACAAGAGAACTCAAGGCTGCGAATATGAGCCTCCCAGGTGAGGCGTCGGACAAATACAAGACCAAGAAAACGGTAAGATTCAACCACATCCAGGCGCACCCCATTAAGAAAAAAACCTGGGTTTGGGTGGAGCCGTGGATAGTGGTAGAAGTGCACCACCTTAGTCTTGGCCAAAGAAAACCGAAACCTGTGCGCTTCGGCATAGCGAGAGACGCGATTCAATGCCTGTTGGAGTCTACGCTCCAGAGTTGGCATCTGGGCCACGCCAAAAGAGATCGAAAGGTCGTCCACATAGAGCGTAGCGAGAACATCTTCCGGCAGCATCGTTGATGCTCAGGGCAAAGAGTGTGACACTGAGGACACTTCTCTCCGGGACACTGTCTTCCTGCTCCGTTGGGCTGGAGAGGGCTTCCCCCACACGTACGCGGAATCGACAATCTCGCAAAAATTCAGATATAAACATTGGGAGGCGTTGACTTGTTCCCATTTCGTGGAGTCTCATGATACCGTATCGCCATGCGGTATCACAGGCCTTCTCTAGGTCGAAAAACACCGTGGCATAGTGCCGTCTACAAAGGAAGGCCTCGCAGACGGCAATTTCCATTTGAAGCAGAGCATCCGACGTGGAGTGGAACTTGCGGAAGCCGCACTGTGCAGAAGACAGATGGCCTCCGCTGTTCAGGCAAAAGGCTAATCTAAAATTTACCAATTTCTCCATCAACTTGCACACGCAAGAGGTTAGAGAGATTGGGCGGAAACCGGCCGGAGTAGAGTGATCTCTCCCCGGTTTGCGAAAGGCGAGCACAGTAGCGATTCACCAAGAATATGGGAGGACACCCTCCACAAAGATCCTGTTCAACAAATCTAACAGAAAGGCCATGCCTCGCTCACCCAGGTGTCGAAGCATGGCGTATGGGACATCGTCCGGACCATGGGTGGTGTCCAGCACAAGGCAAGAGCGGAACGCAACTCACTCACAACAAAGCTTTTGTTGAAGGGTTCTCCGCCTCTGGAGGTAAAGTCCAGCCGGCGGTCTTCCGCGACATCACGACGTGCATTGAATCCTGGTGGAGCAGCATCTCGTCTAGAGAATGCAGAGAAAGCATCGCTAAGGATTCCGCCACGGACGCGGGGTCCGAGATTGCGGTCCCATTCTCCTGGAGAACGGGAGGGAGGTCCTGCGAGAACTTGCTTCGAATCCTTTTGACTCGCCTCCACACCTCTGCTAGAGGGGTATTCCCGTTAACTAAAGATGCGTATGCCCGCCAAGAAGAGCGGCAGGCGTGCTTCGAAACATACTGGAACCTAGCCCTAGCCCGACGAAATTCAGCGACAGTGCTTATAGCGCATGTAGGCATAACGCTTCTGTTTGAGGGCCGTCTCACACTCGGCCGACCACCATGTAAGTGGTCAACGTGCCAAACGGCCAGAGGTTCTGGGAATAGTAGTCAGGCCCGCGGCGATGAAGATGCCGGAGAAGAACTTAACGGCCTCATCTACCGACCTAAACTCCTCGACTGAGATAGAGAATTCAGTCATTTCCTGAAATGCAGGCCATCGCGCCCGCGCCAAGCACCACCGAGGTGGGCTCTCAGGCGGCACATGCCCAGAAAATGATAGATGAATGGGAAAGTGATCACTACTATGAAGGTCATCGACCACCCCCCAATCAAAATCAGGCTGTGCCTCCGAAGAGCTCAAAGATAGATCAAAGGAAGAAAATGAAGCGGTTCTCGGACAGTGATGCGTAAATTCATCCACGCTTAGGACACCCATCTCAAGCTCTTCGATCAGATCGGCAAGGACTTGTCTCCTGTGATTTATGAAGTAATATCCCCGGAGAGAATGCCTGACGGTCAGATCTCCAAGCAATAGAAAGGGCCTCGGCAACCGTGACACAACGCGGCGGAAGTCTCCCGCGTTGAAGTCAGCTGACGGTGGAATGTACGCAGAAATGATAGTATACCTCCTATCCAGGTGAAGCTGCACAGCTACTGCCTGAAAGGAGGTGTCTAAACTTAAAGGAAAAACGAAGACATCATGCCGGGTGTAAACCGCACATCCCCCAACCCGGCAAACCCGTGGTGGAGGGGTCGCAAGACCCTTATATCCCGGAAGGACGGGCAGTGGGCACGCGCCTAGCGTGGTCTCCTGCAGAAAAATAGCTAACGGGGAACGGGACGAGACGAGCCTCCACAGCTCCTCCCAGTTGGCCCAGAGTCCGCGGCAATTCCATTGAAGGAATATGCCCTCCAGGCCTAGCTCTGGGAAGACGCGGGGGCCCTCTTCGAAAAGAAGACTCTCATGGGAATAGCCTTACGCTTCCTGGAGGCAAAACCTCGGGCGCTGTTGGCCGGACAAACCTCTGAAGGCGCTGTTGCCTTCGAGGACTTATTGGGAGAGGTTAGGGCTCGCCATGCGAGTCTTTTCCTTCCCCTACCTCGAAAACTTAGGCGAGTTTGCGGCTTTGGGGGCAGGTGGCCCTCTTTTTGAGGAACCACCGTCTCCAAGCCACTCAGCTTACAACTATGCGTGGGCGAAAGAGCCGAAGCTCCTTTGTTGCTGTTCTCCTTTCGGGGGACAGCTTTAGGAACCCAGGAAGATGGCCTGGCGACCAACTTCAGGGGTGTTGCCTCCTGTGAGTCTAACGACTCTGTTGAGGTGCCTGGCTGTTTCACATTACGGGAAACGGTCACGCTAGGGGAAGAGGGGGGATCCCTGGTTTTAGACGGAGCTCGCTGTGAGACCTTTTTCCCGACAGCTTTACCAGGGGAGTGCACGGGTTGAGTAGAGCACGCAGAAGGGCTCGGAATGGGCGCGGAAACAACCGTGCTCGTTGGCCTGGATAGGTCAGGAGCAGAGAGTGCCTTTCTAAATATTGAGGCATAAGACGTCCAAGGCAGAGCCAGGCACGCAAGGACCAAGTCCTTAGCCTCGCGGAATGAAAGTCGATCCTGGCCGTTCTCAAGGAGATATCCACCACATTGCTTCTAAGAAGCGGGGTGCGGCTCTCCTCAATTGACACACTTGGCCACACACGATTTAGACTTATCGTGTGCGACCTTGGAGCAATTTACACAGACTTCGGGTGACCCCGACTTTGCACATCTACAAGAACGATTGGTATGGCCAAAACGGGGACAGTAATAGCACCGCGGCCTTAGTAGCACGAATGCCTTTACGCGGTTGCGGTACCAACCGGCACGCACCGACTTAGGGAGCTTGTCACAGTCGAACGTGACTAAGAGTGTAGATGTGGGTCTCGAGGCCCCTCCCTGTTTTCTCATCACACGTTTGACCTTGACCGCCCGATGGTCGGCCAGCTCTAAGGTGATGTCCTATGGAGTAGTCAACGAGTTCCCTCGCATAAACTACTCCTTTTACAAATTTCATGGTAGAGTGCGGCGTCACACTCACCAGGGTGCCATGAAGTGTCCGAAGAGCACTTATCTTGGCCGTCTCGGCGGGATTCGCCGCATTCGCAAGAAGGCTCCCGTCCGAGAAACGGGTTACCTTCGGCTCTCCACCAATTGCACTAGCTAATCCTCTCCTCTGATCGGTCATGTTGCCCTTGGACAACATGGTGCCATCAGTGGAGCGAATAAGGAGGAAGCGTTTGAAGCCAGCGGGCTCAAATCGCCAGGTAACCTCTGAATGAGGGTCCCCGATGTCATCGAGGCTCCGCCCTGTGCATTTTTGGTCTTGGTCAGGGGCCCCGAAACCGGGGGTGGCAGAGGGGCCGGATGTGCCGATCTTGGCTTGGTCGCTTGCCAGAGTGGCAGCAGACCCATCCGTCCGTGCAGCCGCCGCGGATAGAGAGGAGCCCCGAGTCTTCTTTGTCTTTTAGGTCTTGGTCTTTTTCTTTTTTGGAGAGAAGGGCGGGGAATGAACCTGCTTCTCCCCCCTGCCGGTAGAAGCCCCCAGGCCAGATGGACCGGCCTCAGCCAGGTCCTTCTCCGAAATGGAGAAGGTCCTGGTGGTCGCAGGGGCATCATCCGGATGAGATCCCTCCCCTCCTTGTACTGCCTGAGAATCCCCAGCCGTTTGAGGAGGACCTTTCATAGGGGCGGATTCGGGTTCGGTGCTCGGCGCCGAGCCCGGATTCCCCCCCATGGAAAGCCCTACCGTCTGAGGCTGGTTTTCCTCAAGGACCATGTCTATCACAGGATGGGCCTCCAGTTGGCCTTTTCCTCCCAGGACATCGCAAGTCCCCTTGGCAGCGTCATGAGTCTTTAGTGGGGAGGCACAGGCCTTGACCCCGGCTAGGTTTAATATTCTTGCCAGCAGGTCTTTTGAGGGAAGCGAGGAAGGCAAATCGCCGCGCCCCTCACGGGGTACAGAAAGGGAGACAGGCGTTACAGAAAGGGGGGGTAGGCGTTCAGAAAGGGGTAGGCGTTACAAAAAGGAAGATAGGCGTTACAAAAAGGAAGATAGGCGTTACAAAAAGGGAGATTTGCGTTACAGAAAGGGAGATAGGCGTTAAAAAAGGGGAGGCATACGTTACGGAAGTGAGAAAAGCGTCACAGAAAGGGAGACAAACGTTACAGAAAGAGGGAAAAGGCGTTACAGAAAGAAGGAAAAGGCGTTACAGAAAGGGAGATAGGCGTTGCAGAAAGGGAGATTGGCGTTACAGAAATCGAGACAGGCGTTACAGAAATCTAGACAGGCGTTACAGAAATCAAGACAGGCGTTACAGAAATTGACACAGACGTTACATAAATCGAGACAGGCGTTACAGAAATCAAGACAGGCGTTACAGAAATCAAGACAGGCGTTACAGAAATCAAGACAGGCGTTACAGAAATCAAGACAGGCGTTACAGAAATCGAGACAGGCGTTACAGAAATGGAGACAGGCGTTACAGAAATCGAGACAGGCGTTACAGAAATGGAGACAGTCGTTACAGAATGGGAGACAGGCGTTACAGAATGGGAGACAGGCGTTACAGAATAGGAGACAGGCGTTACAGAATTGGAGACAGGCGTTACAGAATTGGAGACAGGCGTTACAAAAAGGGGAGATAGGCGTTACAAAACGGGGAGATAGGCGTTACAAAAATGGGAGACAGGCGTTACAAAAAAGGGGAGACAGGCGTTACAAAAAGGTGAGGCATACGTTACAAAAAGGGGAGGCATACGTTACAAAAAGGGGACTAAACGTTACGGAAGTGAGAAAAGCGTTACAGAAAGAGGGAAAAGGCGTTACAGAAAGAGGGAAAAGGCGTTACAGAGAGAGGGAAAAAGCGCTACAGAAAGAGGGAAAGGCGTCACAGAAAGAGGGAAAAGCCATTACAGAAAGGGAGACAGGCGTTATAAAAAGGAAGACAGGCGTTACAGAAAGGGAGATAAGTGTTGCAGAAAGGGAGATAGGCTTTACAGAAAGGGAGGCAGACGTTACAGAAAGGAAGACAGGCGTTACAGAAAGGAAGACAGGCGTTACAGAAAGGGAGACATGCATTACATAAGAGAGACAGGCGTTACAGAAAGGGAGACAGTCATTACAGAAAGGGAGGCAGACGTTACAGAAAGGGAGACAGGCGTTACAGAAAAAGAGACGGGCGTTACAGCAAGGGAGACAGGCGTTACAAAAAGGGAGACAGGCGTTACAGAAAGAAAGACAGGCGTTACAAAAAGGGAGAGCGGAGTTACAGAAAGGAAGAGAGGCGTTACAGAAAGGGAGACGGGCATTACAGAGAGGGAGACATATGTTACAGAAAGGGGAAACAGGCGTTACAGAAAGGGAAACAGGCGTTACAGAAAGGGAGACATATGTTACAGAAAGGGAGACAGGCGTTACAGAAAGGGAGACAGGCGTTACAGAAAGGGAGACATGCGTTGCAGAAAGGGAGGTAGGCGTTGCAGAAAGAGAGGTCTCCGTTGCAGAAAGGGAGACACACATAACATAAAGGGAGACATGCATTACATAAGAGAGACAGGCGTTAGAGAAAGGGAGACATGCGTTACAGAAAGGGAGACATGCGTTACAGAAAGGGAGACATGCGTTACAGAAAGGGAGACATGCGTTACAGAAAGGGAGACAGGCGTTACAGAAAGGGAGACAGGCGTTACAGAAAAGGAGACAGGCGTTACAGAAAGGGAGACATGCGTTACGGTAAGGGAGACATGCCTTACAGAAAGGGAGACACGCGTTGCAGTAAGGGAGACATGCGTTGCAAAAAGGGAGACATGCGTTGCAGAAAGGGAGGTAGGCGTTGCAGAAAGGGAGATCTCCGTTGCAGAAAGGGAGACATACATTACATAAATGGAGATATGCATTACATAAGAGAGACAGGCGTTACAGAAAGGGAGACATGCGTTAAAGAAAGGGAGAGATGAGTTACATAAAAGGGAGACATGCGTTACATAAAGGGTTGTATGCGTTACATAAAGGGTGAAATGCGTTGCAGAAAGAGTTAAAAGACTTTACAGAAAGGGAGGAAAGCGTTACAGAAAGGGAGGGAGGCGTTACAAGGGAGGGAGGCGTTACAAAAAGAGAGACAGGCGTTACAAAAAGAGAGACAGGAGTTACAAAAAGAGACGGGCGTTACAAAAAGAGAGACAGGCGTTACAAAAAAGAGAGACAGGCGTTACAAAAAGAGAGACAAACGTTACAAAAAGAGAGACAGGCGTTACAAAAAGAGAGACAGGCGTTACAAAAAGAGAGACAGGTGTTACAAAAAGAGAGACAGGTGTTACAAAAAGGGAGGCACGCGTTACAAAAAGGGAGGCACGCGTTACAAAAAGGGAGGCAAGCGTTACAAAAAGGGAGGCAAGCGTTACAAAAAGGGAGGCACGCGTTACAAAAGGGAGACAAACGTTACAAAAGGGAGAAAAATGTTACAAAAGGGAGACAAATGTTACAAAAAGGGAGGTGTGTGTTACAAAAATGGAGATATGCGGTACAAAAAAGGGAGATAGGCGTTACAAAAAGGGAGACAGACGTTACAAAAAGGGAGACAGACGTTACAAAAAAAGAGACAATGGTTTCAAAAAGGGAGACATTAATTACAAAAATGAGGCATGAGTTACAAAAAGGGAGACAGACGTTACAAAAAGGGAGACATACGTTACAAAAAGGGAGACAGACGTTACAAAAAGGGAGGCAGACGTTACAAAAAGGGAGATAAACGTTACAAAAAGGGAGACAAACGTTACAACAAGGGCGACAAACGTTACAACAAGGGAGACGAACGTTACAACAAGGGAGACATACGTTACAAAAAGAGAGACATACGTTACAAAAAGAGAGACATACGTTACAAAAAGGGAGACATGCGTTACAATAAGGGAGATATGCGTTACAAAAAGGGAGATATGCGTTACAAAAAAGGGAGACATGCGCTACAGAAAGGAACAAATGCGTTAGAGAAAGGTGTTACATAAAGGAAGATAGGAGGCTAAACTGGGGCCAGACGGGGCGCCGATTCCTATCAGCACGGCGGCAAGGTAAACTCATCGTCGTGCACCTTACGCTGTCCTTAAACATAGATTGAGGAAGAAATAAGGTCGGGCAAAGGATGGGACTTGTGTATAAAGGGTTTTATTTTTTATTTTAAATAAACCTTCTGGCGACCGCCACTAAGGGAACAGACGCAGAAATAATACATAGCTTATATTTAGGCTATTTTAATAATATCAGACATCCCGTACCAAACTGTATATTGCAAACGGAAGAGCACCACCAGTTTCAAAACGGGGAGAAAACATTAAAAACAACCCCCTCTTGAAATTTGTACTCATCCTTGTTCACTGATGCGATTCCAGCGTGACACAACGTGTGCTCCCCAAAATTTGAACGCAATATTCCCGCTCCTTTAGAAGCTTTGGGAAAAAGAGGCGTGGCAACAAATGTTCAAAGATGGTCCCCCCTCTAGGAAGGTGTCCTGGCAGAAATGGCTTCTCTACCGGCTCAGATAGTACGTAAAGCTCGCGAGGAAGTTTCCTTGCCCTAAAATCAAAAGGTGTAGGGGTATGTTTGGCGTCCTATGGCGGCATAGGTACCGTCTAGATCTGAGATGGACTAAATGAGAGCCTTTGGCGACCCGTGGCTACTAAAAAGACCCGGCGAAAGCCCTAAAATTCCACAGGCCTGGCAAAAGAGTTGAGGTCAACTCAGTAAGCGAGGCTTCTTTGCAGTGACTCGGGTAGGGAGGCCGTTTTGTTCCTAGAAGTACCAGGTGTAACAGTCTACAAAGGGCACCCAACTGCGGCTGTATAAGAACACAAACACAGGTGACACATATAGTAGAGAGAATGAAAATCCCGACGGGAAATGGACAGGACAATTACTAGAAGAAACGACGAAAGAAATCAAACTGGATAAGACATTGAATTTCCACTCCGGGTTACCCAACTGAATATAGACGATATCTAAGTCTAAAACAAGCCACAATTCACCGCAAGATGGCACGAATCAATTCGTACATCGATATTATTCATATCACGCGAAAGAAAAGAATTTCATGCCATCTTTAACGGTCGACTTTCACAAATTCCTGTTGATCTCTGGGTGTCGCCACCAGAGATGATATTCCTCGACACATTCATGCAAAGATTCTTCCTACCGTTTCCCGGCCTACATCGTCTTGCTCTTTTCTCAGGCTACTTGCTTCTACGGCACAACTTCGACGATGCACTGTCTAATGATACACCTCGTCTGTAAGCCCCGTGATTTTTATCCAATGACGTTTTTCTCTGCCACAATTGATCGTTGCAATCATTCCTCCGTCAACGCACCGAATGTATGGAGTAATCTCTTTCAACACTTACGCCGGTAGTTTCCATCTTCTGTCCGCCCTTTCTCATTGCCAAAGTTACATGTTTATATTTTACTGTTTCCTTCAGCCGCCTTGCTAGAATCTCTCCCACACTACGGAAGTCATCTTGCGCGCTTTAACTGTAAACAGCTTCATGCGGTAAACCTAATTTGTATAGTGAAATCTTTCATTTCGGGAGATTGTTTACATGTAATTAATTTATAATTTACTGTAGTGTTTCTTTATCTTTATCACTCTCCATCAAGTCCGAAACTAATCTGTTTTTTGATACAATAATTAATCCTCATTAATGTCCTCTATGTGCTTATTAGCCGGCTTAACTATCGAAACTCATGGGTTCTTTTATCTTTCGTAAAATAAAAACGATAATCTGTTAGAAGGTTTGTGAGAAGAGGTCGGTAAAAGTAGTGGAGTTATGGGGCCTGAAAAGGTGTAGAAAGTACATAGCAAGAATGATCGAAAGAGACAGTTGAGAATAATAGGGCACGCCACTCACCTGAGCTCGCTCTCGTCACCCAAATGAGGTAGGTTCACACTTGGGCTGTCAAGATATATTCAATAAAATATAATAACCTCTTACCCATTCCCCTGCACCTGTGCACACTTAGTTGCAACGTTGATGGTACTCTTTAGAGCTTACACATAATACCGAAAATCACCCTAGTAAATTATACCCGATCAAAATCAGCATCTGTTTAGTGGTAATGAAGTGACGAGTAAAGTTACCAAAGCATTTTCGCGCCATAACGTCAAAAGTGATGTTTATCGGTGCGTTACTTGAATAGAAGCGTTCATCCTGCGTGACCCCGTCTCCCCAGGAGCCAGCCCCTCGCCTTAAATCTGATCCAAATAAACAAAGTGACAAAACGGCCTCGAGGAGAAGGCAAACTCACATTAATGGCAGCGGGGAAGTCGCACCTGCCCCGCTGGTCGCTCGTGCCGGCTTCGGGTTCTCTGAGGAAGGGGCAGAGAGGGGGCTGCGCGCCACCATAATTGGCATGGAGGATATCGATCGTAGTGTTGAGTGGACACTGAAGGGGAAGCACCGCCCCCTGGCACGCGTGGCGCTGGAAAGTCTTGAGGGTGCCTGCCAATAACGCTGCAATGAGAGCATGAACAACACTTAACAGATTACCCTCCACCAGTCATTAGTATGCTACAAAACTAGTACACACTATAAGAACTAGAGACCAAGGATTCTAAACCTCTCCCTCGTGATAAACCACTGTCCAAATACCAAAATGTTACCAGTCATAACAAAACTGTGATTGAAATGAAAGCCTATTAATATCGATTGCCATTCGGTGACAAAAGGGGATAATTTTAAATGACTTAAGGCAAGGGTAAAGAATCCCTTCTCTAGTTTTATTCTTACAAAGCAAACTTGTGACTGCACACACGGCCACTCAATATAATAGTTATATGGAAAGGAACATCTCTAAATGATATACAAGTCTACCATAAATAAAAATATCTAAGAGATTTCTCATTAAATGATATAGTTTACAGCTAAGAAATTAAAAGAACTAAGTTTAGTATTAAAAAATATCGCAAAACTACATCGAAACTAAAGATTTCTAGGAACGAAAGAAATTGGGTTTATTCGAGTTTGTCACATCGCGTAGAAATGACAAAAACAAGTAAGAAAACATAAGAAAAATACACCATAACCTTTGCACCTAAACTTAGACTTCTCCAGAGGATTAAGGACTGTAGAAATGTCAATAACTAAGAAAAAAAACAAGTCTTCGCAAAAAATCTTTTGAAGAGGTTTGTTAGGACAGTGGTGAAATTAGGGGAAATGAAAATGTCTGGAATATACATAGACGAGTAATCTATGGAGGGAACTACTTGGGGGTGGGGGCACGCAATTCTCCTGTACCTGCTTAATAACTTCAATATCAAATTTAAAATATACATACTGTACATTTAAACTTATTAGATATTGGTACATCAACCTTTTCCCTGTTAACGCCCAAACCCAATCGTACCTGCCGAGTCCATGACCCAAATGGTTGGCGCTAGTTTGAGACATGTAGGTATTCAACAGGGTGGATTATGTGTCACTCGGCTTGAAAACAAGCGACCCTGTCTCATAGTCTACATAATTCAATACATAGTCCTGGTAAACGGTCGAACTGAGTCCGTATCAGTCCATGTACTTGTGTGTACAAGCTTGCTCTTTTGGGAGGCGGGGGGTGTCGAAATACCCCCCCCCCCTCTCCTTATTTCCCGTGGCTCCTAAATTTGAGGTTATTTAGTCTTTGTAGGTCCAATCCTTGTCATTCCTTATCCTCGTTCACTCACGTGAACGCTTTAGTTGATGAAAACCAAGGAAGACGTTTTGCATCATAAGGATGTCCTATGGTGGTGAAATTAGGGGAAGTGAAAATTGCGTGGAAGGTGCATACCACAAGTAAGCAAAAGAGGAAACTTGTGGTAGCCCTTGGGATCTGGGGAGAGGAGTCCTTAACCGATGCGCAAATTTTATTGCATTCACTATACGTAATGAGTACAATAATCAGTACTCAAATTAGTACAAGAGCAACTCAGATGTGTATGAAGACTTGTACCCTCTTTTAGAAATTAACCCAACGAGGGCAAACATTTAAAAAAAAAGAAGAAAAAAAGGAAAGGAAAAAAACAACTGCATGGTTTGAGATTATCGGTGTGCAAATTAAAATGTTGGGACCCTAATAGGCCATCCTTACTGTCAAAGAGTACGTATAAAAGAGCACAGGAACTTAAACCTACGGACATATGAACCTCACGTCAGATGGAACAAAGAAGAATCGAGAAAAATCATTCGGTGCTTTTCTTTTATGCGGACCCACTCACATCATCTAATGCTTATTAAATACAGGGGGAACCCAAAAAAGACTGGCCACGCCTATCTAAAATTGGAGCCTGTTTTGGGGGGAAGGGGCACCCTGTATGTATGCAGTCTACCCCAACTTAATGGATCAAGAAAGTTTTGGGGGGGTTGAAGGTTAGTGGGGGGTTAAAGGGTTAGTTTTTATTTTCGCACGAACAATTCAAGTAAAAAATATAAAGTAACCATCTTTAATTAATCCCTAATTTTAAAATTAACCACCTTTAATTAATCCCTAATTTTAAAATTAACCACCTTTAATTAATCCATAATCTTTATAAATATCACCTTTAATTAATCCTTAATATTCACAATTAACCACTTTTAATTAATCCCTAATCTTTATAATTAACCACCTTTTTCTCAAACTTCTAACATCACCCGCCGCTGTTTGGAGCCTTGAAGTTGGTGTAGACTGCATATTAGAACATAAAACATGTTGGTAGACCACATAATAGAACAACGCCGCCCCATGAAGTGTCAGTCAAATAAAGAGGTCTGTTTGTAAGTTTGGGGGCTGAGGGCGAGTTTTTGCTAAATTATTTGTAATTTTGAGATGCTGAATTCAAAAATATTGTTAGTTTTACTCAATTAGGCCTTTTTATTCTATAGTATATAAATTTGAAAAGGTTAAATGTAATATTAAATTAGCACATTTGTTTCATCAACTCAGACAACCTACAAATATTGAAAATGTGTGTATGAAAGAAATGACTTTTTCAAAAGTTTTCTCGTTTGTTTCACATATACAATCTCTCCGTTGATGCATAGGCAGTAAGTTTGGAAGCATGTTCATATTCCAACAGACATCTTGATGGAAATACTGTGCGTGCACTAAAAGGAAGTTTTGGTGAAACTCCTTTACAACACGTTCATAGTGTGATCTTCGGTGATTGGCAGGAAAGTTTGCGACAATAGACATCAATGAAAGCTAGTCATGCCTCTCATTCGCCCTATTGCATTTGTCGAATTGAACGTCATTTATGAGCTTTCTGATTTGAGGACGATAAAAAATATGTTTCCAGTCTGTCCTCGCTGAGCCTCGCTGAGACCTGGAAATTTGTTGTTTGGGAAAAGTGAAAAATTGGCTTTCATCGTTATGTTCAGACAAAATTCTTCATTAGTCCAAGTTTTATGGGTAGTAAGGGAATTAAACCTTCAGTAGGTTGATAAAAGAATGCGATAAAACTTTGTATACACCTGGTTTCAGTTTAACTCTTGGTGCCCAGTTGCGTTGTATGTTGTGTCGTTTGTCTGCTTTGCTGTTATTGCATTTGTCGAATTGAACGTCATTTATGAGCTTTCTGATTTGAGGACGATAAAAAATATGTTTCCAGTCTGTCCTCGCTGAGCCTCGCTGAGACCTGGAAATTTGTTGTTTGGGAAAAGTGAAAAATTGGCTTTCATCGTTATGTTCAGACAAAATTCTTCATTAGTCCAAGTTTTATGGGTAGTAAGGGAATTAAACCTTCAGTAGGTTGATAAAAGAATGCGATAAAACTTTGTATACACCTGGTTTCAGTTTAACTCTTGGTGCCCAGTTGCGTTGTATGTTGTGTCGTTTGTCTGCTTTGCTGTTATTGCATTTGTCGAATTGAACGTCATTTATGAGCTTTCTGATTTGAGGACGATAAAAAATATGTTTCCAGTCTGTCCTCGCTGAGCCTCGCTGAGACATGGAAATTTGTTGTTTGGGAAAAGTGAAAAATTGGCTTTCATCGTTATGTTCAGACAAAATTCTTCATTAGTCCAAGTTTTATGGGTAGTGAGGGAATTAAACCTTCAGTAGGTTGATAAAAGAATGCGATAAAACTTTGTATACACCTGGTTTCAGTTTAACTCTTGGTGCCCAGTTGCGTTGTATGTTGTGTCGTTTGTCTGCTTTGCTGTCCACAGACAACAAACAGGGGAGCTTAGTGTTGCCACTTTGGAAATAGTTTTTAAGGAATTTATGGTTTCATTGAATATCCTAGCCAAAATACCCATTATATACATATTTTTTTTAATTCTGCATACCCCAAAATTACGCAATTTAGTGTAAACATCCTAAAGCGACTGGGTAACTTGTTGATTTGTAGAACCCGTCGATAACGGGATCATACCCATAAGTTTTTTTTTCAAGAAATGGGGTTTTATTACCGCCCGATCTAGAATCCTTTCGACCCTTTTAACTCTTTAAACAAGTGGTTCTTAACTTTTCCCCATACATGCACCTCTTGCAAAGCGTCAATGTCAAAAGAATATAACGTATATCATTAAGTTTAATATTTTTTCTTGTATTTATGAAACTGCATATTTAAATTCAATAAAAATTCATTTCTCTCTACATTCTATGCATTCTTTGAATGCAACATCGCCACACCCAAGCAGGCCTGTTTTGAACCTCCTTGAGGTGCGAGCATCTTCGGCTCAGAAACCCTTAAACGGAAATAAAAGCTCACTTTGAATTCAAAAGGCTAAAAGGTGCAAATGGGCCGAAGGAAATGCACCGTGAAGCTCTGGAACCTCAAGTTTTGGATGACTCTCGTGAATAAATAAGCAATGACATGTGTAATTTATTTAGGGTCTGTGAATTTGTTTATTTCATCCGTTGTCTTTTCGGTGGTTATTCTCATTGTATTCATCCGTATTGCTTTAACTTGATCCCCTTTTAATCTTAATGCCGGTGTGGCCCTGTAAATGAGTTTGTTTTCGTTTTCCCCAATCAACAAATCAATAATTTCTTTTTCCCAAGGTGATGAGGGAAGGTTCAGTGGAGACAGTTAAGCCTTGGGGGAACACAAATAAGAGAGCCAGATGAGGAAGAGCCATAATGAGGTTTACAACGAATGTTTTTGGTCGCATAATGACAATTGAAAAGTCGATTGGCAAATAAATGGTCAGGTGGAGGATAAATTCGAGTAGAGAACCATTTTTGATGTCTCGTTACACAGTCACAGGGAATCTGGTTTCTCGAGACGCGGGTGGCGCTAAGATATGGTCAAAGAAGCGAGCAAAAATAACTGAAGAATCGCTCGATTGAATAAATTCCTACCTTTAATAAAAGAAAATCAGGACTGTGATTTTAATAAGGATGTGCTTGTTCAATGGGCAGGAAATAGACTTAAGAGAAAATGAAAGGAGCTGTTACTATTATTTATAAAACAAAAAAAATCAACGAGGGCACGTCCGCAATAAAGACTGAAGAGAGATTTGAAAATAAAATGCCGATTTAAAGGATAATAAATGGGGAGGATGCATAACCAGAGAAAATTACTATAGGTGCTACGGACCAGGGGGTGCGCAACGAAATAAGAGACCCCTTTTCGGACTGTAATCAGCATGAATGTAGGTGGCTCTGGGTGAACAAGGAAAACCTACAGGCAGAACAACAGAAAAGTAAAAAAGAATAGTTTCTAGCAATGACATATGTAGAAAACTAAGGTAGAGAAGAAGAGAGATGCACAGAACCAAGCTTATACCACCGCATCGAGAGATGAGAAAGAGGAAAACGCCGCGTCTTGGTACAAATCTATACAAAAAGTCGCACGAACTCGACGACGAACTCCATCTTCCCGAATGATGGGAAAGGAAAGTGGATCAATTGGAGCCCCAACGCAGCGAACGAGATCATCGGTACATTCGTCGTCCTTCAAATGGAGCTTGGTTTCTTGAGGAGACCTAAAGGGGAAGCCAAAATGACACGAAGCTCCGATGAAGATGCGAAGAAGCGGAGAAGACGACGAATATACTCTCCTAATTATTGCCGCGGGGAAACTTTTAGCCCGAAATCAAACCTCAATTATGAAATTCGGATTTTTTGTTCTTTTTTTTATAATTAACGAAGCCCGGCATCTTTCTTCGATGCTCTTCTACTTATTTAACCTTGCAAGCGCCGGAAACAGTGGCTCAAGGGCGAGCTATCCGATCGACGCCAGGGCAGTGTGGATTGGAAATGCCCTTCTGGGATGTTCCGTAAACGAAATAGTGATGTGTTGTGTGTGTACGTGAATGAAGGAAAAGAAAGAGAGCGGTGTTCTAGTTGGCAAAAGCAATCTTCCCATTATTCGCGTCCCAACGCCCAGGACACACCAAGCCTGGTCCGTTGCAATCACACAGCATTAGAGAGCAGGTCAGGTCCTTCCAACTAGACTGGGGAAGAAATAAGGAAAGGCAAAGGAAAGGATAATCTTAAAAAATGGGGGGTACGTAGAGGGACCGGGGAAACGGCCCAGTTTCCCTAAGGCCGTTCTTCCACGTACGAGGTGTAGCAATCTAGAAAAGGTGCTCCCCCCATCCCCCTGTTGATCATTATGGTTTTAATGCAAGATTGTAAAGAATGTGTGAAAGATATAAAACTGCACCTCTTACAAACTTGGAGTGGTGCAGTGACGGTGTACAAATGCACGTACTGGGGCCGGAAGTGCGCGCTGCTCCTCCAGGTAACAGATGTATCAGTTTACACAGGGTAGCGTCCCCTGCGGGCAGGAAAAAGTTAATGAAGAGGGAAGGTGTCATACCCATGCCTTTCCATTGCCATGCCCGTCAGAGTACGGTTCGTTCAAAGTCAATGCAAGTTATCTACAAATACATGATTCTTCTTTGTGTACGCGCATTGACCTTACCTTGTAACCTTATTTCTATATCATCATCATCATGCAGCCTCATAGCTTTGAACCTTTCTATCCAATGACCCCTTTATAATCGGATTGTTTGTGGAACACTTTTAATTAATTTACATTAATATAACCGCTGTTCTCCATTGAAACGTCTACTTTTTTTCTCGTCTAATGAACTAAAAAATATGATCAAATTGCACATCTTCACTACAACTTTTCAATAACTACTAAATTGTATTGTCAGTTTGCGAATCCATAGCCTTCCGGTCCCATTAATTTGTTTGTATCCTGTATTTCCACTCCCCCTCCGCTCCCCCCGTTTCGTACGAAATGAATTCAACAGGCTTCAATAATTTTATGACAATGCATCCTCATTCGGGAACATTAAGATGACTAATAACCTTACTTTTAATATGCAAATACTGTATGTAGAGAAAAACAAAACAAAAGCATATTACTATGTGGTACACAAACTCCCTTAACGTCAGAGTTGAGGTATTCAGATAAACATACAAAACACAGAAGTAGTAAATAATGAAATCCCCGAAAGCATTTTCAACAGAGGTGGCGTTTACCTATTACGTTTACCTAGTTCGTGCCGCTTTGGAAATATAAAATTAAATATTTTGATGTAAATTTAATCAATTATATAGTTAGCATTTTTTTCTAGAACCTTTTTTCAAGTTATTGGTTTAGGAAAAAATGGAACAAATTTTTTGAAAACGAAAACAAAACCAAATTTCTATGCAAAATGTAATGAGCTAACAACGCCTCTCTTCTAAATGAGCAGCTAGCCAAGCGTGGTAACTAAGACTAGGTTAGCCTATTACCGGAAAAGGATCTGACGCCCGAAAATAGTTTACCTAGAAATTATTATTTCTCTATAGTCTCTTTTGCCAAAACTGATCGCCAGCTACCCCAACCGATCGTTAGCCCAAACGATTATCGGTTGCTATAAAGAACGTTTGTTGCCCTTAATGTTATTTACCATAGATGGGCGTTATCGTGATAACGATATCGAGTTATTAGTTATCCGATATTTTTTCTGCGTTATCGATTCATCGGTATCGCCGATACTTTTGGTTCCAAATTAGCGATAATCGATAATTTCAGTTTTTGGTACCAGTTTAGCACAGGGGCGAGCCGCGCGTGACTTGGAGGCAGAAATAGGTAGGTCCGAGCTGGAAAACAGCTGTCGGATGAGAGGTCACGAGGTGTTTTGTTCTTTGATGATTTTTTTTCCCTATGTTCCCGTGCTTATTCCGTTCTATATATAAATTTATCGGGCGATAAATTTATCGCCAGTTATCAATTACCGGTTATCGCCGATAAGGTTATCGTTATCGATTTATCGGTTATCGTGATACATTTTTTCGTTATCTCGCCCACCTATGTTATTTGCCTCAAAATAAATATATTTACCCCCAAAGAATAATATTCACCCCAAAACGAATTATTTACCCCAAAAGAATAATTTACCACAAAAGATTATATTTTCACTAGAATATTATTGGATACCCTAAAAAAAATATAATTTAGCAGAAAAAAAATCCCCTCCCGAAATACCTATCAGTATGCCAATACTAGAAAGCTTGATGAAGAATTCATTGCTGGAACCTCTCTTGATGTGCTAATGTATCTAAATTCTTCAAAATTTTAAAGTGGTATTAAATTAAAAATAAACATTAAAATAACGAAACTATAAAGGGAATATTTAAAGAAAAATATTTTCTATATTGAAAAGTATTTGAGGACCAAATTCTTGTTTCTCACAAGAATCTTGAATCTCATGCTAAAAACCTACTTGGCAAGTCCATGTCTGAATTAAATTCTGATTGTTAAGTCAAGTAAACTGTGGTCATTGGTAATATTTTGTTATATAGAGTGATTCGAAGGAGAATGTAACACAACATAAGGGTTTCAAATTTCGTTAGAATCAACCAAATATTTACAATGATATTACCCCCCCCAAAAAAAAGCAAAACGGTAACCGACCGACATAGTGAGATATAGAGTCGCCCGTGACTTAAAAACCGGGAAAACCAACCAATTCATCTTCCTGAAACTTATTGACGAGAGGAATCTTTAAGACCAGCTAGTTAGTACCTCAGGTCTGAGGTAAGGGACCTTTTCTAACATTTTTGTTTTGTTTTTTAAAACCATTTTTGACACTTATTTTCTGAAGATTAAATATTAGCATTACATTGGCAAACTTCCTTTAATTTCTTGCTGTTTCTTTTTTTCTGGAGTTGTAGTCGTAAAATAGCATTTTTATGTAACTGCAGCAGAAACAAAAATGTTGCTACCAAAGAATGTGTCCTAACGAAGTTATGGCACCATATATTGTAGTTTTATTTAACCATAACAAACTAGACCAACTCTTCTTCTGTGTTATGTTCACGTTATGTCCACAACATGGGTTGTAAACTTGTAACAAGGTCGGGGAAAAAGCGTTCTCTTTTACATCTCGACGAGTGTCATACTAAACTCAGGAAATTTTATTTTACTTTTATTATTATCTGTATATGTTTTGTTTTTTTACTTATCCTTTTCAACCGAGAGAGGCACACAAGAGCCGGCACTTAGGTATGCTCAGTGTATCATATAAAATAAATCTCACATTTTTGGTTTAATCTCGATTTAATCTTCAAAGTAATGAGAAAGCCGCACCATTCAACTGAATGACATTAAAAAAAAAATAACGAGCATCTGCGATATTTTTTAAGCAGTTTGAAAATAAAGTATGTGAAAGTGAAAATTACATCAAAAATACACAGTTAAGTAGATAACTTAGGCGAATTGAGACCAGTATGGTGGCCAACTCGCAGGAATCGACTCCATTCCCAATTTTAAATCGACCCCAGCCATTTCCGCGGACAGTTTGTACGGGAAAACCTCGAAGGGAACGCATTTGCAACCGTTAGGGGCCAGGAAAGCATAATCTTCCAGATGACAGCTGTAGCATGGGTCATTGCTACACATGACCACCTTTCAAGAGAGTAATAAAAAAGATAGTGGCAGCAGGAGGGAAAATGGAGTGGCGAATAAAGGGGGCAGGTAAAGGAAAGCGTACCCAAGTACAGTTGAGCGTCTCCAAAACCTTCAAGGTTAAGAAAAGCGCCCCCATAAAATTCCAAGTTAAGGTAAAATGGAGATGTCTAGAAGGAAAAAGCCCAGGTAGTTCCAATCTAGTTTCAGATTACTGATAGCACTAGGTTCCGGGACGGCGTGCCGCTGTCCTAGTCCGCACGGGGTAGCCCATTGTGAACCCAGGGAGTAGGAACCAGTGCCACGCCAAGCGTGTATAGGATAATGATAGATACCCCCTCGGCAGGTTCCTGGACGGAAAATTGGACGGGAAGGAAGAGACAGCGATGTTGAGATTCGCCGCCTTGTCCACAAGGTTGAGAACCCCGAGGTTATCTGTAAATAAATACCCTTGGGAAGGTGTGTACTTAATTGTCCCTCGAATATTTTTCCATTACCTATTCATCGCCTCTATGATCACCACCTCATTCCGCCTAGTGATCTCTGGTGGATTAATCTTTATTGTTGATAATTAGGGGCAAAATGCGAACAAATCCACGCTCGCGTTTACAAACTGTAAACGAAAAAAAAGAACCTTTAGATAGATAGGCACGCAAAAACTGTGCCAGTTTAGGTTCAATCAATCTCCATCAATGGAAGAGACTTCCTCAAAAAGCAAATTAGTGCTGAACAGCGTCAGCTTAGTCCTTTTCATCCCCGCTGATAAGAACCGCTCCCAAGCAAAAAAAGAAATATCTATTAACTAACCAATGTGCACACAATAGCGCTCTCCCATCATGCTGCAAGGATTAATAATAGCTTTACATGGATCCACAATATACCCCATACCAGGAAAAAGGCAGGACCAGGGTAAGAGAGTGGGTCATTTATAATGAGGGCAATACGTGGTTGCTTTCATGTGCGTTAACGTATGTGTAGGTGAAGAACGTCGCGTTTCCATTAAATACATTTCACTATACGCGTACCAAAACTGCCTCATAATAAAGGCATTTTTGTTCTGGGAAAAAAAGAGAGGAGGAAAGATGCCTCCATTATAATGAGTGTGGAAAGCTGCCGTTGGTGTTTTTATTGTCGACATGTGGCCGACATTTGTAAGGATAGGCCCGGCGAGGCCTATATTTAGACAGAGGCTCAAAGTGGAGGGAATAGTAGTATAAGCGGGATATATTCGTTGAGAGGGAGTTTAGGCCGATACCAAAGCGTTCTATCGAGGGTAAATCTGAGTGATCAGCAGCTGTAATGACTTGTGTAATTATATTTACTGTAAAAGCTGAGAAAATACAGCGCTGAATCTCCATTGGGGCCGAGAACAAAAGTGTCAGAAAAGGCCAGCGAAGAAAATGATGACGCGAATTTGAGACAAATTTAATTCGACGCGTCGTCAGGTTCACGTTAAAGGCTAATTTGAAATGAAGTCACCTTTTTATAGCATTTCAGGTGCACACACGCGCGCTCCTGTACGCCTTTCTGATTAACATTATAAAATTTTAATTACATACTCGTATATGAGTGACAAAACTTGTGTAAGCCGAGGGGAAGCTGAATTTAACTCACTCTCTCTCTCTCTCTCTCTCTCTCTCCATATATATATATATATATATATATATGTATATATATATATATATATATATATATATATATATATATATATATATATATATATATATATATATATACCAGGCATTCGATACTTATATTTATTTCTGAACTTTGATAAAAAAAAACAAGTCATAACCAAACTAATATGAAATTATTATTCAAATACTCAAAAAAATCCCCTTCTTAAATTATAGAGTTTGTGATTATATGTATATATATATATATATATATATATATATATATATATATATATATATATATAGATTTATATATATATATATATATATATATATATATATATATATATATATATATATATATATAAGAACTCAATGGCGAGTTATGGTATATGATAGTGAAACCACTCACTGTATAGGAGCCAAAAGTATAATTTACGAGACTAGTTTCACTATGCAGTTTATCATGCCCTCTTCAGTCGTATACTGAGAATGCGATTGTTACAAAAGTCTATAAATAGCGTACAGATAGGGGGAAAAAGAAGAAAAAAACACAAAGAAACACAAAACGGGTGAAAAAGGTCATTAATCAGGAGGTGTGAGGCTAAGATCGTTGACTAAGCTGTTTACGATGAGGTTACGGAAATGGAGGCTGCATTTCAATTGACCATCCAACAAATTAAAATTGGGAATTTCTCCTATTAATATAGTTTATACTATTTTTCTTTTACGGGAATCTTTACAATTATATATGATTTGTGCCTTTGAATAGTCAACTTGGTGGTTGAAATTGCTAATATGATTAAAAATACTGGATGTGGTATTGCCTCGTCTGACATCGCCTTGATGTTAATAAATTCTTTGTGTTAAGGTTCTTCCTGTCTCTCCTATGTAGAATGAGGGACAGTTTGTAGAACCACACGGGATTAAATATACACCTGCTTCATTTGGCTGATCCACGGGCTTGGTCGAAGGGAAAGATTTAATGATAGAAAAAGGATATTTATGTAAATGTGGTTAGGCCCAGGGAAATAACTTAGTTCACTCCTTTGAGGAGGGGCGAAAAAGGGAGAGATAGACACTTCGTATTACTTATTTTTTTTTATCCTTGCTATTTATAGACTTTTGTAACAATCGCATTTTCAGTATACGACTGAAGAGGGTATGATAAACTACATACCGAAACTAGTCTCGTAAATTAAACTTTTGGCTCCTATACAGTGGTTTCACTATCATATATATATATATATATATATATATATATATATATATATATATATATATATATATATATATATATATATATATATACACTAGAAATAATTAGCCAAGAATTAATCCTCGAGGTATTCCACTCTGCTTCATCTAATACTAACTGCTTCGAGTCTTTCATACATTACAGCTATCTGTTCATTTCAAAACTCCCATGAAACCCATGCATTTTTTTAATTTATAAACTACTCTTGTGTAGAACCTTGCCAACGACTTTTCTAAATCAAAATGAATTACATTTACATTTTTTTCCTTATCTAATTACCTTGTTACATAAAAACTTGCGAATAAGTTTTTAAACGTGCGGTCTATTACTAATTAATGACCTATTTTGGAGATGTTCTGGAACTCCTTTTTAAACTATTTTCTCAACAATTTACAAACTAAAGAAGTTAAGGTCACTGTTCTTAACTTATTTGGGTCTTCTTTACTTCCATGGTTAAAATTGGACACAATCGCTTTTTCCAATCATTGGCTATTTCTCCAAACTCTATGATCTGATTTACATCTCCTCAAGAGTTAGTACAATACTTTCTAATCCTTCTTTAAGTAATTTAAAATGCATATTATCAGGCCAGAGGGATTGTTAATATTAACTTGAGTTAGAAGCCTTAAGTATTAAATTAAACTGTTCATATTTTCTTTTGTAATTAATGAAGTAAGATAATCATTTAATAATACCTTACCTATTTCTTCTTCCGTTTCTTTCACAACCCCTTCATATTTAATAGGTCAAATGTATTTTATGTATGCTAGATGTTATTTATTTTATAATAAAAGAATTTTCTTGCATATTGTATTTTCAGTTGAATTAATGAGTTTACTTTACCTAAATTTCAATTAACTCACCTTAGTCTGTATATAATGATTTAACGGTATTTTCTAGCTATAATTTCCGGTACACCTCTTAGAATTTTTCTCGAGTATTTTCTGATTGTACGATAATGGTTTCCTACATTTCTCCCTAATGACCTTCGTTAAGATATAATGCTCCTAGACAACATTTCATATATGTTTTACAAGTATTTCACCTCTTATCTTCGAATTTAACATCACAATTCACCAAATTCAGCATGCTAATCTCCGTTCAGCTGTCAGCCCCCTCTCCCTTGCTCAACTCCCCGAGAGAGAGGAAGAGGCTTATTAGCCATTTATTTAATACCCCATTAATCATTTAAGTAACCTTCGCATTGCTACATTAATCCGTTGAGTAAAGACCATCATCAACCCCCCTACTTTACCCAACGACTCAGCCATTGCAATCTCTCTTTCAATATTTGGCGCTCGCGATTCAAAATTCTACCGCCTCAATCAAGGCAGTTCTCTTCCCTACAATAGAGTTTAATTGTAAGGAAAGGGGGTGGATTAGCGTAGTGCACACGCTGATAATTATTGAAAAACTAAAAACTTGGACTTTTTTTTTATTCACAAATACAGGACTAATGTAGGCGCATCGCCTCTCCATCCTTTGTTCAGCGGAAGGATGGAGCGCCATGGTCTGAAACTAGCACTGTGGTTGTGAATAATAATAATGAAAATAGATTAGCAAATCTTTTGTTTTGCAAGGAAAGGAAATAAATATCTTCAGGGTGCCGGCTCGTCTAACCGCCACGTTTGGGAAATGAGGATTTTAGATTCATTTAAAATAAGACAAAACCAATAGGGGAACCTTGTGAAAAAGTTTTTACTAAGGTGTTTGGAAAGCAAATGAAGTTAGGAAGTTTAAAAAAGTGTGAAAAGGACAGCCGGAAGTCATGAGAGGCCTTGCAGTTGTTTTATAAAAAAAAACAACGAGGGTATCCTCGTTAGTGTTTAAAAAATATTAATAAAGCAAGTGAAGTTAGGAAACTGGAAATAATAGGAGGGAGATAACCAGAAGAGACTACTTGGGGTGCTAAGGAATGGGTATGTGCGGGAGGGGGGGGGGGCAGATGTTAAAAAGAATAAAAAAATAATTAGGAGGGCGGCAACAAACATCTGCATGGCCCAATGTTGAGAGGATGTTGGCTCATTTAAAATTACCATGAACAATTCGAACCTCTTCGAATCCCACTGAGAAGACCCCTCCCCCCGTCCCACACACACCACTACATTCAACAGACTAAAAGAAATCCAACTTCTTGTACCGGAGCTATCCTTTAGTGTCCGGATGGAAGCGAGGACAAGTCGACAAAGATCTAAGAAAATTACGAAGAGTCCCGATAAAAGAGACACAACTTTCTTTGTCACACACACGAGCGACGCTGATCGATAAGAACCCTTTGTTCATCTGCTTATTTGTCCCTTTGTCCCTCAAGTTGCTCTTAATGGCCTTTTCTTTAAAAGAAAGTTTAACGCCATCTTCCACCCATTGTTGGGTCTAATATATATATATATATATATATATACAATGAAACCACTTTTTTTAGCACAAAGGTTATTGAACCTGAACTAGTTTCAGTATCAAGTTTTCCATACCATCATCAGCCGTTAACCGAGAGAAATTGACCAAGGATTAACCCCCGTAGTATCTCCCAACTTAACCACGTTCAAATATTCCTCAACTATTAAAAAATCATTTCGGTCCACTAAACCTGAATCTCCTAATATAGATACAGGCATTTATTTACCTGACCCCATGTAAAACTCCAAATTGCCCGTCCTTCTATGCGGGAGAGACCGGGAGGTCATTAAATAAACGTATTAATGAACTTAAGGGGGATATTCGTAGAGCAAGCGATGCTTCTAGTATTTTGACCCATGTGAAAACCACCAACCACATAATTGATTTCCCAAGTGCCCAAATCATTTACCAATGTAAAGATTTTAATAAAAGAAAAATTATCGAATCTAAATTAATCAAAGAAATCACAAACCGTAGTCTGTGAGAAGGTCAACACAAATGTAGCCGCTCTGTATCAGACCTCATTTTAACAAATATTGTTAATCATTTAAAAAATATTGTTAATCACCTAAAACTAACGCCTCCTGATAATGTCAGTTGCCGGTTTCTGTATATTTTAGTATTTATGTTTTCTTTGTCAATTTCTCTCAGTTAACGGCTGAAGATGGTATGGAAAACTTCATACCGAAACTAGTTCCGGTTCAATAAACTTTATGCTTATAAAAAGTAGGGACCAACAAGACATTGAATTGCATTAAAAGGTGACTGATTATAAAATATTAATAAAATGTACTATAAGTTAAAATTTTAAATATGACTTGGCAATAGTTAAATTTGCTTAAAACTGACTCAAAAAAGTAGTTAATAAATTTAAAGTTTATTTCAGAAATTTGTAAAACTTAATTAATTAAAAAAAAGAGAGAAATTGACCTGGCAATAGTTAAAGATAATCAACCATAATAATAAATTTAAACTTTGTTTTTAATAGAAAAATGGGTTAATTTTGGTACTAACGAGTATTAAAGTGGATCCATCCATGAGAGGAATGGTGGGTTTAATAAGGAGCTAGTATTTATAGGTTACAGTAACGCTTGGTAGAGAGGAACACCAAACTAACCAAACAGAAGTTAAAAAACAAAGCAACTAACAAACTGTAGTTAAAATTAGTTAATTAATAAAGATATTGCACTTAAATCTTCATTGAGAGTAGGTTTGTAGTGTTTGATATATAAAGATTCGAGGGTTTTTAGGCACTGTTGGTTGTTGTTAAAGGCTAATACTTTAAAATTATCAATAGAAATGTCAATTTTACAGCTTATGGTGTGTTCCTAAATAGAAGACATCCTTTTTTTTTAAGATTTTGCTTGTGCGCTAACTAATCCTTATATATATAATTTTACTTCGGAAATGTTATTTCCTAATTCGCAAAAATTCCGTACAGGGGTGGGATTCGAACCGTCCACACTCAAGCTGCGAGCAGCCGCTTTGAACTCAATTAAACCCGCAGTGATAATGTCTATTTATTTAAATGTCCCAGTTGTACTGGAGCCTCTTAATTGGGAGCACTGTTAGGTCTCTTGGAGCTAGGTTCTCTGCTCATATGGGGATTAGTTGGCGCACAAACAAAATATTAAATAGAAAGGAAAAGTCATCTATTAGGGAACACACCATAAGCTGTAAAACTGACATTTCTATTGAGAATTTTAAAGTATTAGCCTTTAACCACAACAAACATTGCCTAAGAACCCTCGAATCTCTATATATAAAACACTACAAACCTACACTGAATGAAGATTTAAGTGCAATATCATTACTAATTAACTAATTTTAACTACAGTTTGTTAGTTGGTTTGCCTTTTAATAAACTAAGCGTCACTGTAACCTATAAATACTAGCCCCTTGTTAAACTCACCATTCACTCTCTAGGATGGATCCGCTTTAGTAAGTACCCAAATTTACCGTTTTTATATTAAATGTTTTTTAACTCTTACAGTCTTTACAAAATTAAAAACAAAGTTTAAATTTACTATCTTTAAATAATGCGAGGTCAATTTCTCTAATAGTTTGTAATTAATTTCTGCAATAATCCTTAAATTTATTAACTAGTTTTTGAGTCAGTCTTAAAGCAAATTTAACTGTTGCCAAGTCATATTTAATAACAAAAAAATAACTTATAGTACTTTTTACTGATATTTTATAATTGGTCACCTTTTAAAATAATGTCTCGTTGGCCTTTTCAAGTTTTCTTCATATGTATTAACTTTGTAAACTTATTCTAGCCTGAAGATGAAAACTTGTAGTTTTCGAAACGTAGTGAAAAATTAAAAGATGTTGCATCCGTTTCTCGTGGCTCTGGGATTTATCCTCAATATTATATATATATATATATATATATATATATATATATATATATATATATATATATATATATATATATATATATATATAGAGAGAGAGAGAGAGAGAGAGAGAGAGAGAGATAAGATAGAGAGAGGGGGTAGCACAATTTTTCTCATGAGGCACTGGGGTCAAGGGTTGGTGGGATGCAGCTTTCCAAGTTTCTGTTGCACAGTGCCATTACTCCTGTTACACCATACACCCCTTTTCGGGGTCTTAATGTCCCCGAGATTCAATCTGACATTTCATCTTCATCTAAGAATCGCCACCTCGACGGAGATGCATTATGGGCAGACTCAAATTCTGGCTTCAGAAACGTCAACAATCAAAAGTTTAAGGGTTGTATTACGTATATAGGTTCGAATTTTATACAAAAGATGTGGGGGGGGGGATCTTTTTCCATAAACGCAAGAGACTCACTGAAGTACTATAAACCACTCATTCTGTGGAAAAAAATCTAATTTGCCTCGGTTTATGACCTATAGACCCCCATGATAAAAGAGAAGGCCCTTTTGCCATTTATCAGGGATACCAACGGCAGCGAGTTTAATTAAGCATAGAATGTAAGGTCGTGCGGAGGATTCTTAATAAAATAGATTAATTAGGAGCTAAAGAGTTACAAAATAAATATATCATCCATTATACCTTTTATTAATATAGTACCATTTTTTGTTATAATTAAAATTCATCCGCAACACCCGACAATGTAAGTGCTAAGAATTTTTTAGCAGTCAGAGGGTGAAGATCGATAATTTTGTTGTCGCTGTAGTGAAAGAAAAAAAAACTCGGGATGTTGAAGTTCTCATTACACTAAGGAACACTTTACTTCTTTCACAAACTTCATCTGCATGGAATATTTAATCTTTTTCATTCTTCTAAAAACTAAACTACCCTGACGCAGCTATAAGCTATTTACACATTAATTTTCAATTCTCCTTAGTTACAGTTTAGCCGTTTGATATGAAATTGCTTTCGTTAAAGCAATCAACGAATGATGCAGAAGTTTAGAATTGAGTCTGTATATGACAATTTTGCTATGCTTAATCTAGAATCAATGACTATTATGTGCATCTAAAATGGTATAAACTATGAAACGGCAATATTCTTCTTGCTGCTGACAACAGAACACGGTCGTTTCTCTACCACAAAGTAAGGTAATTAAAACTTGGAGATTTTAGCGTTTTATTATACAATTAAACACTTTAATTAACAAATAGAATCATTTGTAACAGAACAATGGCTTTGAGACTCGACGCTTATGATTTGCTGAAGAACTGGGTTGAGCTTGAGTGATGGACAAAGCTAATTAACGAGTGAATTTAAATTAATGAGTGAGTAAGCAATGCAAATAAAGTAATGAAAAATCTGCTAATGACCAGTTTAACTAGGTAAAATAAAATGGGGCGTTAACAATAGTTCGACAAAATTAACCAAACACAATTAAACAGAGAAACGGTTACCATGAGCACAGAAATGAAATAGCTGACTTTTTAGGTTAGATTTTTCCTTACAAATATGATAACTTTTTTTTTTTTACCTAAAGCGACTTAGGTGAGCCTTTTGGCTCTGCCTGCGACCTTGGGTCTTCCTGTAATGATGTGATTGATGAAGGATGAAGAAATGGCAGAATTTCCCGTCCGCTCCCATATTTGACGGTTTGCATAAAAAACCCCTCTTATTATCTCAGCCAAAAATTGATTTATTTTAATCAATTAGATTGATTCTTGCTGTAACAAGTGAGGAAATGTATTGTAGGTATAGATAGATAGTGGTGAAGAATATTTTTAGTTTGCCCTGGTATAGAGGGCATCTTAAGCTTCTTCCTTATTCTACTTCCTTTTTTCTTCCTCTTTCGATGGTGTCAGTGTTTTAGCTGACTCGTCACTCTGGCGACCTTGTGTTTCGTTTCTATTTTCTCATTTATTTTTCCTTGCTTTTATTTATTTACTTATTTATTGTTATCTACCTTTTTTCTTTCTTTATATATATATAAATTCTATATCCTCCGTCTTTAGGCATTTAAGCCTTTCAATTATGTATCTGCTAACTCGTTAGCTTTTATTATTATTTTTAATTAAGTTTAGTTTTCTTTCTTATTTCACCTGTTGTGGGCACTTTACCTCTTTTTGTTATCTAATTTTTTGTTTAATATTCGATTTAATTATTTGTTTAGTTATTTACTTTTGTCTTGATTATGTTGGGAACTTCGCTTTTTTTTGATTATTTCTTCTTGTTTTCATTTAGGGTTAATTTGGAGGCCTTTCGCTTCTTAATTTATTTATTTGCTTTGTATTTTTCATTAGGGCATTTCGCCTCTTTTGTTTTTTTCATTTCTCTCTTTGTGATTGGTTGTGGTTGTCTCGAATCGTGGAGTCATTTCGGTAGGTCTCATTTGGTAAGTAGGATCGTTTTGTTCTGGTTGTGTATATATGGGCTTGGTCTTCCCGGGAGCACAGTCTTCCGCCTGGGAATAAGGCTCTCCTGGTGACACGTCCAATTAGGGGTTGTGGTATATTCAGATTTGCATCTATATGTGGGAGTATTATATTTTCAACCTTTTCTCAGGTCTTTCTTCTAGCCTTTGGAGGACCATATTCAGTGGATTAAGTCCTGCTCTTGCGTGAAGATCCGTCTGCCGAATACGGGCCATTCTGCGCGCGAAGCTATCAGCAGAGTAACTCTATTCTGGACTCTCTGTATTTGTCTGTTTGAGGTTGAACTAGCTGCCTGCATTACCACTGCTGGGTACTCCAGTGTTGAACGCCCTAGGAAAGTGTACAGCATTTTGATGTTGTTGGCGCTGAGGCTTCTGAACCTGTACAGTTTTCCCAGCTCTCTTTTGGCTAGGGAGATTCGGTTGTTGATGTGCGCCTTATACCCTGACGTCATCTCGTTTCCGGCGGTCCACTGGAAGGATCTGGGACTTTCGGCGTTTGGTGTTGATTTTCCACCTTTTTTCGAAACGATTAATATTTTTGATTTTGGCAGCTGTCTCCCTTGCATTCCTATAGGAACTGGGGATGATCTGAGTGACGTCGTCTGCAAACTGCATGTACATCACATCCTTCCCGACTGGAGCAGGCAAGTCTAGCGTGTACACAAGGTACAACAGCGGACTCAGAGACAGCTATCTTGTGGAACACCCGCCTCTAACTCGAACTCGGGTCCTCTGTTGACCTCGACCTAGATTTTGGCTTTTCTTTTCATGATGTAATCACAGAGGACCCTTTCCAGGATTGGGTTTAGCTGGAGGCCCAAGATCTTGAATTGTAAACTTCTCAGCCAAACTTTATCGAAGGCCTTTTGAACATCTCGCATCACCACGTCTACGTATTTCTCTTCAGCTTTACACCGGGCGAGCTTTTCGGTGAGAAGGCGAGTGCTGTATCAGTCCCCCTTCTCTTGCGGAACCCGTGTTGCTGATGGTTGTGAGCTTCCAGCTCAGTTAGCTGGTCTTGTAGCCTGTTAGCTAGAAGCTTCTCGTAGACTTTGCCTACAAACTCAAGGAGGGATATTGGCCTGTAGTCCACCAGTTGATCAGGGGGCTTCTTCCTTTTAGGGATAAAAATGATTTGGGCCATTTTAAAACCTTTGGAGAAGTAGCCCGTATTCAGGGAAGCATTGTAGATGTTAGTGATTCTCTGAATGATCAGCCGGGGGGCATGCACCTATTGTTTTTAGTGATGTCCGTCCAGCCTGGTGCCTTTTGTTTAAAGGTTTTTACGACTGCCATGACCTCTTTAGTTGTAATTGATTGGCCATGGTCCACCATCTCCCTCCCTTCTTGACGTAATCTCGTGCGTGTGTTCGATATATAATCTGATTAAGATCTTCAACCGGATGGTCTTCGAATTCCTGGTCGAATTCCGCATCGTCCTCATGTGTTATTGAGAAGATTTCCTTCTAGAACGTGCGGAACCTTTTCTCCAGGACTGCCGAATCCTCCAAGTAGTCATCGCCCTCCTTAATGCGGGTCTTTCCTCTACTTGGTATGCCTTTTAATTTCCTTACTAGTCGCCAGAATTTATCGGGGGTCACCTCGCTGTCTTCCCTGGCTATTAGTCTGTCCCAGATTTCAACCTGTTTTTGGTTAATAGCTAGCTTTAGCTCATCACGCAAGTGTCGTAGCCGCGAGCTTCATTCCCGATCCGTACGTGCTCTTCTGATTTTTTCATGCACCTCCCTGTGCTCCCTAGCGATCTCTTTCATATCCTTGGCCCATCTGGTTTTTGATGGAGTTTGGTACCCTGTCATAGGTACACACTCGCGGTCAGCCTCGGTGATGAGGGCTGTTATCCTCTGTAGCTCCCCGTCAATCTCCTCTAGAGTTGCTTCGCTTAGGTCAGCTAGTTCGAATCCGCCAAGGATTTCTCTGTAGCGTTCCCAGTTGGCAGAAGTGTAGCTTTTGTGGAGATGGACGGAAAGCTAGATCAGAGCGAGTGAGATCGTGGTCAAGATTGCTATATGGTCGTTGGGAACTGTTGGGCCTGGCTCTCTATGCTAGTTGGATGGGAAGCCGTCACTTGTCCTGATTATGTCGGGCTTTGTTGCTGCCCTAGAGGTGGTATAGGTGGGGAAATCCGATCCTATCCTCTGGATGTTCTTCCGTCGCACATTCATTTCCAAGTTATGGCCTCCGTTGTTCGTGTTACCATAGCCAGCCGTTCGACATCTGGCGTTGAGGTCGCCCCCAAGGAATTCCATTTTACCGTGGCCGAACAGGGTGTAGAAGTTGTTGAGGGACAGATACACTCTTCAAAGAGTTTGATATTCGGCCGCGATTACGAGGTTGCACACTAATGTGGGCAGTTCTATCGTCACGAATGACTCGCCCAGTTCTGGAAGGTGCCTGAACGAAAGATTCCTTTTGATTGAAACGGCAGCACCGTCAAACATCTCTTGAGAATGATTCTTTGTGACAACTCTGTAGCCCGGTATCTTTATTTGACAAGATGTGTCGATACCATGCTCCGTAATTAAGATGCTGTCAGGGTCGAGCACGCGGAATATGTTATCATACCCAGTTACTTTTCACTTGCATCCATTTACGTTGAGCGTCACAATTTTCAATCCGTTGTTCAGGGTCTCCATTTTTTTCTGGCTCCTAGTGTTTCCTGGTGGTGGGACGCTTTTTCCGTTCCTTTTTTTCTCGTTTTCTTCTTCTTTCTTTTCTGTTTTTCTGTAGAGTTTAACATTATGATTAGACAGGGCTTCCTCAACTATTTCCTCTTCGCACTGTGCATCGAACTCCCACTTGTAGTATATTTTTTTTTATGCCGACGAATATCTTGTCGGCATCTTTGTCCTTTGGGAAGGGCAACTGCTCTGATACGTAAATTGAGAGGTTAATCTCGTCAGCATCTAGAGGTCTTTTATCCTCCCGTTTTCTTTTTTCCCGGTGTCCATCTTTGGGCATAACCTCTTGAGTCCGAAGAGTCAGAGGTGTCTGTGGAATCGAAAATTCTGTTTCTTCCTTCTTCATTTGGTTGTATTTATTTGGTTTGGGCGTATTTTGCGATCTGGCTGCAGCCTTCCTTTCCTTTCTTGCCTCTATTGTCGGATCGGGTCTTTTATTCTGCTCCTTCGGTTTCTCCTCCTGTTTTTCTCTTCTTGAGTCTGTTTAACAATTGTTTTGGGACCATCTGTAGTTGAAGAACATCCCCTGATAAGGGGATCGTCCAGGAACCACATCGGGTTCATGCTGTTTTTGGCGAGCATCCGGTTTAATTCCTTTGCAGATGTCCGTGGCTGTTATATTTCTGACGTGGGCATACAAGATGTACGTCAAGACCTTTGTAGACTCTTCGTTTCGTATTGAGGTAAGTTTTCTTACTCTCTGTCTCGGAGTAAGCTGCCTTTGCGACCTGAGAGTAAGTTGTATTTGCGTTTTGGTTGCTTCTTCTTTACTTTGCTGTTGCTTTCTTCTGATTAATTCTTTTTTCATGGGGCAGGCTATTGCCATAGATCGGTGGCTTTGCCCGCAGTTCAAGCACTTCTCGGGAGGGCTCTGGCAGTTTTTCCAGTGGTGACCAGGTTCGCTGCACTCAGAGCATACCTCTTGGGGCACCTGAAATTCGCGCATAGTGTGTACCTCCATTTTGTAGCAACTGAAGCAGAATTGGATAGGGTGGAACTCCTCTCTCTCGATTTGCTCCCCGCTGATCCTGGCGTTAAAAAGCAGGAGCCCAGACTCCTTGGCATTCTTAGCCATGGATGCGTCTCAAAAGATGATCTTAAAGACATGGGTATAGTCCGAGTTGTACCTTATCTTCTAAAATTTGATAATCTCAGTGACCTTCGCCCATTGATGGTGCTTTACAATCTCTTCTTTGATCTCCTATTTAAAATGTTCCCCAATCCAAGGGTCTAATCTTCTGCAGATCACGCTCCTGTGCGTTTGGATCTGAGGAGGGATTGCGGGCTGCAGACAGGGCTCGGAAAGGACCTCGACCGCTACTTCCTTTGATTTGGGGTTTGTTTTTTTGTATTTTAAGAGCTCATCTGGCGAATGCCTACTTGGCATTAGTCGTGGTATTCAACATTGCCTAATATTAGGCATCTTTAAAAGAGGATGCTAAAAAAAAAACATAAAAACATCAATAAAAGTAAAAAGAAAAAAGGCAATAAGCAGGAAGCAAGCTCCGGCGTCGGGGGGAGGTCCGCATCCTCTCGGCGCAGGAACGTGCGACCTACTAAAGTAACAAAAACAAAAAAAAAAACAACTGGTTAAAAAAAGGGGTTAAGGCGGGCTTACTCCAAAAGTCTATAAGTCCACCAGTCCACTCGTCCCGAGTACAAGGGACAGGCGGTAGCGACCCCGCCCCCCCCCCGTACCAGGACAGGCACCGTACGCGGAGATCGCCCAGACTGGGACATTCAACAAGAATGTGCCGAACAGTAAGGGGGACAACGCATTCTTCACAGTAGGGCGTTGGCGAGCGCTGCAATAAATGGCGGTGCGTCCCACGAGTTTGTCAAATTCGGAGACGACAGAAAGCAACCTGAAGCCTTCGCGGCATTAAGTGGTAGGTCCATAGGAACAGTTGCGGCGCAATGGCACGCAACATTAAGTAGCCTTCGACCGTATTCCATCTTCTTTGCCAAGCAGCCCGAAGAGCTGCACGCATTCATGCCATGTAGTCAGTGTGAGGAGGAGCAAAACGCTGGTCCGATCGCAAAGTCCTCGCGGACTCTTTGGCGTGTTCATTCCACGCAATTCCTCTATGTACAGGAACCCAGCAGAAGGCAATTTTGACATCCGCCCGGCTTGCAAAAACCGTGGCGTCACGGATATCGCGAAACAGGGGATGCTGAGATTACAATGCCACGAGAGTGCTCAGGGGCTATAGATCACAATCCGGTCTCCGAACTGGGTACGTCGCGCAATCTCTAGTACCGAGTGGTGTATTGCCACCAGCTCGGCCGTGAAGACAGGTGCAGCGCCTGGCAGAGGCCCGCTGACTTCAAATAAAGGGGATACGGCGTGGAAGCCGACCACCTCTTGTCACTTGGAGCCATCCGTATACACTGACACGGTTCCAGCGTGACACGAGGTGTGTGCTCTCAAAAGATCGAACGCAATACTCCTGGTGCTGTAGAAATTTTGGGAGCAGAGGCGTGGCGACAAATAGCCAAATGTGGTACCCTCTAGGGTAGCGTCCTAAGCAGAACCAGGGACGCCACCGGCCCGAGAGCTATACCTACCTGCGGATGCAGTGAAAGCTGTTGGTGACTAAAGGAGGCGCCGGGCTCGCGCATACAGGCGACTAATGCACTGTGCACGGCGTAGAGCGAGTGACATCTCCCCAGCATCAAATAGAAGGCTATCAAAGGTGGAAGTGCGGAAGGCACCGGTCGCAAAGCGAAGGCTGGTGTGGTGGATCGAGTTAACATTCTGCAATACACGCTCGGCAGTGGATACATAAAAAACGGATCTGTAGTCAAGCTTCGAACGAACAAAATATCAATTAAAGAGTATGGTAGCAGATCTATCAGCGCCCCCCGCGCTGAACGTCATGGAGCAAAGAATATCCATGTGGCTGGTACAAGAGACCCCTAACGCTGCGAATATGAGAATTCTAGGGGAGGCGTCGGTCAAATACAAGACCAAGGAAACCGTGCAATTCAACCACTTCCAGGCGTAGCCTATTTATAAACGAGTCTGGGTCAGGATGGTGCCGTGGATGGCGGCTTAAGTGCAACAACTTAGTCTTGGCCAAGGAAAACCGAAACCTGTGCCCTTCGGCATTGCGAGAGGTGGTTCAATACCTTATGGAGTCGACGCTCCAGATTTGAAATCTGGGCGGCGCCATAAGAGATCGAAAGGCTGCCCACGTAGAACGTAGCGAGAGCATCTGCCGGAAGCACCTAGTTGAGGCCGTTGATACTTAGACCAAAGAGAGTGACACTGAGGACACTCCATTGCATGACACCCTCTTACTGTTCCATTGGGCCGGAGAGGGCTCCCTCCAACCACGTACGCGGAATCGACGATCTAGCAAGAAATCAGATATAAAGATTGGGAGGCGTCCCCTCGCCCCCATCATGTGGAGAGTCTCCATGATACCGTATCACCATGCGGTATCATAGGCCTTCTCCAGTCGGAGCAGAGCATCCGACGTGGAATGGAACTTGCCGAAGCTGCACTGTGCAGAAGGTAGATGGCCTCCGATGTCCATAAAAAAGGCTAATCTAACATTTACCAATTTCTCCATCAACTTGCACACTTAACGAGTCTTCCCGTTGAGTGAAGACACGTATGCCCGCTAAGAAGAGCGGCTGGCGTGCTTCGAAATATAACGGAACCTAACCCTAACCTGAAAAATTTACCGACAGTAAAACCGTTCGGGCGACGGTTCTAGCGCATGTAGACATAACTCTTCAATCGGCTGAACACCATGCCAGTGGTCAGCGTACATAACGCCCAGACGTTCTAGGAATAGTAGTTAGGCCTACGGCGATGAGGTTGCCGGAGAAGAATTCAACGGCCTCATCAACCGGCCTAAACTCCTCGACTGAGATAGAGAATTCAGTCATTTCCTGAAATGCGGATCACCGCGCCCGCGCCAAGCAACACCGGGGCGGGCACACGGGTGGCATCGGCCCAGAAAATGATATTTGAATCGGATAGTGATCACTTCCATGCAGGTCATCGACCAACCCCAGCCCCAAATCAGGCTGTGCATCCGGAGAGCACAAAGATAGATCGAGACAAGAAAATGAATCTGTTTTCGGGCAGTCGTCATGCGTAAACTCATCAACATTTAGGACACCTATCTCTAGCTCGTCAATGACTTGACCCCTGGGATTAATCTAGTAGTCTACCCGGAGAAGGTGTCTACCGTTCAGATCTCCGAGCAAGAGAAAGGGCCTCCGCAACCGTGCAACGACGCGGCGGAAGTCGCGGGATGTACGCGGGAATAACAGTATACCTCCTATCCAGGTGCAGCTACACAGGTACTGCCTGAAAGGAGGTATCTAAAGCGAAGAGAAGAACGTAAACATCATGCCGGGTGTAAATCCCGCATCATCCTTCCCGGCCCCCATGCAGTGGTGTTGGGGTCGTAAAACCCTTATACCCCAGGAGTGTGGGCAGGGTGCACGCGCCCAAAAAAGTTGGCTAACGGGGAGCGGGAGGAGACGAGCTTCCGCAGCTCTTCCCCGTTGCCCCGGAATATGCCCTCCAGGCCTAGCTCAGAGGAGATGCGGGGACCCTCTTCGAAGAGAAGACCCTCACAGGAATGGCCGTACTCTTCTCGGAGGCCGAACTCCAGGAGCTTTTGGCCGGACAATGCGCTGAACGCGCTGTCGCCTTCGAAGACTTATGGAGAATGTTGGGCTCGTCATGTCAGTCTCAGTGTCATTCTCTGTCTGAAACACAGCAGTGCAAAGTGATTTTTTCTTATTATATATTGTTACGAGCATGGGGTGATGTGAGCGGCTGAGCTTTTTCCATGTGATTAATTATGCGAGTGTCATGATTGGAAAGCTCAGAAGTTGTGCCGCCATCCTCATGGAGCAATATGCCCTCGCCAAACCAATCAACTGCTTCAATCACCAACTGAATTTGGTTCTGACCAAGGCCTGGGATGTGGAAGAAGCGAAACTCGCCCTTCAGACGCTCAACGAAGTCCATAACTTCATTTACTCCAGCAACATGCGGACGCTCCGGTTCTCCAAAATCGTGAAGATTTCCTCAGCTAATTGAGAGAAGTTGGTGCTCTTGTGTCCCACTAGATGGGTTGAGCGGCATGATGCAGTCCTCGAGTTCATCGATTTTCTGCCTCACATCTCGGTCTCCATGGGAGAGGAAATCAAGCTGTATGCCAATGCTGGCATCTTAGGGACTCTCGCTTTCTCATTGGGCTGGTTGTGGCGGAGTCAGTTTTGGCCCACACACTCAATCCGAGCAGGACCCTGCAGAAGAAGGACGGTGACTTGGCATCTGCGTACGCACTGATTCGTGAGATCGCCAAGTTCCGAAATAATGCCGAGGAGCACTTCTACAGTGTATTTGCAAAATCCAAGGATCTCCTGATTGAAGTGGACTCAACTCACGATGACGTACCTGTTTCCCGAGTTTGTGCACGACAGGCACAGCGCGCGAATATCCCGGCCAGGACTCCTGAGGAGTATTATAGACGCTCGGTCTATATTCCGTTCGTTGAACATGTGATCGCCGTGCTGAAGAGAAGATTTGAGGACGATACTGTGCCAGTTGCTCTCTGGTTGAAGGAGCTTCTCAAATGCTCAAAAGCAGAAGTGAATGGCGTCCTTAATGCCGCTAAGCTCTACGAGAGCGATGTTGAGTCAAAGGTGCTCGTGCAGACGGAGGCATAGTGGTAGAGAAATTCCGCTAGTCTTCGGGACTGCCAAGAATGTGAAGGAGTACGCCGAAACCCGTATGTTTCCTAACATTTCGAAGCTCTTGACCATCTTAAAGACTCTGCCGGTCTCAAATGCAGAGGCCGAACGCTCATTCTCAGCCTTAAAACGGCTACAGACGTACATGAGGAGCACCATTGGTCAGGATCGCCTCAATGGCCTCGCACTACTCTCCGTCCACAAGGACATCCAAGTTTCGAATGATCAAGTAATGACAAGCTTGCGAAGAAAAACCACCGTCTCCTCTTCGTTTAGGCAAATGAAGGTGGACATTGGGCATGGACCTACGATTTTGAGAGAGCCTACTCCTGGAAAATACAAATACTTTTTCTATTATGTGCCTTGTCACTTAAGTGGGCGAAATGACTTGCAAGTAGCCTACATCATTATAGTCTACACTACATGTACATATTTATCATTTATGCCTATATCTTATTCGTATGCATTCAACACTAATTATTTGTACGATCATACATGTATTACTCGTAAAAATACATATGTACTATAATAAGCAGCTTTAATAAATTTTCACTCATAAAAGTTCTGGCATCACCCCCCCCCCCCCCACCGTTCGCTTTTTCTGGATACGCCACTGGTCATGCGTTATCAAGTAGAAAGTGCTAACAAAATAAAATGTACAATATATGGTGTCCAAATCACTATAAAACGATATCAAGAGACGAATAGCTTTGTATCATGTAATAGAAGTGGTAAAGAACGTCTTACAACACTTAGAAAAGATATTTATCATTCGGGAACTTGCTGGGGAATTCAATGAAGCTTCAAGTTAAAAACTCACAAAATAAGTCAGAAGGAGACGAAGATCAACGACTAAAAAGGACACAAGGTTAGAAAGAAACCATGGATATCGGAGGTCATCAGAAACAAAAGCCTTCATTGGGCCAAAGATAAAAAAAATTGGACACGTGAAAAATGGTCTAATATTCACCGGTCAGATGAAAGTAATTATCATATATGTATCATATTATGCATTCCATTTTAATATATTTTTGAAAAAAATATTTGAAAAAAATAACATTTTGTAACAATTATGCAGATCTTCATCACTTCTGGGAGTACCACAGTGAGAGGAAGAGTTGGAGAGGCATTTCACCCGGCTTGTATGGTACACCAACTGTGAAGCATGGAGGTGGGAATAACATGCTATGAGACTGCATACCTTCATAAGGGCCAGGGCCATGTTTTTATGGCTGGGGAAACGAACTCCAGAACTTGTACCACCAAGTTGTCACAGGTTTTAGAGCCATGTATCCATAAATTGCATCTCACACCACCAGGAAATGAAGTTACATTTCAGCAGGGCAATGCCACATGCCAAACATCTAACCGCAGAGCCTAGACTTAAATCCAATAGAACATTTGTGTGCAATGCTTGGAAAAGCAACGAGAAGTACCGCAAATACAGATAAAACAGAACTCTTTAAAAAATTGCAAGCTGAGTGCGGAAAGATAGCATCAGAAATTTGTGAACATTTGGTGAAATTCATGCCACGAAAAATTATTTCTGTAATTAAAGCAGAAGGGGAGGCCCAACTAAGTATTAAAATATTTAAAAGTAAATAAATATATATACCGAATTCCGTTACCACAACTGTCTAATTACCTTATATGAATGATTCCATAGAGTGCTTAATACAGGGTGCCCCAGAAATCACGAAGGGGTTTCCTAATTTTTTTAATAATTATTTTATTTCAGATTTATATAAGGAAGACCCTAAAATTTAAGCATGGAAAAATGCACTACTGAACAGTGAACACGGTGAAATTAAAAAAAAATATAATAATTTCTCGATTTTCAGATCTTGTTCTCCAGATCTAACTAAGCCCTCCAGACTTATCTTAAGGAAAAGGTTTATGTCAACAAGCCTCAAACAATTTAAGATCTTAAAAATAACATTAGAACAGAAATTAAGGATATTAAAGAATAGCGATCCCACACGAGTCGTGGAGCGCTATTCTTCAAAAGGATAAAAATGGATACCATTTTTTAAAAAGGTAGTTAATTGGGTGCTACTTTAGTGTGCGGTCTACCATGCCATTTAAACTTTAGCGTACGGTCTACCAGGCCTTTTTACACTTCAGTGTGCTACATGACGATACACACTTCGTATATTATTTAGGAATGCCACAAATAAATATGTTGCATCTTTTCTCAGTATTTCCAGCAAAAGTGATAAAGGTGCGACTGGAAAAGCTCCCTACTAAAGCCTTCATTTTCTTTAAAATTGTTGTTTAGGCATCCAACCACGATCGTTCAATAGCCTGAATATATATATATATATATATATATATATATATATATATATATATATATATATATATATATATTATTTGTGATTCACCGTTAGAAAGGAGGACTTTTCCGTCAATGCTGTATTTATGAGTATCTTCATTACGAAAAAGAACACCAGTTCTAAAATTTCGCACAAACTCAAAGTAGCACCGTTATAGTGAATGAACGGTCAAAAAACTTTGGCATAGTTTACTTTGACTTCACTTTTTATTATAAAGTTTGAATAGTGAACAGCCCTTAAGCAAGCATGGATCGAAAAATATTTCAAATTCAAATCAAGCAGTTACTAATTGAAGATATTCTTCCAGTGATTCCATGGATGAAAAATAAAGACCCTATTACTCTTGTAATGAAATGTGAAAGTACAAAGTGAGAATTAGAAAAAAAATCCTTCCTTTCAATTTTAAAATCACCCTTCAGAAATGGGTCGAAGCTATTTTCTATTGGTGTGATGAAAGTGGTAAAACAAATGCCTCACTAAAAACTATGGCAGATTTATATAGTTTCTTTCGTTTTATATTTATATATATATATATATATATATATATATATATATATATATATATATATATATATATATATATATATATATATATATATATATATATATATATATATATATATACAAGTATGTATGCATATATATATATTACTATAAGGCGTTCAAACCTTTGGATCGTGTACTAATTTAGCTTTTAATGTTAACTTGACGTGTAATTTGGTTGTTTAGGTTCCTTTTATGTGTTTTTTGTTTTTATATCTTTTCTTACGTGTGTCTTATATGATTTTGTAAATGTTTTTGTTATATTCGTCTTTGGTTGTTTGTATTCGTGTTTTCTGTGTTCTGTGTTTCGTACTTACTTATTTTCTTCATTTTTATTCTTCCTTGTCATTACTAGGTAGTTGTGGTCTTCTTTGGTTCTTCGTTATCAATTGCTTTTTATCGTCGGTTTTGGTCAATAGTTTTTTTTCTATGCAAAAAATCAGATAATTGCATTTCCAAGCTTTCTGACGCTGCTTGGGAATCTTGCGCGACTGTGACCTCGTTGATTTTCTGCGATGAGTGCTCTAATTTCCTCGTTGCTATTCATTGTAATTTTCTCTTTCATATCTGACGCTCTTTCCTTTAAGATCGTATTGGGCGGCTTGATGTCCACCGCTCTGTGCAGATCCACTTGCTTCCTCCTATCCCTTCTTCGGGTATTGGTGATGATATACATACACTTATTTTGTATCCTCCGCATTTCTTCTTTTTCTGCTTTTGAGACACTGAACAGAGATGCTGGGAGATAAATGAGGGTGGGTCTGATTAGCGTCAGATACAGTTTCCTTTTATTCTTTTGGTTGAGGTTTCTGAAGCTATAGAGGGTTCTGACTGCCGAAGATACTTTTTTGATCCGTTCTGTGACGTGCTTCCTGTACCCGTTAGAAGTGACCCTCATCCCGAGTACTTGCACTCGTTCGTGTGAAGATAACGCGTATCCCCCACTCTCACATCTACTGCTTTTCTTCTTCCTAATAGGACAATCTTGAATTTGTCGCCATTAGTTCGGATTTTCTCTTTTGATTCATAAACGTTGATTTTTCTTATTTCCTCGGCAGTCAATTCGAGCTTGCTGAGGCGCGTTTCTATATCCACTAATTATGAGTTGACTTATGTCATCGGCGAACTGGATGTTTAGGCTAGTTGGGTAGCTTGGCTCTGGGATGTCGGCTGTATATATCGAGTATAAGGTTGGACTGAGGCACCTGCCTTGAGGCAATCCTACCTGTAGATTAAAGGCGGGACCGTCCGTGCGCACTATACTGATGTAGGCGGACCTCTCCATGACATAACCACAGAAGATTTTTTCAAGCTTTGCGCTCAAACCCAGCTGGAAAATCTTGTATTGCATCCCCCTGAGCCATACTTTATCGAATGCCTTTGGCACGTCCCTGCATACTATGTCGATATAGCTCCCGTCTTTCTTCGCTTGAGCAATCTTTTCCGTGATGACATTTATTGCCATCTCGGTGCTTCTCTTCTTTCTGAAGCCGTATTGCTGTTCGTTGTAGAGCGAATTTTCCTCCAAGTGCTCGACGAGTCTTCTGTTCAGGATTTTCTCGAAAAGTTTTCCCCCCAACCAATTTCCAGAAGGCAAATTGGGCGATAACTCTCCTTCCTCGTCGTAGGCTTTCCAGGTTTGGTAATAAATATAATTTTTGCCATTTTGTATGCGTCGGGAAAGTAGGCTACATTTAGGCAGGCATTAAAGATGTTGAGTAAACCTTCCTGCACGCATCTCTGTGCTTTGACTAAGTTTAGCTTTGTCTAGCCTGACCGTCCTGGAGCTTTTTGCTTAAAGGAGTTGAGCGCGCTTTCTAGTTCTTCTAGCGTCACTCTTTCTTCTTCTCCTTCCTCCCTGTTCACTTGGGGGTTATGATGCGTCCTTTCAATGACTTCGTTCAGCTGGTCTATAATCTGATTTTCAAAATCTATGTCGAAGTCTTCATTTTCTTCTGCACTGATTCTGAAAATCTGTTCCCAATGTTGCCTGGGAATTTCCTCCATTTCATTCTCCTCTGATTCAACTTCACTTTGGTCGTCTTCTAATTCCATCTTTTTCTTCTGGGGCTTTACTCTCATTCTCTTGATTTTCGCCCAGAATTCTTTCGGTGATGCTTCGCTATCTAGTTCTTCGATAGCTTCATTCCATTTCTCATCTTTTTGTTCGTAAATTATCATTTTTAGTTCTCCCTTTATTTCTCTCATACGCTACATTGTATCACGGGATGTACCCGTGTTGATGCTCACCTGATACAATCCTTTCAGTTCACGGTGTAAACATTTCATACGATCGGTCTATTTGTATGCAGAGATCGTTCTGTATGTACTTTTGGGAATAGACTCTCTGTCAGCCTCGATCATCTGGGTCTCTAGCTGCTCTATTTCTTCGTCTATTTCCTCGAGCGTCGCTTCGTCGAGGTTCGCTGAGATGTAATTTCTTAGCATTCGCTCGTAATTATCCCAATTCGCCCTGCCGAAATTCTTCCTTGTATGTAATGGTATCAATATAGGGTTAGCGTTGATATAAATATTAATCTCTATATGGTCGCTACAAGGTATCACTTCAGGGCTCATGTGATAATTAAATGGTAAGAGGAAGTTGGCCAAGCAGATGTCCGGCTTGGTGGCGCAACTGTCCGTGATGAAGGTCGGAAAGTCGGGGCCTAGTCTCTGGACGATGTTCCTATCCAGGAGAGTATTCAAGCATCTGCCTATACCGTTGCTTGCAGTATATCCGGACTCGGCACATCGTGCGTTCAGGTCCCCCATAAATATCATAGGGACCCTTCGCCCAGGTATACTCGTGATAGTGTGGTTCAAGAAATAGTCGTTTTGGGGGGGTTGGTATCCCGTGCCAACGACCATCTTCCCCAAGCTTATTTCTACTTCTATGTCGAGGTAGGATTCTTCCAAGTTCTTGAGTTGCTTGAATTTGATTCCCTTCTTAATTGCAATGGCTGCTCCGTCGTATCGTTCATGAGAATGGTTCACTGTCAGCACGCCATAGTTTCATATTTTGATTATGTCCCTATCCGTCTTAACTCCGTGTTCCGAAATGAGTATTATGCCAGCATCGATTTTTTGGAAAAATGTTACCGGAGTGCACTCTTTTCGTGGTCCATCGGTCGGTGTTGATACTCAAGATTCTTAAGCTGTCTCTTTGCATTATGGGGACTAATCTACCGTTTCTTCAGTCTGGGGTCCATGTTAGGGACCTTTTGAGGAACAGGGCATGGATTTTCAGTAGTTTCTTCATGGATTACTTTCATACCCTTGTTCTTCTTCGATAATTGTTTTCTGGGGAAGCTGAGAGTCTTCGATTTAATCCTGGAGACCCTCTGGATCTTGTTCTTGGTTATGTCTCTTTCTCTTCTACTTCGGATTGAGAGTAGCTTGAAGACTCTTTTTCGGATTCATCTGAATCTTCCTCAAATGGTACCCGTTTTACTTCTTTTTGGTGTGGTTTGGATGAGGCTGTACTCATATTGAGTATTTTCAGTGAATACGGGGATTTAGGTACTTTAATTGTAGGCAGATTGTTTGCCTGTAGTAGTGAATTAAGTTCACTCTCGTAACTTCCTGGGCTTCCCATATTAGCGATGTGGGCGTGAATGACGCATGCGAGGATCTTCGAGCTCAATTCGGAGTTGAGTTGCATCATAGATTGGTTTATCGTTGAGGTTTGGTTGGGTCTTGATGCTGCAGCCGCGTAGCTCTGGGCCCTACGGGCTCGAGCTTCTTCTTCCTTCTTTATTACCTCTTTTTTTCTAGGGCAATTTAGTCCCATAATTCGGTGGTCACCGTTACAATTTAGGCACTTTTTGATCGTTGAGGCAGTCTTTAAACCTATGACCCTCCTTCCCACATTCTGAACATAGCTTCTTGTCCTTGTTGGGAGAGGAGTGACTCGGTATGTTTTTTTTCAGTTTGTAACAGGAAAAACACATTTGAATGTTGTGGATTTTTTCCTGTTCGATGTTTTCGGGTGGGATCCTCATGCTGAAAGCTAGGAGCCCATCTCTTTGGGTTTTCTGTGACATTTCGGTGGTCTGGTAGGTGTTTTAAATACATAGGTGTGATTATTAAATTTGATTAATTCCTTAATCTTCGCCCATGGGTTTTGTGACTCAATCTCTCTCTCCTGATTTCCTCTGTTGTTCTTTACCCAATCCAGCTTTCTATATTACGGCAGATGACGCTCCTATTGGCCGCCACCTGGGGGGGGGGGGCCTCAGGCCCGATCTCTTTTAGGGCTTCCGTTCCTCGGGTGAATAGTATTTCGTCCATGTCTTTGGTTTCTGATCAGAGGGCTATGTATCCGTTGGTCACGTCGATCAATCGGACCAGTGCAACCTTAAGTTCCTCAAATAGAACCAGGCACACCTTAGATTTGGCCGCGACTGCATAGCCGGGGAGCCCCCTGAGAGGGACTCTCTTCGTTGTATCCACCTCCCCTGAAGAAGGAAGGGTGTCCTTGTCTAAGTTGTTCCTCTTCTTTTTTTCTATTCTTCTTTCTCGAATTGTGTTATGTGAGTGATGTGTTATGTGCTTAGGTGAGCGAGATGTAAATCTAGAAAAGGGGTGTCCCCCGCCGTAGTGCGGTCCCGCGCTTCCGTGAACTAGCACTATAATTGATGGGATGATTGATGATGCAGGGTTGGGCCCGGGAAGGGATCCTCCCAAGGGGTGAATTATGGCGGACTTGCTGATGGGTGAAGGCCGAATCAACTTACTTCACACGGGGGTGCCGCCCCCATGTTTTTTGTTTTTTTAATTCGCGACTGCATCCTCCATAGCATAGAGACGGTTGCTTGTCCCTCTATGATCCTGGGCGGTAAACTCCCTGTGATAGAACGGGTTGAGACCGCGTTAATTTCAACTACTATCACATGTTATTAAAAACCACGATGCTCCCCACGTGCATCTTCGCTTTGAAGCTGGGCGCCTTATCGCAGCCACCGGAGTCAATGTTTAAACAAGGAGGTTTATCATCCTCCCCCCCGTTCGCCCCATCCGCGAATCACGCCAGATTGAGTTAGGCTTATGGGCAGATAAGGCTTGTTCTCAGGCTCGGCTGTGCATTCCCTCGAAGCTCCCACTCCATTGTTCCCCACGCCAAGGGAGTGTCTCGAGTATTTAGATGGAAACTTTACCACTAAGATCAGATTGGAGATCCAGATTTTCGTCGCGAAACATCACTACGACCCTCTCTCACCTTGTGCGCCAAGGGACCTCGACCTCGAGATTCACCATCACTTGTCCAGAAGAAGGACAATATCCCTTGAGTGCCAAGGTTCGAGCCTTCGACGCCGAGTCCACAAGGCTTCCCCTGTTGTTCAGAAAGAGAACAACGTTAGAACAGCCATTGTTCGTTCGAGCCGTTGACAAGAAACGGTTCTCCCCCCCCCCCTGTTGTTCAGAAGAGAACGACGTAGAAAAGCCATTGTTCGTTTGAGCCCGTTCGCCAAGAAACGGTTCTCACCCTTCCCCTGTTGTTCAGAAAGAGAACAATGTTAGAACAGCCATTGCTCGTTCGAGCCCGTTGACAACAAACGGTTCTCCCCCCCTCCCCCCCTGTTGTTCAGAAGAGAACAACGTAGAACAGCCATTGTTCGTTTGAGCCCGTTCGCCAAGAAACGGTTCTCACCCTTCTCCTGTTGTTCAGAAAGAGAAGAACGTTAGAACCGCCATTGTTCGTTCGACTCGTTGACAAGAAACGGTTATCCCCCCCCCCCTCCCTGTTGTTCAGAAGAGAACAACGTAGAACAGCCATTGTTCTTTTGAGCCCGTTCGTTGAGAAACGGTTCTCATTCCCAAGACGCCACGTCAGGATCATTTAATCCCGCCCCCCTTCGGCTGGAACTCGCCAGCGGACCGAAAATTCCTTCACGCCACCTTCCTCTGCACCACAAGTATAAATTACGTAAGCCGAACGTTACCTTTGAGTATTTAACCCTTTTGTCAATTCTATCCTGTGCTTTAAATGGTTTAGCGAACTATCCCATCTCTTTAACTTTATATTTGTTTTACCTTTTTAAATCTTTTAATCCTCGGATTAGCTCGAGTCCCCATGACCCTTTCCATTCTCTGTTTATGTCAATATTTTCCGTTTTGTGTGTTGCTGATAGTTATTATTAATAAAACTCTTTTATTAATGATAGCAATATTATTATCCTTGAGCTCAGTTCCCACTTCTTAAGCCTATCGAAGATACATAATATCGGCCAGCCAGACATCCACGCACTCTAAAGATAATTAAAGAAGTTCCCTCAACGAATAGTTATATGTGGTATATCGTCGAGGGTCCATTCTACGATATATATATATATATATATATATATATATATATATATATATATATATATATACTATTTAAATTTGGTATCAGGTGTGTAAGGTTTAACGCTATATCTTTGCAAACACTGGTCTCAGTCGAGTAAAGCATAGTGTTATTCGTTATAATAATAGAGTATAGTAGTTCCCTTTTGTTTTAACGATTGCTATCCCCTTTTTTGAAACTTAAGAAGCTGGAGTAGCTCAAGGAACTGTTATAATAATTTGTTTGTGTTTTTTTTGTGTGATTTTAGTCAGCGGTTATTTAGATCGAGAAACCAAGTGCGAATAGGTCAGTGCCCATATTTAGGTAGGCTAAATTCTCTAGAAGGAATAATTCTTGTTGCGAGGAATTTTAGTTGGTTGACTATTGCCCCCCCAAGTGCAAAGATGACTCAGTTCGAAATCTTTAAAGCGCAAGGAGAGTCCTTGGGACTTTCCGGAAAAGAACTAATTGAGTACGTTCAAGAGGAGCAAAGAAAAGAACGAGAAGAAAAAGAAAGAGAAATCCAACGAAAAGAGAAAAAGAAATCCAACGAGACGAAAGAGAAAGAGAAATCCAACGAGACGAAAGAGAAAGAGAAATCCAACGAGAAGAAAGAGAAAGAGAGGAACGGGGAAGACAAGCTAAGCTTCACTATCAGATTGAATTAGCTCGTGTTGAAGCATAAATACAGTCACCCAGTTCACGTTCCGAAGCCCCCCCCCCCCCAATCTCTCACTAAAGCTCCCCAATTTCAAGGATGGAGAGGATTTCGGAGCATTTTTAGCCCACTTCGAAAAGATCCTCGAAATCAATAACATGGATCTGGAGGCTGAAAGTGTAGCCAGATTACTTCCCTTGTTAAATTTTAAATTGCGCGAAATTTTTATATCTTTACCATCTGAGTGTACAATTAAATACAGCACCATAAAAGCTGAGTTATTGGCCGCACATAATATGACTTCCGATTTCTACCGCCAAGAATTTCGAGGAGGTCGTATTAAACCCGGACAGACGTTCCGTCAATTCGGATACATTCTTCAGAGGAATTTTAAATTTTGGTTAGAATCCTCAAAGGTTGATCCGAACTACGAGTCCTTAACAGACTTCGTGTTGCGAGATCAATTTTTGGCGTCTCTCCCGACGGAGATCCGCGCGTTCGTCAAGGATCGTCGGTGCCAGACCTTTAAAGAATGTACCGAAGAAGCGGATGTCTATGCCGCCAGCCATAATTTATACCCAAAGGAGAATCGAACTTCTCACCAATCCCCCTACAAGGAAAGAAAGAAGGATTCGCGCCCCTTCACAGGAAAGCCGACGAAGTTTCCGATCCCCGTAAAACCCCAAAACTTCTTTCCCCAAAACCAACAACGGGACTCCAAACCTCCCGTTAAGATTTCTCCTCCATCTCTCTTCCCGAAGCGACCAATCATATGCTTCACCTGTGGTGTAGAAAACCACATGAGCTGGAATTGCCCCCAAAATTCTACGCTTAAAAGCGAACCAGCCCACCAAGTTCACCAGATTAATGCCACCCCGGCTTCCCCGGTGGTGCAGAACCAAGCAGAAACTTCTCCCCCTCCGTCAGGCCACCAGGTAAATTTTATTTTTGATAAAAGTTCATCGGGAACTTTGAAATTTGAGGAGGGCAGCGTGAACGGCTGCCGAGTATCGACTCTCGTCAGGGACACAGGATGTACGTGTTTCATCGTGTCCGACGAACTCCTCCCCCCAGTGGACCCTAACCACGAAAAATTTGCGGTGGTACATGACTACCTTGGGCGGGCGAACCAATTCCCCGTCGTTAGATGTTACCTGCAGTGTCAATATTATGATGGCTGGGCTGAAGTCATTTCAGCACCCATACAATTCTGTTCCGTACATATAGGACAAAGTCCCCAAGTAAGTTCCGACCCTGTGTCTCAGGCCGCCCTTCCTCGAGGCCGAGCTAAGAAAGAAGCCCAGGAGCCCGTCCCCATCAGAACCCCGATACCGTCCGATTTCTCGGAGACGCTTAACCAGGACTTAAGGACGGCAAAAAAGGAGTGTGAATTACTAACACCCTTAGGCAATAAGGCCCAAGACAAGGACATGGAGACTGCCCGTGGACCCTGTAAGAAAAAAGTACCCCCAACGCGCCCATGGAGATACCCTCGTAGCACTGGACGAAACATCGGCGCTTGAAGAAGATTACCCCGCGGAGTCCCTTAAGGTAATACAGACAGTGTGCATCCAACCTGATGCCGATTACCCTCCTCCTTCCCTACCAGGCGAGTCTTTTGAACCCTCTGACCTGGATATTGACGCGCAGCTGACACCACATCAAAAGAGTCAGCTACAAGAACTATTTGAATGGAGTCACCATTTAACCACCCTATTAGCTCTTTTCGAGCGACTGCGCGAAAATGGCCTCACCATTGGCCCCAGCAAATGCCATTTTGCCCACGAAACCATAAAATACTTGGGTTTCAAAATAGGACATAGCAAGTTAGGTCTCCCAGAGGACAAGATTAAGGCAATCGCCGACATACCCCTCCCGAATACTAAGAAGCAATTAAGATCGTTCCTAGAATCAGCTTCCTACTATCGGTGATTCGTTCCGAATTTCGCTGCAATTTCGGCGCCCCTCAGCTCCCTTTTAAAAAAGAATTCACCCGATCGTCTACGTTGGAATGATGTCGCTATTTCCCATTTTAATCAGCTCAAGAGTAAGCTCATTTCTGCTCCTATTTTAAAGTTGCCCAACCCGGAAAAATCCTTTGGGATTAAGACCGACGCGTCCAACGAGGGCATTGGAGGTGTAATCCTTCAATACGAGGATGACGGAACGAGTCATCCAGTTGCATATGCTAGTCGTCAATTATTACCACGCGAAAAGAGATATGCCACTATAGAGAAGGAAGCTCTATCAATTATCTGGGTTATAGACAAATTCAAAATGTACTTGATAGGCAAAGAATTTCAGATAGGAACCGACCACCGTCCGTTAGCCTATATTAGGAATGTGCGACACTCCAACGGCCGAATCATGCGCTGGAGTTTACTCTTGCAAGAGTATCAATTTAAAATAAATTATATAAAAGGTTCCGATAACCAGGTCGCTGAAGCACTCAGTAGGAATGCGTTACCGAATAGCGTAGAGTAATTGTATTCATAGGATTAGTATCTCCATGTAGGTATATACCGTCTTGTACGACTTAAATTAGATTCTCTGGTAATATAATTAGTTAATGTATATGTCTGAATTTAGTAACACTCAATGTCTATTTTTTTTGTATATATATATATATATATTTGTACCCATTAATTTACGTATAAATTATTTTGTCCCGTATCTACTAATTTTATATCATTTCATTGTTCCATGCCCCTTTTTTTTATTAAGTTGTATTAAAGGTTATTTTCCCCTGTAATCAAAAGATCAAAATAATCATATGTATTGAGGTAATTCTAGTTAGGTGCATGAAGGTATGGTTGGTACAAGAAAACGAGTTTCCCACAACGGAGCTCTATCGTTGTCCCTTCTCTCTTTTTTTTCGAAGTGACAACTTCCCCCGGAATGGAGGGGTGTGATAGAACGGGTTGAGACCGCGTTAATTTCAACCACTATCACATGTTATTTAAAACCACGATGCTCCCCACGTGCATCTTCGCGTTGAAGCTGGGCGCCTTATCGCAGCCACCTGAGTCAATGTTTAAACAAGGAGGTTTATCATCCCCACCTCCGTTCGCCCCATCCGCCGATAAGGCCAGATTGAGTTAGGCTTATGTTCTCAGGCTCGGCTGTGCATTCCCTCGAAGCTCCCACTCCATTGTTCCCCACGCCAAGGGAGTGTCTCGAGTATTTAGATGGAAACTTTACCACTAAGATCAGATTGGAGATCCAGATTTTCGTCGCGAAACATCACTACGACCCTCTCTCACCTTGTGCGCCAAGGGACCTCGACCTCGAGATTCACCATCACTTGTCCAGAAGAAGGACAATATCCCTTGAGTGCCAAGGTTCGAGCCTTCGACGCCGAGTCCACAAGGCTTCCCTTGTTGTTCAGAAAGAGAACAACGTTAGAACAGCCATTGTTCGTTCGAGCCCGTTGACAAGAAACGGTTCTCACCCCCCCCCCTGATGTTCAGAAGAGAACAACGTAGAACAGCCATTGTTGTTTGAGCCCGTTCGCCAAGAAACAGTTCTCACCCTTCCCCTGTTGTTCAGAAAAAGAACAATGTTAGAACAGCCATTGTTCGTTCGAGCCCGTTGACAACAAACGGTTCTCACCCCCCCCCCCCCCTATTGTTCAGAAGAGAACAACGTAGAACAGCCATTGTTCTTTCGAGCCCGTTCGTCGAGAAACGGTTCTCATTCCCAAGACGCCACGTCAGGATCATTTAATCCCGCCCCCCTTCGGCTGGAACTCGCCAGCGGACCGAAAATTCCTTCACGCCACCTTCCTCTGTTCCACAAGTATAAATTACGTAAGCCGAACGTTACCTTTGAGTATTTAACCCTTTTGTCAATTCTATCCTGTGCTTTAAATGGTTTAGCGAACTATCCCATCTCTTTAACTTTATATTTGTTTTTCCTTTTTAAATCTTTTAATCCTCGGATTAGCTCGAGTCCCCACGACCCTTTCCATTCTCTTTTTTTGTCAATATTTTCCGTTTTTTGTGTTGTTGATAGTTATTATTAATAAAACTATTTTATTAATGATAGCAATATTATTATCCTTGAGCTCAGTTTCACTTCTTAAGCCTATCGAAGATACATAATATCGGCCAGCCAGACATCCACGCACTCTAAAGATAATTAAAGAAGTTCCCTCAACGAATAGTTATATATGGTATATCGTCGAGAGTCCATTCTACGACATCCCTATCGATAAACCAAAAGGTAAATCAACGGAGTTCGCAGTCCGTCCCTTTTCCCGGGGAGCCTCTGAAATTGATTTCCGCTGTGGGCTACTCCTTAAACCAGCTCCCTTCACTTCCCCCAATTAGGCCATACCACAGTCGACTGGCGTAGTTGGAGCGAGGGTTATGAGCAGTTCAGGTCCACGATTGCACGGTGCCCGCCGGCGTCGAATGATGTAGGGAGCTTAAGCGGTCATGTCATTTTACGTGACCGATGAAAAAGGTACTATGTTCTCTTTCCAATGACAACCGTAGGTTCTGTTTTAAAAATAGGCTAGCTCGGCTCGGGGATCCATACTTCGAAAGTAGGAATGCAGAAAAGCACGAATATTATTCGGCGAGAAAACTTTACGTATGCACGTCAAGTGTAAACAGCGAATAACGTTCCGCCCCCGAATTTAGGATTTTGGAATTGTGGATACATCGACGATACCAGCCATAGGCTACATGAAAATCGTCCAACAACGCGTTGCTGGTACTCTTTTACCATTAATTAAAAAGGTAGTTAGATGCTAGACTGTGCACTAAGATGAATGGGAGGCGTTTCAAAAAATTAGTAACCTACGATACCAACATAAAACTGTAAATCACTCGTTACAATTTGTTGATAAGAGAACAGGTGTTCACCCTCAACATGTAGAATCTTATTGGAGCAAACAAAATCAAAATAAAAAGAGATGTATGGATGCAAAACAGAATCCTTACATTCCTATTTATAGTTATCTATGTATCGTATTTTATTGTGTAATATTAATATGATTTACCTAATATATATTTTACCTTATATTTTTTTTATAACTTCATTGGTCCCAAACTGAAGCCCCTATTCTTCAAGAGGTCGAAACTGGGACCCTTGTTGTTACAAAGGGTCATGTGGGGACCACTATTCTTCAAAAGATCCGAAATTAGATCACTGGAGCTACAAACGTTAATAATGTTATGTAAAACTCTTGAGAAAGAACACGTTTATGCGAATTGGAAAATAGTCGACATTCAAAAGATGTCATTTCTCACATCCTTTTTCTATAACCTAGTAAAATATCACAAATTTTAAACAAAACATAAACGAGATATTAAATATTGAAACGCTTTCGTGACTTATGAGCCCACCCCTGTATTTTTAGCCAACGTAGGATTACAATTTGTATGCAAATTTATCGGGTATCTCTCATGCAACTACAAACGTTTCCAGTCGAAAACAATTTCCTTGAAAGAGAGTCACTTCAAAAAGAAACAAGAAAATTCACCCTCGTCAGAGATTTAGACCTATTCTTAGACCAACACCGCCTCATAACAAGGTCTACTGACCAAAAAGTCGCGTGCCCTCACTTAATCTGATTTATGTCCTTACGGCTTTGAAAACTTTCAATAATTCCCGGAGTAACCTTGGAAGAACACTCGCAATTCTATCATTCGGAAGAGAATGTAAACACATTAAGAGTTTCAAATTTCGTTAGAATCGGCCGAATAGTTGCTATTGCAAAAAAAAAAAAACTAATTCCCTGGCTAACCTTAGGAGGATTTTGGCAATTATATCATTGGAAATATAATGTGAAACAACATAAGGGTTTGAAATTTCGTTAGAATGGTCGGAATTGTTATGATGTTATTGCCAAAAGAAAATAATTTCCTGGCTAATCTTGGGAGGACTTTAGCATTTTATCATTCGAAAGAGAATGTAAAACAACATAAGAGTTTCAAATTTCGTAAAGCTTACCATAGTATAGCTCATCATAGTATAGTATAGCCTAGCCTAGAATAGTATAGTATAGTATAGCAAAGCCTAACCTAGTATAGTTTAACATAGTATTGCCTAGCGTATCCTCATATAGCTTAGGCTAGCCTAGGCTTGCAAAGCCTAGCAGAGTATAACCTATCTACCATAGCCTACCTTATACTAATTTAGTTTAGCATAGTATAACCTAGCCTAGCATAGTATAACCTAGCCTAGCATAGTATATCATATCCTATTCTAGCATGGTATATCTTGGTATAGCACCCCCAACAATAGTCTAGCCTAGTACCATGCTAGCTTAGCGTGGTACACTATAATCCAGCCTAGTCTAGCGTAGTATAGTCCAGCATATCCTTGCATAGCATAGCATACCCTTGTATAGCCCAGCCTAGTATATCATAGCATAGAATGGCCTAGAATAGCATAGTAGAGACTTGCATATATAGCCTAGCATAGTATATATTAGAATAACCTAGCTTAGTATAGTATACCTGAGCCTATCACAGTGTATCCTAGCCTAGCGCAACGCAGCCTACAATTGTATATTAAAACTTAGCCTAGTCTAGTCTAGCTTAACTTAACCTAGTCTAGTATAGCCTATATTAGCCTAGTATATTCTATCCTAGCCTAGTTAGCATATTCTAGCCTATAGTAGCATAGCTTAGTATAGTATATCATAGCCTACCTTACCCTACCCTACCCTAGTTACTATAGTATATCATAGTATTGCCTAGGCTTGAATAACATGCATAACATAGCCTAGCCTACCCTAGCAAAGCCTCGCTTATCCTAGCCTCGTATAGCGAAGAGAAGGTAGGATAACCATATCGAATCAGTACAATTAAAATGTAATTAATCCTATCTTGCTAAAAGCCACCACCTGAGTAGCCTAATGGTTCGAAATTGCTGTTTAAAATGTAGGCCTTTAGGAATTGATGCAAGCTGGACGATGTTTAGAAGCTCTTGTTTCTGGGTTACTTCACCTCGACAAACAATCAAACGAATATTAAGTGATTGCATAATATGCAAACAAATTTAACTCCTTTGTATTCTCTTATTCCGAGATGACAAACTTCACAAAGGCTCAGATGAATTTCGTGAACCTTTTCAAACATACGGGGATAGATTTCACTGGGTATTTTTATGTAAAATTGAACGACCAATTAAACAAAATGGATCTCTTAATTTTCACTTGTCTAAATGTGCGAGCTGTACACATACGAGGGGGAGTCAAAAAGTTCTCAGATAAATGGCATAAAATTTTTATTTGTAATAATACTGTAATCATTTTTCTACATAAGCTCCATTAACATCTATACACTTTCTTAATCTATGAATCCAACGGTAAAGACCATCTTTGTAGAATTCACGGGGTTGTCTCTGGCACCAAGTAATGACCTGCTTTTTTGCTTCATCTAATGATTGAAACCGGGTTCCTTTTAGGTGTCCCTTTAAATTTGGAAACAGAAAAAAGTCAGAGGGTGCTAAATCAGGGCTATAAGGGGGATGAGCAAGAGTTTCCCATCGAAATTCCCGTAGCTGAGATCTCACAGCTTTGGACGAATGTGCAGGGGCATTGTCATGGTGGAACAAGATTTGCTTGTGGAGCTTTCCTCGTCGTTTTTTGGCTATTGAAGTTTTCAGCTTCCTTAAAACTCCTTCGTAATAGCTGGATGTAACAGTTTTTTGTCCTTCTAAGAAGTCTATTAAAATAATTCCCCCCGAATCCCAAAAAACTGTAGCTATTATCTTCTTAACGGACCTCTCTGTCTTGAACTTGATAGGCCCTGCTGCCCCCCTTGGGTGCCACTCTTTTGATTGATTTTTACTTTCAGGATCAAACTGATACACCCAAGTTTCATCTCCCGTTACGAGGCGCTCAAAAAAACTATCCTCGTTTGCTTCAATCTTGGTCAAAATAGCCAAAGAAAGGTTGGCCCTATGATTCAGCTGGTCTTCTCGCAACGCTTTTGGGACCCAACGTGCTGAAAGCTTGCTCAGGCCAAGATTTCCAGTTAGAATTCCAAATGCTGAGCCATGAGAGATTTCACATGCATTGGCAACTTCATCAATAGTAATACGGCGATCTTTATCCACTAGATTCCTCACAAGCTCGACATTTTCTGGGTTAATGGAGGTGGAGGGTCTCCCTTCACGTGGATCATCTTCAACTTCTTCTCTGCCCCCCTTGAAGCGCTTAATCCAGTCGTAAACTACCGCTCTACATGGCGAAGAGTCACCATAAACCTGTTGTAGAGCGTCAATAATCTTAACAGGCTTCCAATCAAGTTTAGTCAGGAATTTAATGTTCGCTCTTATCTCAAAATTTGCCATTTTATGGGTTCAAAAAAGTAACCTTTTTGAAGCACATCTAATACAAAGTCTCGACAAATTGAATGACGAATTTTGTAGGAATTGTTCAGAAAACATGAAAGTCGTGTTTGACCCTGTATTTACTTGTACAAAATCGAACATTTCAATAATCTGGCATTTGTCTGAGAACTTTTTGACTCACCTACGTACCTAGAAGTAGTAGCAGACATGTCAACGTTTCAATTCGTGAAAGCATTTTAGTTTTACAAATCTCTTTGGCGTGTCGAGCCAAGCAAGTCTCAACCGGCAATGCAAAAACCTTCATTACCGTTTTCAACGCGTTATCCAAAATCGCTTAGGCGGCAGGTGGAGTGCAGATTCCGGTCAACTTTTCAGCGCCTGATATACGCTGTAGATAGACCTGGTTCGAATTCAAACATCCGAGTCGACAGAGAGTGAATCATGTAAGTTTCACCCTCCTCCCGTCGCATAGTGGCTAAGGATCCATCGACCGGATATAACGCACATGAAGATCAGAATGACAATCACCTGTAAGCCCGAAGTCACCAAGGAAAGGGGTCGGCAGTAGTGCGTTTTGATACCACCCAGCGATCATAGAATCATTCGTGGTTCTACAACATATGTGGATGTGATTATCTCCCACAGGGGACGCTAATATTCTACGTCGGGGTATGCGGATGAGAACCCCCGTTGAGGATGCAGGTACTCCATCGGCGGGGCTCCAGAACAAGGATAGGGAGGGTATGTAATGCTCTGAAAGCGAAATGATAGCGGTGTTGCGACTGGCTATGCGCCAGATAACGCTAATCCCTGCAGGGGTAACTAAAAAAGTCCGTACCTGTTTAGTCGCGTGCACGTGATTCTATAAGTTACTATGTAGGTCGTCGGTCGGATGGTAACATTTTACTTTTCAATGAGTCTTTTGGGAATAACCGTAACTATTCGTCCAATTCTAACGAAATTTGAAACCCTCATGTTGTTTTACATTTTCCTTCGAGTGATATAATTGCTAAGGTCCTCCCAAGGTTAGTCCGGGAATTTGTTATAGAAAACTAACTATTGAAAGTTTGAATGTCGTATGGTCATAACAACATATGTCAGAATTGAGAGCACGCGACTTAGGTCTGTTGACCTTGTTTAAACATGAAAAAATCACACGTCATTTTTTTTTATAGTTATTTGATGCAAAATAGTCATCACAGTTTCAGAGATCCTTTTCGAACAAAATGAAAGTTTGTATAAACCTCTTTTGGTAGAAGCTAGTTTGTATCAACTAACCTAAAAATTACGTGCGAATGTTGTTATTCTTTTGTTGGTTTCAAGCACGCACGAACTTTGGGTGGAACCTCGTATCAGCTAATGTGGGGCCAGTTCGTGACGCCGCCGAAAGTTGTATCCGCGCTTCTTGAGAGCAAACCCATGCTAGAAGGTCTAACGCCGTAGTCTAGAGAGTGCTCCGGAGTGAGATCAAACCTATGCGTCAATGCTAGAAGGTCTAACGCCGTAGTCTAGCGAATGCTCCGGAGTGAACTCTTCAATCTCAACTGCATTTAAAATCATTCCTAACCTCCAAAATAAGATTCTTCGAGGGCTAAGCAATTTCTTTTACTCACACATTTAAAATTTGAACTAAAATAAGTATTTTGGAAACGGAAATCATTTTCTATATGAAACCTATTTCTAAATTAGGTCCTTGTATAGAGATATAAGAAAATAAACTTTTTTCAAAAAATACGATAAAATAATAATGATCCTTCAATTAAATTCTGAAATATCGAATATCTACCCGATATAATTGGATTTTGCTACATTTTAGCGTAGTTAGTCGCCTTTTCTCTTTCAACGAGAAAAGGTAAATTTCTAACCAAGGGATTTGGAAAGGTTAGGTACGTGGGCACTGAGGAATACTTGTAATTTTAGACTTCGAAATACATTTTAAGATCAAATCTATCACAATCGACTATAATACACAATCATGAATGGTATGTACCAATAGCATAAAGAATATTTTTTTAGAGTGGCTGCCTAAGAGAAGTTTGAAAGAAGGGGCGGGGGGCGTCTTGAAGCAATCATTTTTAAAGTTTCCTTCTTGCTCAATGCACTAAGGACGGTGATTTCTTCCATTAAATCCTTCTCTGGAGAACTCGGTTTCCTTAGTTTCAAACCAGCGTGAAACAGGCAAATCCGCTAGAGGGCGGATGCGATAGAATTTCCCATCGAAATTTTCTTAGAACTTTCTTGGCTGCCCTCGAGGAATGAGCTGGCGAATTAGGTGTGATCAAACATGACTCCACGGTGCAACCTTCTTGATCGTTTTTCTTTTAACCAATGATGTTTTCAATCCACTTACAACTACATAGTACGTCCGCATGACAGTCCTTTGTACTTCACGAAATTCTACTAACATCACTCCTTTTGAGCCCCCATTCCACCACCCTAAAGAAAAATCCCGGTGTCAATAATTCGTTTTCTTTGAATTTAACAGGTCCACATTTTTTTAGGCCTATCTGCCTAGTAGGTTAACAAGATCCATCAGAAAGCTACTGTTTGGACTGCGCCTTAATTTCAAGATCGTATTGGTAAATAAATCCACGTCTCCTCGCCTGTTACAATTCATCTTGTTCCAAATGGCCATTGAATGATCAGCTAGTTGTAATATCTGATCTTCTGGACGCAACGCTCTCGAGACCCATCACACGGAAAGCAATCCAGGGCCAAGATTTTCCACGCAATATCAAGAATATCGACGAGCCACGCGAGAGATACATTGGAGTAGCTATCCGAACATGACTCCACGGTATACAATTTTCCTGCCTAAATTTTCTGACTGCAGCAGCCGTTTCTTAGACGCTTGAGGTTGGTGGTCTTCCCTTCCTTAAATCATTTTACAGTTCTTTTCTGCCATCTCGAAAACGTTGCAGCCATTTGTAGTGCTTTCTTTGGAGAAGCATCTTCATAAACATTTTGCAAAGTTAAAATTTTTGCGTTGCTTTCTAAGCACATTATCACGAATTTTAAGTTTGATCTAATATCAATTTTGCTTCTTCCTGCGCCGTTGCTCTTGCGCTTTAAATTTGGAAGAAGAAAAAAATCCACGGGTGAAAAAAAGGGTTTCTTTTTAAATGCATCTGTACAACACAATGCCAAATGAGTGAGTGAACACGCCTATCTGATGTGGAAGCAAGCTCGCAAATACACGTTTGAATATATTTTGTAATTAACATGTTAGAAGAGGCGCAGTCTTCCGCGAACTCTATGAGAGCCGTTTAGTTCTAACACTGCAGGAAAGGTGGTACGTTTATTAAAATTATTATGCTATATGTCATACACAGACAGTCGCTTCACAGTTCTGGTTTAGAGGTATAAGGGAACCAGTCGTATTTAACAAAAAGCAAAACTCAACGAGAGTATTTTCCTAAGAATTTATGAAAAGTGTTTACAAAGAAAATGGTGAAAATGTGTGGAAAGTAAATAAACCGAGTAGACAACTAAGGAACCTAAGAAGCAAAAGGGTACACAACTCTTCTGAGCTTGTTCGTGGGTATAAGGGCCCAGTGATACCCCCCCCCCACCCAAAAGTTTGGGCAAGCAGTTAAGTAACAAAAAGATCAACCAAGCAGCTGGATGCAATGGGATCCTTCCCCCGACCCGACATGCACTCAATCATATTAGGTCAATTGCGCCGCACGTCCCATATCACTCAAGGACGAGATCTTCAACCGCATAATGAAGTCAACAAGGATCAAAATGACAATCGCCGGCAAACCGTTGGCAATAGCAGCCGGTCTTCGTTGGAGGGGGGGGGGGGAAGAAAGAGCATCAGTACTGTGTTTGTCCAACAACCGAGAGCAAAGAACCTTTCATGAACCAAGGAAGGGGTCATCAACTTTACGTCAGGATAGGGGTAATTTCAACAAGACTCCTCTGGCGACCGGCAACAAGAGCCTGAAAAAACAAACAAATATAGCCTATCTTTTGGCTGATTTAATACACAAAAAAAAACAAGAGAAACACCAACAAAAAGAAGGAAATAAAGGACAGAAGAAAGGCACGCTCAGTCGCCGAAGGAGGCCGCTCCCACAGGTGCTTGTGCGTGAACCAAACAAACAATCCGCTCGTCCGGCTACAGGGGCAGGTAACGCGCGTGAAGGTCCCCCAGACTAGGACATTCGACAAGAATGTGACGCACAGTCTTGGGGACCAGGTACTCGTTGCAGTACCATGTATATATTGTGCTGCCCGGTTCATGGGGAAAGGCGTGGCGCAATGGTACGCACATTTATGTTCCCGTTAGCCGTCTCCCATCTTCTTTGCCATGCAGCACTAAAGACTGATATGATTTCTGACATATTGTCAGAGTGGCGAAGAGCAAACGTTGGTCCGGTCGCCCAGTCATAGCAGGCTTTTTGTCGTCCTCATTTCTTACAATTCATATGTCCATGGACCCAATAGAAGACGACCTAGACATCCGCCTGGTGCACATTAGCCGTTGTATCACGGATACTGCGATCCGTGGAGTGAGGAGATTCCAATGCCTCGAAAACACTAGGTGCGCTGTGAGTGGCTATAGATCACAAATCGGTCTCCGAACCGGGCACAACGCGTAATCTTCCGTAGCGAGCAGTATATTGCAAAAAGCTCGAAAGCAATTTTCAGGCTTCAAACAAGGAAGGGAATGCGTGAAAGCCAACCCTACTTTGGATTTGGTGTCATTTATGTACACTGGCCCAGCACCAGCGTGAATTCAAGAAATTCGAATGCCATACTTCTAGAAGCTCAGAGAGCAGAGTGGTGACGATAAATGTTCAAATGTGATACCCTCCAGGGTGGCGTCATAGGAAGAACCAGAGGCGCTACTGACTCAAGAATTAAAGGGATCTTCCAAAGAAGTTGCCTTGCCCTAAACCCGAGAAGACTAAAGGTATGATTGGCGTATTTCAGTGGCACAGGCGCCGTCAAGATCATCCGCGGATTGGATGAGAGCCGTTGGCAACTGAGGGAGAAGCTGGTCTCGTGCGAACAAATGCAGAAGTCAACGGTCGTCGCCAAACGGGGGCCGGTGTAGATGAGTATTTTTTTTCTTTATAGCACCCATTTGGCGACTGATACAAGGAGATAAGTCACCGTAATATTTTTTTAGCATAATACTAGGCTACATTAAAAAAAAAAAAATCTCACGAAACAAGAAAAAACAAACAAGAGCAAAACGAACGCAAACAAGAAACAAAAAAAAGCAATACGACGCCGGAGCATGCGACTAACAACCAAGAGAGTTACGAGGGGCGGTCAATAAGTTTTGGGAATCGGTATGGCAAAACAGAGGAAGGGGAATGGCTGTTTGTGGCGTTGTTAGGACAAGTTATGACAAGTCAGGACTTGCAGCCGCACGCTCCTGCCTCGTCTATTTAAGAAGCAGTAGCTGATCGCAGATCGTCAGTCACAAATATTTTAACAATGGAGAAGGTTGAGCACCGTGCAGTGATCAAATTTTTTAGCAAGGAAGGCAAGAATGCAAAAGAGATCTACGAACGCATGGTTGCAGTGTACACCGACACCGCCCCTTCCAATGCAACCATTGCTCGCTGGAATATGGAGTTCAGCCATAGTCGTGAGTCCCTTGAAGATGACCCCCGTCCAGGACGCCCGTCAGACGTGACCAACGAGGACAATGTGGCCCGTGTGGAAAATCGACGGGTGAAGGTCGAAGAAATGAGCGAGAACTTGGAATATCACATGGAATTGTTATCAACATCATCCACGACAATTTGGCCATGAACAAGGTTTGTGCCCGTTGCGTCCCCAGAAACCTCACGCCCGATGATCCACTTCAACGTCGTCAAAGTCCACAAGGCCAGAGTTGCACAAGCTGCCCTGCGCGAGTGCGGATTCGAGGAGCTCAACCATCCCCCCTACAGTCCAGATCTGGCCCCCAGCGACTACTTTTTATTCCGCTAGCTCAAGGCTGCACTGCGTGGACGCAGGTTTGGGGACGGTGAAGATGTCCAGCTCGCCGTCCAGGAGTGGATTGAACAGCAGTCGGGAGATTTCTGGTTGTCGGGAATTCGAAGCCTCAGGGACAAGTGGCGCCAGTGCATTGAAGTCGAGAGTAGTTATATTGAAAATTAATAAAACACTTTTCCTCATATCTCGTTTCCTTATATTCGAATTGCAAAACCTATTGACCGCCCCTCGTAAATAAAAAAAAAAACAGATAGTCCACAGGTCTATGTGCAGGAACGCGTCCCGAGTATAAGGGACAAGCTGTAGCGACCCCGCACCTCCCGGCATTGGGATATGTGACGTTCGCGAAGAAACCCAGACTGGGGTACTCAACAAGAATGTGCTAAGCAGTCTGGGGAACCACTCAGTTGTCACAGCAGGGTGCAAGGATCCTTCCATCAAATGGCGGTGCGTCCCGCGACTGTTCCAAATTGGAAGACTACAGAAAGCGACCTGAATCTCCGAAGCATCGGGGCTACGTCTACGGAAATTCGCGGTGCGATGGCGTGCAATTTTAAGTTCCTTTTGGCCACCTCCCATATTCTTTGCCAGTTAAGCCGGAGACCTGACCTAATTCCTGCCATGTATTCAGTGTGAGGAATATCAAAACGCTGGTCCGGTAACTCATTTGTAGACTTCAGGGTGGGGTGGGGGTCAGCCCATTATACGAAAGAAAGAGCTCATTGGGACATAATCCGCTCAACACATCCACTAACGTCAAGGACCAAAAGTCTGGCCTATTACAACCTGTAGATTTTAACGGGCGTTGTTTATTGAAGTTCAAACGCTTCTCTTCTGACACGACATGATGTGGCTGATCAGATCATTAAACTACATAGGAGAGCAGTGACGTGACAGTTGAATGTCTTATAAATGTGCAGGAGGAGGACCCGAGAAAGGGTAACGGTTTGTCTACGCATTGACTGTAGTGTTGATAGTTACTTCAACCCTCTTTGCCTTTCCTACGGGTGATGGGACCGAGAGAGTGCAATACCCTCTAAATGTCAACTTTCCATGGTTGTCCATGATACAGCTTACACTTTTAGCTACACTGGGATCGAGGGGGAGTATTACTCCTTTAGATGCCAAGCTAACAGTCTATAAGGAGCACCCCATTGGCGGCTAAGGTAATCCAAAACAGGAGGATTATGCGTGCAAAGGAATGGGGTAAAGTACGGAATATTGCGCAGGGAAGGGACAAAAATTGAACTCTATAATGGTGAAATCGAGACAGATGGCTAAAATCCAGGTTTAAATTGAGAGAGAGACAAGTGGGTTAGACATCCTGTCCACTGATCTCAGCGGAGACATTGGTTCGAATCTTGCTCCGATGCTTCTTTCTTTTGTGCCAGGCGCTTTTAATTACCCCACTTTCACGCTTCTTAATACAACCTATGCAATCAGCAACGTGAAGAGAATAATTACACAATCAAATCTTGCAGAGAAGAATAATCACAAATTTAGAAGAATCCATAAATAATTCCTTTACATAAAATGGGGTCAGCGCGTATCAATGGCACAAGCACTATATTACATTATCAAGTAGCTTCTTTTCTCTAAATAGTCACCATTTTATTCATTTTAATTTTGTAGGTGTTAAAACCGAAATCGAGAAGTCAAAATAGCTCAGTTGTTTTTAGAACGTAATTAAATCATAGAAGACTCCATAAAACAAGGAATGATACTTTAGTAAATAATAAAAAAATATTATGAGACAAAGTATCTTAATTTCCGTGCCAGTTGAGACGAAACTATTGACCCGCCACATCTTAAGTAGCTAGTTGGAAAGATATCAATTAAGAAGGACGGACCTTCATAATTACAGGTCATATTTCTGGTTTGGTGCAATTTATGTATGTAGAAAATTCCTTCTGAGAACAGATAAATTCTCACACTGATAAACATAACTCGCATCTCAGTGACGAGCGTCATATCCTTTGTATAACACCCTCGCGGCAAAATATAGTCCCCTATAAAATTCAGATACGGACGTCTGTTAATCAGTTCACATATGGGCGAGGAAATAGCCTCGGAATCTAATAAACCGAGATTTCATCAGCCTTCATTTACTATAAAGATATAAGATCGAGATAATACTGTTATTATGGAAAACCTGAGACGTAACCTTGCTCACTAATGCGAAGTATGAGAACATATCACACATGCTCTCAAAGCATGCTAGTTCACCCTAACTGATCAGTTAGGGACACACAGCGTTTCCTGGAGTGGGATATAACATTTCATGCCAGCTATTAATTATTGTACTCACTATTTAAGGGTCAGCCGTTCTCATTACTTACTCCCGACTCTTAATCATTATTTGTTATTAGTGATACTTTGATATTTATCATCACTATTCGATACCATTTCATTCTTGTGTATTAATTATTCCCGCTTCCATTTTCCTCCGTTGGATCAACTTAGACCGCAATAGTTTTTCAGTCTCGTTCAACTTTGCAGTAGCCTTGGTTTAAACTCGTAAACGATTTATTATTTAAGGAAAGTTTTTTTTTCCAATTAACTCCATCTTGGAACCTGGGGAGTTTTTTTTCTTTGTCACGAAATTGGTCGCCGAAGTCGAGCACGAACGGCCAACAAACAGCTTTTTTTCAAGCCTAGTTATTCCCCTGGAATGGCCCCACGAGTATAAACCATGTTACTAAGTAGATTTCTGATATTCACTAAAGTTTTGAGGTTGCAACCAAAAAAGATGAGTTTTTATATCATTAAAATAAATTATATAAACCCTATATATACGAGTATGTATGTTTCATGCTTCCAGTGTTTTAGAAATATATTTTTCGCGTTAACGTTTCAATGTACAAACAAGCTTTCGGGTTCTAATCCATTTCGGCCTGGCCTTGCCTTTTCGCCGGGCACTTATATCAAGCGAAGTCTTAGTTTGGCTTTTAAAAATCTAATAGCCATACTTGAGCACATATAAAAGGGACAGGACTATAGTAAGGAACAATATATGGGCAAGTTTTTTTAGAACAGCGAGAGCTGGAAATTTGGAGCGAGGGTGACCAACTCGAATACCCAGTCGTTCCGCGTAACATTAACAACAACAATACGACAACAGGGGCAGCAGCAGAAACTTTGTATGTGTAGGGAAAGAATCCCACCAGTTATACGAAGCAGTGGGGAGGGTATGGGGTGCAAACCGTATACAGTGGCGCAAGACTGGTAAAGGAGCATCACGGTGCAGACGCCTAAGACTGGTCATATCTTCGTATTTGTGACCAAGGCCCTAACGTCAGGGTCCGAGTCCCAATGACATGTCCCCTTGCGAAAGAGAGCATGAAGAAGAAAATAGAAAGAACAGATTTAATAGGAGCAAATGGGAACGGCTCGATGAAGATGCGTTTTGTGATAAATCCTCGGGGCTGATAAAGCCACCAGGAAACTTAATACTTAAGACGTCAAAATACAATCATACAAATTACATCCTTCTAGCTCCGTTCTTGGGTGGACAAGAAAAATGCAAAAAGCTGAAAAGCTTCATTTTGGTTTCATATTTCAAAAAGCTGAACACACACAAAAAAAAACCTCTAGTGAAGGAGTGCCATCGTGCACACATAAAGATTCACATGGGTGATACGGGTTCTCGTGAAACCGATCTTGACGCTATGACAAAAGTAATGCTCTGAAACTTAACCCGGGATGACGGCGTCAGTGCAATCTGTAGAGGAACTCTCAAGTGGAAATTAATAGAAGTAATGAGAAGAATCAAGGACTTTAAATCTCCAAGAAAAATTAGGGCTAAAAAGAACAAACACTAAGTCATATGTGCCGTTGGTAGTAAAACCCGAAAGACCAAGAAACGAGAAACCTCCCTTCTTCCCCCCCAAAAAAACCCAGAAGCATATGCTCCTGCAATTAGGCAATACGGTTAGTAAAAATGCGAAACCTCCCATGAAAGATAGACGCAAATAACGACCTTTTGGAGTAGTACTCCAAAAGGTCGGGAACCCCATGGGCATTAATGCGAACCAGTTCGTGACGAGCCTCAGAAATCACCGAGTTAATGTACACCGTTAATGAACCACAAATAAAACCTAGGCCCGAGGAGCGAACTGACAGTAATGTATCGGCGTTAATATTTATAGAGAGAATGGCGTCATAGCACTGCTTTATCGATAAATTAATGCCCGGGTAGAAACATCCAAACCCCCTATGCCATTTTACGACCCAGAGGAGGGAGGGGGAGACAGGGGGATTGTGGTATTCGAGACGATTGCAATCTCGTCAGGAGTGGGGGGGATTTTTTGTTTACATTAAATTTAAAGCGCAATAGCAATGAGGCCATTTGAGGGAGAAAGTTTGTAAGAAGAGATCAGTAAAGAAAGTGAAGCTTGGTGAAGTGGTGTGTAGAAGATATAGAAGCATAGACCAAACATCCTGCTGGGGATGGAAGGGTGAATTGCGGTTGTTAGGACTGACAGAGCACGCAAGCCTCCAGATGTCAGCTGCAGCAAGGTTTCCTTTTCGACAAATGGCGTCCCCTCGTAAAAAGGTAGAGAAAAGAGAGATAGGGGGTGGGAGTAGAAACAGGCGGGGGTAGGAGGAAGGAGAGGGGGGAACAGGGAGGGGGCTGAAAAAATGTAGATAGAGGGGTGTAGGGAAAGGGGAGAAGAAAAAATAAAAGAACGAAAGTAGCGAACAGCTTCCCGCGTCTCCGCACCACCGTTAGCGAGCGGCGTATCCACTGTGCCATCCGGAGTCTCAAAAAATGACTCATTCAAGTGAAGCTTTTAAATCACTCGCTTGCAATTCTCGGCACGCTAACACCGGCCAGAAAAAACAGTCGAGTTTGTAAATAAATTACAAAAAAAGGAGTAAAATGGAAATGTCTAGACGAAGTAAATCTCAGGTAGTCTCAATCTAGTTCGAAATTCCCGTGATCACGGGGACCTGGAGGGCGTGCCGCTTCTCCATGTATCAGGTTTAACAGTCTACATCTGGGAATCCCCTTGCGAGGAGTGGTGGGAAAAAAAAGACGAGAGTAGCTCATCCGGGGTGGGGGTATTTTTCCCTCTTTACGGAGGTGTGGGGACTAAAACTCATTTGAGAGTCCATTAAGGACAGAGTCCCTCCGCCCCATGTATAGTGGCGGCTGTGCAAAGAGAAAGAGACTGAATTGAGGAGTCGTATCGTACCCGATTTCGCCTCCCCAACAAAGCCCGAGTTTGCTCCGTCCCCGGCAACTTGCGCCTATTGGGGAAAACTGAAGAAACCCGACTCTGTGATCTTTTGCGCGGCTCCTTCTCGTGTGCTTAGGGACCAACTCGAAGCTAGAATCGCCCCGGGCCCGAACTCTCCCCCATCCTAAAATATCCATTGAGAATAAAAGAAATAAGAGGAAAGGGTGTGGAGGGGAGGTCAACTGTTTATGCATCGAGGAGGGATTCTACGCAAATAGTCCAATGTAGAACGAGAGAACGCTGGCGAATCACTCGCCGATCCGCTTCGGCAATAATACACAAGGGGAGTAAGGGACGCACAGGGCGCAATTTATGACTCAACCCCTCCTCAAAGGTTTTGCGTTTACATGAGCTAAAATTGGCCCACCACAAACTGTTTACAGTAAAAGTCAACGAAAGGAAGGGGGAGTAGGTGAGCAGGAAATACATATCGTGGTGACCGACAGCTTCACTAATAATTCAACACACATTTACGAACAGAATATTCAAGAGTAGGACTGAAACGAGGAACAGCATTAATCATGTCCCTAACAGTGGCTGTGATTACTTTTTGCTTGTAACACTTAAGCCCTGGGGAATTAGTGAACTCAAAGATTCTCGTTGGGCGGGGAAAAAAATTAACGAGTTTCAGTTATTACTTCAAGATACGGACTTTGAACAAATAAACGCTAGATTAGATGAAAGAGAAACCAACGTTAATTATTAAATTGAAAATATTAGGGATTGGCCTAAATGGCTTATACTAATTAAATGAATGCCCACAGGGGTACAAAACATAGGCCGTTCTGTTTTTTTAGTTGTGTTGCTTCTTACCGGGTTTTGGGCCTGAAATAACCCATAAAATTCGATTTTATTATTATTCCAGCACTGTTAGTTCTAAGCGTAAATTATACTCATTTTCCTTGCCTTTATAAAACATGCACCAGCCAGCAAAGATACAAATTCCTCCCACAAATATAGGGAAAAATAAGGTGCCTGTGACAACGGATGGCTTCTCCATTTATAAAGAAAAACGAGCCTGTATAATCCTACGGTGTTACGTTCACTTAGAAAAGCATGGTTATCAGATAAGATGATAAACAGGAAAAGAAAGGGTATACCCATTTCCAAAATAATAAAAATCTCTAACCGTACCTTCCCTTCCATTAAAGGTACAAACAATCATGAATATTAACTTGAAGCGCGCCATTGCAGGAATAAGTAGCAGGGAGATCAAAATTTGGGAAAAATCGAACTGTAGATTTCGTTGCTGTAAAGTTAACTTAAAAGCCACTCGTATTCACCCAAGCACATTTCGCAAACAACCGTAATCGAACTTTTGTAATGCGATGGTTTCCACTTTCCCAAGCATCGTAGGATTGAACGACTATATTACATCTTGATACGTTACGCTCCGTGACTGTTAAGAAACGTTTATAGAGGTTTCAAAACCTTTAAACTGAGGCTGAGGAAGTCAGTGACAAATAAACACTTGGAAAATTTCATCTCTCACTTGAACCTTTCCATTCAAACTACTCGCTTCACACATATAAACACTTTATCATTCATTTAATTACAACTATCATATTTGAAAGAATCGCATTCAACGGATGAAATTTCTTGTTTTGTTTTCCATTTAGTTTTAATCTAATCGGTTCTTTTAATGATGGCCTCTAAATGACTTTAGAGTATCGGTATTTCGAAGGTTTATCACGGTAAATGATCTTCACACTAGATGAACATCCTTACTTATTTAGTACAGAAAACTTGTAGGAGTAAAATTTGACATAATTGTGGGAATGTTCCAGAATAATCGAGCATCGAGAAGAGGAATCAATACCAAATCATCCAGAGTACTTCAGAGGAATAAATGAAGTTATATAATTGCATCTGGTAAATTATTATAAAAATGCAAGTATTTCCCCTTGCAAAGACTCGTTTAAAATTGAGAGTAAGTAGTTCGTGGATTTGCTTTAAGTTAGAGTTCACTGCAGTTGTGGAATTTAGATTCCGTTATATTATCCTATGATACATGGTTGCTGTATTTATTTCATCCCTTTTATTAACAAAAACTTCTTTTATTTTGCATTTATGTTATCAAAATATATCCTATGGGAAAATCGATTCTTGTAATTCGACATCCTTTCGCCGTATAAAGCCATCAGTGATGGGATAGACTATGTAACCACTAGACGGGTTACAAACAAAACACAGTAGGCCTATACGGTCAGGATTTATAGGGAGTTGGCAAGGAAGGGCTCTAAAATCAATGCCACATTGCGCATTGGGTTCTCCTTCATCTTAGTGTTTAGGGATGATAACTCTCTCATTCATAAAGTAGGATGTGTTTCGTAAGGATTGAATTCTTTTCTCTAATATTAGTGGCTTTAAAATTACATCATTGATTTCCTTCAAGTGAAGGGGATATACAACATCGAAATTAAGCTGAGATTTTTAAATATGAACAAAACCATTGTTTTAAGGTAACAACTCTGTTTCGTTGAAGAGTAATACTTTCGGAGTTTCTGGATTTTTAGTCACGTGTGAGTCAAGTCGCGAGCGACTCTACATCTCACTTGTCGGTCGGTGAGTCAGTCCCGGTTTTGTTTTTTTTTAATTTTTGTAATAACATCATAACTATTCGACCAATTCTAACGAAATTTGAAAACCTGATGTTGTTTTACACTTTCTTTCGAGTGCTATAATTGCCAAAGTCCTCCCAAGATTAGCCCGGGAATTATTTTGTTTTGGCAATAACATCATAACTATTCGGCGGATACTCTTCTAGACTAGACTAGGCTATACTATGCTGGCAAGCCTAGAATAGGCTATACTATGCTAGGCTATTATAGGTTATGCTATGATATGCTAAACTATGCTAGACAATACTAAGCCATGCTTGACTAGGGTATAATAGGCTATACTTGTCTAGGATAGTTAATACTAGGCTAGGTTATACTATGCTAAGCTATACTAGGCTAGATAGGGATAGGCTATGCTAGGTAATACTATGTTAGGCTACGATAGGCTAGCTAACCATGGCTATAATAGGCTAAGCTATGCAAGGTTATTCTAGTATAAGGTATGGTATGCTATACTAGTCTAGGATATACTAGGTTAGGCTATAATATGATACGCTTGGCTATATTATGATAGGTGTGGTCATAAATCAGAATAAGCGAGGGTATGCGACTTTTTGGTAAGCAGGCCTTGTTTTTTGTGAGCGCTGGCCGGTGTGCGCAATATGACAGCCACGCGTTTTGCTCCGAATCTCAAATAGTGTCTTCATTTCTTAGAAGTCTTAACATAATAACAAAAATAAAAGATGAAAAAGCAACTATGGCCTATCAGTCTTATTTAAGACGTTTTGAATGTCTGATGATATACATATTGCTAAACTTTTCAGAATATTTTTCGTCCCTCTTCCTATATATATATATATATATATATATATATATATATATATATATATATATATATATATATATATATATATATATATATATATATTTCAGTAAGGTACGCTTATCTGTAGCTCTTTTTACGGTTCAAGTTATCTTTTGTGCTGTGTTTTAATTTTGTTTTTTGCAGTGTTATTGCCTGTGCTTTCACCATTTGCTGTGTGGCTTTTTTGTGTTTTTTTTCAAGCCGCCCGTTGTTACCTCCGCTCTGTCTTCCCGCACCCACGTGTTTTTCTTTTTTTTTTCAAGCTGCCTCGTTGTTACCTCCGCTCTGTCTTCCCGCCCCCGGATCCCCCCCTCACCGACCGCTAATTCTGATTCATCACCATTTTTTCCCCCCCCGTTTCTTGTTTCTATCGTAATTTTATTTGTTCACACTATTCGATTACTCTTTATTTTGTCTCGATTGTTGCTTCTCCCGTTATTGTGTCGCTTAAGCCACTCTACTTATATAGTTAACTAATTTGTGTTATGATTGATAGGTTAACGATTCTTGCCCTCAATGGAACTGCTATCCGGTGTTTCTCAAAACACCCTTACTCACATTAATGCATTGGGAATTTCTAGTTCCCGCAGCCAGACTAAACGTGGTTTCCGTTTAGTTCCTGCTCTTAGAAAACTTTTTTACTTGAATCAAGCCCCCCTTCCCCAACTTAGCCCTGATTCTTCTTCACCTGGCCCTTCACCCGTTCTCTCAGCGTCTCTCCTCAATGTCAGAAGCCTCTCGAAGAAGGCTGACTACATTCATGACCTGCTCGTTAACACTCAAGTCACTCTCCTTGGACTCACGGAAACTTGGCTCGCCCCTTCTGCTTGTGTTTAAATCTCACTACCCCTCATCGTTACGTCCACTCCCATACTTCCCGTAACTCTCGCGGTGGTGGAGTTGCTCTCATTCACAGTGCCTCCTTCCCTCTGAATAATCTGCCCTCTCCCCCTCCTCTTTCTTTTGAGGCGCTCATCAATGTCTCTGATTCCACCCCCTCTCTAACTATCTTAGTCCTCTACAGCCCCACCAGCTCCTCCCTCGAGCTTTTTCTTGATGAATTTAGTAACCTCCTCGCTGGCCTGTCCCCCACTGGTTCGCTGCTAATCCTCGGTGATTTCAACCTTCCTGGCCACAATCCTAATTTCAAAGCCTTTTCTGAAATCCTTGATCTCTTCTCCCTCACCCAACACGTTTCCTTCCCTACCCACTCTCACGGTAACATTTTAGACCTTGTAATCTCTGACTGTCTTATTTCCAACCTGACGACTACAAATTTGTCCAATGCTATATCTAATCACTTCCTTATCAACTTCAACTTCTCTAACCCATTCCATATACCTCCCCAGCTGTGTCATAATCCTAAGCCTTTCCGTCGACTTGCCTCCATTGATATTCCCTCCCTATCTAATGATGTGGCCTCCAAACTTCCTGCCATTGATGCTTCTGCCTCTCCTGACCAGATTCTCTCTTCTTTGGAGCAACCCCTTCTCACTTGTCTTGATGCCCACTCTCCCCTTGTCACCCCTTCGAACTCCCGTTGTCACCGTGCCCCTTGGTACTCTATGGAACTCCTGCGTGCTAGGCAGTCCATGCGTGCCCATGAAAGAGTCCTTAGAAAGGCTCGCACCCATGGGCAAGACACGACCCCTCTCTCGCTGGCGCTCCGACTTGCGAAAGCTTCCTATGTGGCTAAATTAAAATCTGCTTGTGAAGCCTACTCACGTAATCTGCTTACTGATAATAGGAATGATCCCCGTACCGTCTGCTCTCCCGTCTTACTTTCCCAGCCCAGGTCTCCCTACCCATTAGCCTTGCTACTCTCTCGAATTTCTTCGCAGATAAGGTCACTAACCTCCGTGCCTCCTTCCCTCAGCCTTCTGTCCCGGCTCCTGCCATTCTCCCTGACTTCCCGCCTCAGCCGCTTATCGTTTTCCCCGCTGTGACCGCGTTGAAGCTTACAGCCCTACTCTCGCGTCCTAAGAAATCGGGCTTCCCAAAGGACATTTTTCCGCCTAAACTGTTATGTAAAATTCTGCCTGCTATCCTCCCAACGTTTCTTCACCTGTCAACACTTCACTTGCAACTGGTCTTGTTCCCTCTTCCTTCAAACGTGCCCACATCCGTCCGATTCTTAAAAAGCCTCAACTGAACCCCACTGACCCTTCCAATTATCGCCGATTTCGCAACTTCCTTTCCTCTCTAAGGTTCTGGAGAGAGTGGTTGCTTCACGCATCAACAGTCACATGGTGGCCTGTAAGATTGGTGAAACCTGTCAATCTGGTTTCAAGTCAGGTCACTCCACAGTAACCGCCCTTCTCAATGTGTCCGATTGCTTACGAAAAGCCGCGGACAAGGGTTGTGTCTCCATCCTCGTTCTACTCGACCTCTCCTCTGCCTTCGATACTATTGACCATACCGTCCTACTTGATTGTCTCCACTCTTTCCTCGGCATATCAGGCACCGTGCTTGACTGGTTCCTCTCTTACCTCTCGTCTCGTACCCAATCCGTTGTGATTGACTACGTTTCATCCGACTCTACCCCCATTCGCTTTGGAGTAACACAAGGCTCTGTCCTTGGTCCTCTACTATTTTGTATCTACCTTCTCCCTCTTAGTTCCCTTCTCCGTAATCTCGGTATATCCTTCCACCTATATGCTGATGACACTAAAATTTTCGTTTCCTCATCCCCCACGTCTCTTGCCTACTCTATCACTGACCTCCTGGCTGCCTACTCCTCCATTTCTGACTTGCTCTCTACCAACTTCCTCAGGCTTAATCACTCCAAAACTGAGGTCCTCCTCGTCGGCACCCCTGCTCTTGTCAAAAAAATCTAAATCTCTCTTTCCCTAGCTTACTCTGGGCGGTAATACTATCATTTTCTCTGACTGCGTTAGGAATCTGGGTGTTGATTTTGATGAGCATCTCTCCTTTAAGCCTAATATCCGCAATGTCAGCAAATCCTCTCTATGTTTCCTTCGTAACTTCTCTCGCATTCGCTCTCACTTTGATCGCCAAAGTCTTGAGACTGCTGTTCATGCCTTCATCACCTCACGCCTTGACTACTGTAACTCACTGCTTGTGAATTTGCCATCCTCCTCTCTCCGCCCCCTTCAACTTGTACAGAACTATGCCGCCCGGCTTCTCCTCCGTCGCCCTCGCTTCTCTCCCTCGAAACCCTTGCTGCATGAACTGCACTGGCTCCCTGTCAGATCCCGTACTCACTTCAAGATACTTCTCTTCACATTTAAGGCCCTAAACAACAAGGCCCCGTCTTACCTCTCTTCTGCCCTCTCGCCACGCCATGTCCCTCGGGCCCTTGGGTCATCGCATGCACCTCTTTTGAATATTCCTCGTTCATCCCTCTGCTCAATGGGGGACTGCTCCTTCTCAATCTGTGCCCCTAAGCTGTGGAATGCTCTTCCTGCTGAAATCAGGTCTTCTCCCTCTCTTACCACATTTAAGCGTCTCCTGAAAACGCATCTTTTCAGTATTGCCTTCTCCCCCCTTTTGAATTTCCATTGAATTTTCATTCTCATCTCAGCACAACGTGCGCTCTGGGAAGGCCTCAGGCCTTGAAGAGCGCATTACAAAAGACTTATTATTATTATTATTATTATTTATAAATTAACTTCTCCAATCATGTCCACAATTTTTTGTTGGGCGTTGGCTTCTTTCCTGCTTGTGAATGCACTTCTAATTGAAGATTGCTAATGGCCGCAGCTTTTTGTCCGTTGACAACCTTATTCATTTCGTATGGTGTTTATATAAAAAAAAAGCATGACAAGGAAATCTCCACAGTTTTTAATGCGGTTCAAATAGAACAGAGGTACGGACCTATTAAATCTAGTGGCAACTTTTCCATCAATTAAATTCACGGACACAAACTAATTAGATGGAGGTATAAATGTTGGTTGTGAATTAGAATGTTTTGAGATGCATGGGCATGGAAGAATGAATGATATTGGACTTGAAAAGAATATAAGTATATAACGAAGAGAGAAGTGGCTAATATTTTGTCTGGCAGATGTGCACTAGGATAGTTTGTTATGAGACGCACTTAGGCCGTTTTTGCCCGGGACGAAATGGTGCAGCGAGCAGTGCCCGATCGTTTCGAAGGACTAAAATGACATGGAGAAAAGGATGGTAACTCTGTGCCTAATTGGGCGTAAAGTGGTGGGACAGAAGGTACTTTCTCAGGCGGAAACATTTAAAAATATTTTAATATTTTGAAAGATCGGTTTAAAGGAAAATTGTAATTTTAAAGGAGCAAAGATGTATTTTGACTTTGCATAATTAATCATTCAACAATATAATGTTCGGTGCCGGTATAGTATGTTTCTGGTATAGCTTGTGATTTATATTAAAAATTTATAATATTTACCTGACTTCCGGTTAGTTTAGTATATAAAACAAAGCAGCTTTTAAGGTTTATACATTTTTAGGCTTGAGCCTATAAGAACTCCATGGAAAAAATCCTGAAGACGCACCTAATGGCGGAGCTAAAGACGATAGATTATCACCGACATAAGATTTTTTTTTTTCATTTTAAGAGTAAAAAATAACAAGGTATAGCTTGTGATCTACATTGCATTTTTAAATGATATGCGTGCTGTATACAAATAGTTTTCATCATCATCATCACTAACTCTATAATTTAAGAAGGGGATTTTTTTGAGTATTTGAATAATACTTTCATTTTAGTTTAGTTATGACTTATGTTTTTTTATCAAAGTTATTTCTAATAATTCTTTTATAATATCAAAAAACAAAATGGTGAAGTTCAGAAATAAATATAGGTATCGAAATTTTGTGAATCTTTTAAAACCCAAAGAATTACAAATGGTGAAGTTCAGAAAATTTATTTTTATATATCTTGTATAACTCTATATTTTGGCAACGTGATATTTTGAAAAGGGGGAAATTTAGTTTAGAGTTCCTTTTTAAAATTATTATAATTGGCGAAGTTCAGACAATTTATGGCTGCTCTTTTTTAGATTTTAAATTTTAATCTTAGTAGCGAAGCCATTGCTTAGTAGCATTCATGTTTCTAGCATAAAATAAAAATCAATTTAGTATTTTTTCTTTGTATTTTCTTTCATCGATGGATTTTTATACATTTTTAATATTATCCTTTACTGTGTTAACTCACCCCTCTAATTAGAATTCCACATTTATAAGAAAACTAGGAATGTAGATCACAAGCTAGTCTAGATTTAAGTTGATGGTCTAGTATGTGATCTACAGGGTGGTTTAAAGTCTTGTCACCCCTTGTAAATATTGTTTTAATTTTCTATTTCAGACGACTGACACGAGCTCCTACAGTTTGGAAGAGAGATTCATGGCAAGTGTATGGGCACAAGATCATGTGCATTCGGGCAAGAGCATGGAGGATGCGCGAATGACTTCATTTCTTTCGAAGTGAATACACTAAAACCAGTACATGTATTTGATATTATGATATTGTTCGGTAGGGGGTAACAAGACTTTCGGACCACACTGTACATTAGCATGTAGATTATATACTAGATCAGCACCTAATTTGCATTGTAATATCTAATTTTGTTTACATGACGCCGTAGTACAACGTACAGTACGATTGGGCGCATTCATTTGCAGAGGGCATACGTCTGCTTGCGTCCCCGCCCCCAAGTATAGAAAGTGATGAAGTTAGGGGAATTGAAAATGCGGAGAAAGTCTAAATTCTTCATTTAGGGCTCTAGGGACCGGGAACGCGTGTATCTCTCCTGAACCTGGCCCCGGTCCGCAATACTGTCTGGCCGGTGGCAAACTAATCCGGAAATGGACAACAATTTTCTAAAATTGTGAAATCAATCCTTTTAAAAGCTCGAATATAAAACGCAATTTGGACTAAATTCACTTTATATATACTGAAAATTAATAGAAATAATAAACACTTTCCCTCGAGTTTATTAGTGTTAATGTCAATAACGATATTAACAGCATCTAAAAAAAAATAATATCCGAACTATCATCATGACGGAACTGACTGGCAGGCTTTCTGTTTACAAAAGCTATGTTGGATGAAGTCGAGTAATATATTCAATGTTAAAAAAATAATATAAATATTAAGGTGGAACTAACGAGACATCCATAATTTCTTAAAAAGGAGTTGGTAAAAGTAGTCAATTGAAATGTTTTACATTTTCGATTGCTCAAAATAGGGGAAAAGGACGGAGAGGGCATGAGCCTTTCAAAATGGGCATCTCAACAAAGGCAAAGCGCGTAACAAAAGGGTAAGCATTAATTTATAAGGCAAGTCAAAAGATTTACGGTAAAAGGTTTGTATGTGCACGGGATTAAACTATGTTTAAACCAGTCTCTGTGATCTGTCGGTTCGTATACCAAGGTTTCTTCATTCATTCTCTATAGAGTGCCGCGTTAAGGTGTGCTCAAAAATGTTCGTTTTTGATGCCTTAAAAAGTTGGGAGTGCCGAAGTGAGAGTGGAAACTAGGAAAACAAGATCGATGCATTGTTTTTATTTAACGAGTCCATCCTAGCGCCTGACTACATGTGGTTGAGTCGCCGAAATCAAATAAGACTAAAAATAAAGTTATATTCAAGGGAAAACATCTAAAACAAGATCGATGCATTGTTTTTATTTAACGAGTCCATCCTAGCGCCTGACTACATGTGGTTGAGTCGCCGAAATCAAATAAGACTAAAAATAAAGTTATATTCAAGGGAAAACAAAACAAAAGTCACAAAGCACTAAAAAACAAAACCAAGAAAAAGCAGAGATTTTTTATCAGCGCCCATCTGGCGGTTGCATACTAGGGCATATGTCGCCGTAATCATCTTTAGCTTAAGCTAGATTAACAAACGAAATGAGCAAAGGACGCCCCCCCCCCAAAAAAAAAATAAGCCAAACAAACAAATACAATGGCAAAAAACAAAAACAAAAATTCTGGAAGAAGGAAGCACGCGCGGGCGTCAGGTTCCGGCTCGTCTTACCCGGACACATGATCATTTTATCAACACCAAAGAGAGTAAAATAAAATTAAAGAGGCCAGTCTCCTCCAAAAATTGTAAAAATTTACAAGTCTGTGTTCAAGAACCCCTCAAGAGTACAAGGGACAAGCTATAAGTGCCCCGCTCGTTCCGATACGAAATGAAGCTAACGTGCGCCAAGATAACAATGACTTTAGACTTATGCATTCTACAAGAACATGCCGAACAGTTAAATAGCCATACGTCCAGTGAGTGTTTCCAATTCGAAGACGACAGAAAGCGACCTGAAGCCATCGGGTTTGGGGGGTTAGGGTAGGAACAATCGCGGCGCTATGGCATGCAATTTTGAGTTCGCCTCGGTCTTCTCCCTTCTTCTTTGCCAGGCAGTCCTGATGTATGCCATGCAGTCGGTGTGAGGAAGAGTAAGACGCTGGTCTGGTCACCCAATTCTTGCGAACTCTTTTGCGCCCTCCTTCTCCACAATTCCCACATGTCCACGAACCCAGGGGAAGCTAATCTCGATATCCGCTAGCTCGCGCCAACCTTGGCGTGACGGATACCAAGAGCTAGGGGTGTGGCGATTCCAATGTCACGAGAATACTCAGGGCGCTTTCGAGTCGGTAAAGATGACAATCTCTTTTGCGAACCGAGTGGTGTATTGAAACCAGCTCGGCAGTGAAGACATACTCGCCACACAGTAGAGCCCCGCACACTTCAAACAGAGGGGATACGGCGTGGAAAACGACTCTTTCCTCGAACTTGGAGCCATTCGTGTACACTGGCACGGATCCATCGTGACAGGAACTGTGTTCCAAAATGGCCGAACGCAATATTCCCTATGATATGGAAGTTTTTTGAGTATAGGATTGGCGACTAAGCGCAAAAGTCCCTGCGCTGTACAAAACTTGCTAACATGCGATTTCACTTTTACCGGCGAGCCATTGAGTGTCCGAAGATCAGTAATTATATCCGCCTCGGGAGAGTGCGCCATATGCTACAGGTTCCCATCTGAGAGTAGGATGACTTTCTTCTCTCTACCTCTCAATATAGCTAATTCTCTCATCTAATGGAACACTTAGCCTTTGGCCACCATCAGTGGCCAAATGAATAAGTAAGAAGCGTTTGAAGCCAGCGTTCTGAAAAATGCGAGGTACTCTCTAAATAAGAGACGCCGACGTAATCGAGGCTCCACTCATCACACTAGCTACGTTGCATCTTGGCGTTATTTTAGGCCTCATCCTCTTAGGATGCATCTGGATCAGAAATGCCGGTCTTGGCCTGGTCGCTTGCGAAGCGGCAATAGACCTTGTAGAAGTCTGAATATCACGTACATAGGTGTACGCAGAAATACTCCGACACAAGCTACGTGTCCCTCCCGTATTTCCAAATGCACCAGCCTCGAATTCTTTATCGCCCCTTTTCGCACCATCGTAAACTGCGAGATGGCTCGAAGGCGTGAAAGAAATATCGTCGGCCCAAAGATGAAAAAACGTCTTTCGCGCGACGATATAGATTTTACGAGAATTCGATTCGCTCTCTCGATTTTGCTCGTGGGAGGAATAAAAGGAAGACTTCTTCCTGGAATCAGGCAGAAGCCCTTGGACCTACGTCCAGTTTGTGTGAAACTCGATCCACATAAGAAACCGTTCGCCCGCTGCAAGGAAGGAACTTCTCGGGGAATTGGTTGTTGCCGTCACGGTACTTGTAGGTGCCAAACTTCTCTCAGGTCCGCCCTCCCCTTCAGAGTCTGAGGTTACACAGGACCTCCCTCTGCGGATTACCCTAGACATAGCTGGGTAATGGTTTTTAGCTACCCACTCCAGGAGCCGAATAATCGGACAGGTACTTCGAGGAAGAAGTCCGATTTAGTCACCGCTTGGATCACCTTCGTGATCCGGCAAAGGATCAGTATATCACCGGTCTAGGATTACCCTCTCATTCGGTAACCTCGGACGGCCGGACTAGTTGCGATCATCGTCACCAGAAGAAGATCTTCACTGCCCCCCCCCCCTTCAAAAATACTTACGAACTCAAAGGTATCGTTAATTGAATTATCCCCTCCCCTAACTTCACCAGTTTATTTGTGAACTAGAATTCTCATCCCAAGCCCATACCCTCGAATATTAGAAGTGCTTACTTAATTCAGTGTTTAACTCAATAATAATATTCCCTTCGTTCTGTCTGGTGTCATTAAGACGCAAATATCCGAGTGAGTAATCTGCAAGTAATCCCCACGACATTTTTGTAGACTTATTTATTCAGTCCAAGATTAATCCTATTTATATTTATATACGCTCTGTTTATTTCAAATTCATGTACATTTAAAGATTATTTTTGTATATCTGTGTTTAACTAATTTGGACGATCCCTTGGCAATTATTAAGCAATCCACTCGGTTTAAAACTCATTATTCCACCGACCCGCCCATGGTTGGCTTTTACTGAGTGGAGAACACACTTAGGAGATCATCATCTTAGTTTTGATCAAAAGGGTACGCACCGGGGTTATTCTTATTCACCGAAAGTGGCTAAGGTAGGTGTAGTGGATACGCTTCACCTCCGCTTCACCTCGGTGCGGTGATAAAATATATGTTCAGGAAGTGGGACTGGGATTACCCACTCACTAAAACCTCGACAGACTTGTATCTCCCCAGAGCCCCCGCCGTGGAAGGATTAGCCTTAGCCAGATCCTTCTCAGAAATGAAGATCTTGGCCGGCACTTCAGGACCTTGATCAAAGGTGAGCTTTGGTCAGGTTTCTGCCACCCAACCCAACGTTCGCCCACAAGGAAGGCCCTACCATCCGAGGCGAGGGTACTTCACTGATCATCTTCCTCTCAAAATAAGCCTCCAAGTGCTCCCTTCCCTCAAGGTGTCAGATATTCCGACCGGGGACTTAAAGGAGGGAGGGGATGCTGGCTCCTATTGGCGTCACGATCATCGGATCTACGAGGAGAGATGTTATCAAGAATTGGGGGGAGGGGGGGGCAACCCCTTACCCTCTAAGGGCTTTCAGTCTTTTCACTTGTCCTAATTGCGGGAAGGAGGTCGAGGATGCACGTCTTCTCCCGGCAAGCAAGCACCAGGTGAGAGAGAAGGTTCCTGCTCTCCTTGCGAGGCCTAGGAAACCCGTGTTGCCTCGGAATGACTTTTCGCAGGGGCGGGCTCAGGTTCGGTAACGTGCACCAAGCCCATAAGTAAGATCTTAACCTCTCGTCCTGGGGAACCTCCCGGATCATTCCACAAGGGGCCTCCAAGCGGCCATCCTACTCCCTCAAGGTGTGAGGTATCCCGACCGGAGAATCATTTGGCCAACGACCCCTCATAAACGTAACTGGGGTCTGCATACCAATCTCCATTGGGAAAAAGGTGGGATCGGACATGCCAGCTCCCATTAAAGTGACCTACCTCGGGTCGACGAGATATTTCGGCAGGTCCCAGGGGATGCCGTCTCTTGCTCCTCTAAGGGGCTTACAGTGCTTCGCTTGACACCGACGGGAGGGGTGGGAACCGAAAAGGCGAGTACTCTGTCTTGTCGCTATAAAAGAGTCGCCCGAAGGAAATTTCACAAGGGGGTAAGGGAGAGCCCCCCCTCCAAAACCCGTAGCTAATGGAGAAGCGGAAACACAAGTCTCGGCTAGGAAAATCTTGGCAGTACCCCTGACAGAGCATATACAGAGAGGAGAACTTCCACCACAGAGGCGGAGTTCACTAAGGAGGGGGGGGGGGCGCTCCTACAGTTAACAGGTGGAGAAGTCTGCACAGAGCATCCCAATTGCAGGGAAGTGGGAATGAATGAATATAAATAGTACAATGGGTGATAAAGACTAGTGCAAAAAAATTCATATAGAACCTGGCATACCCAAAGTAAAACTTGAATATCCGTGTGGTTTTATACCGAGCCTTCATCGCTCTAAGGTTTGCTGGTGCCGGTATTTTCTAGAAACTGAGATTAGTGTTAGCCGTTTTCATGCCAACCGTCCTTCACTCCACTAGTTTTTTCATACGCTCACATAGCGTGACGTCCTTCCATCCTATTCAGGATAAATTAATTTCCCTCTCTTCCATAAGTGGCGTTTATGTTTCATTTGATCGGTACCGGTTGTCTTTCTTGTGACGACCTATAAATTTTCCCTGCCGGCCCCCGCCCTTCTTTGCCCTACCTAGCAGTCCCCGGCTCGACGGGGCTGGCCGATGACACGTGGCCAAAAATAAACGGCTCGACAAATAGTTTGTTTACACAAATAATGACGTCAACCTCGCTTACCTTAATTACGACCCACGACCAATTATGTCGGTGTTCACGTGTATGCGGTTAACCGCTGTAGATATTTCAAACACACGCATACACCCGCCATTTTTCAATGCCTTCCAATTGACTGACACTGGGTATAAATCTGGGACTTTTTGGCAGAGTTCTCCCAATTGGGTTTGTTGGCATCGGGGCATCTTCCGGATTCAATAGAATAAAGACAAATTGCAATGGAGAGCGCACGTTTGAACCTCGTGCAAGCTTCAAGTGCCGAGAGATACAAGCTCTTTCTTGACTTGATTATTCGGCTTGTATCGACTAGGATTTTTGGAAGGAACCAGGCTGAGAGTTAAAAGGTTAACGTGGGGGAGAAATAAGAGAGGTTTCTATCACTAATTCCTAACAAAACTCAGGACAATATTCGTCCAGGTTCCTCATTCTGGAGGTTTTCGAGCGATGACCTCCATACGGCACAGCATTTGTAACCGTGTCATCTTCCATTCACGTCTTCCTCGAAACGAATCTATGATTTCGGGTGTCTGACAACCTGCTTTTTTGTTACCTCACTCACTTTCATACTAACTCTCACCCTGGCAAAGGGGTAAATGCAGCATGGGCGACGATCGTGCAGCTCAAATCTAGAAAATTGTGTGCCCTACAGGCACACAGGTGCATCTTCCGCTTTTTCTTATTTTCTTAAAGAGCTCATCTGGCGACTGCCTACTTGGGCATTAGTCACCATATTCAACATTGCCTAAAATTAGGCATCTTTAAAAGAAAAGGCTAAAAAAAAACATAAAAAAACCAATAAAAATAAAACAAAGAAAAGGGTAATAAGCAGGAAGAAAGCTCCGGCGTCGGGAAAAGGTCCGCCTTCCCCGGCGCAAGAACATGCGACCTACTTAAATAACCGAAAACAACAACAAGAAAACCCCCACCTATTTAAATAAAGGGAAGAAGGCGGCCTCCTCCAAAAAGTCTAAAACTAAACATGTCGGCGTGCACGAATTGTCCCGAGTACAAGGGACAGGCGGTAGCGACCCCGCCCATCCCAGTACCGAGACAGGTAACGTGCGTGGAGATCGCCCAGACTAGGACATTCAACAAGAAAGTGCCGAACATTCTGGGGGACAACGCAGTTTTCATAGTAGGGCGCACTCGAGCGATCCATCAAATGGCGGTGCGTCCCACGAGTGTGTCCAATTCGGAGACGACAGAAAGCAACCTAAAGCCGTCGCGGCTTTGGGGGGTAGCTCCAAGGGAACAGTCGAGGCGCAATGGCACGCAACTTTACGTTCCCTTCGACCGTCTCCAATCTTCTTTACTAAGCAGCCCGAAGGGCTGCTCGTATTCCTACCATGTAGTCGGTGTGAGGAAGAGCGAAACCCTGTTCTGGTCGAGGACTCTTTGGCGTTCTCATCGGTGCCCTCATTCCCCGCAATTCGTACATGTCTAGGAACCCAGCAGAAGATAATCTCGAAATCCAACTCGCTTGCCAAAACCGATGCGTCAGAATATCGTGAATCAGGGGGAGGTGGAAATTCCAAAGGCTCGAGCGCACTCAGGGCGCTTTGTGAGTCGCTATAGATCACAATCCAGTCTCCGAACCGGGGACGTCGCGTCATCTCCCGTACCGAGTGGTGTATTGCCACCAGCTCGGCCGTGAAGACAGATGCAGCGCTTGGCAAAGCCCCGCTGACTTCAAACAGAGAGGAAACGGCGTGGAAGCCGTCCCCCTCTGGGAACTTGGAGCCATCCGTATACACTGGCATGGTTCCAGCGTGACACGAAATGTGCTCCAAAAAGGTCGAACGCAATACTCCCGGCGCTGTACAAGCTTTGAGAGCAGAGGCAGGGCGACAAATAGCCAAATGTGGTACCCTCTAGGGTGGCGTCCTGGGCAGAACCAGGGGCGCCACCGGCATGAGAGCTATATCTACCTCTCGAAGGATTTTCCTGGCCCTAAACCCAAAGCGCTTAGCGTATGACTGGCGTCTCTCGGCAGCAGAGGTACGGTCGAAATCAGCTGCGAATGCAGTGAGAGCTGTGGGCGACTGAGAGAGGCGCCAGGCTCGCGCGTACAGGCGAATAATGCACTGTACACGGCGTAAAGCGAGTGGCATCTCCCAGGCATCTACTAGTAGGTTCTCAAAAGAGGAAGTGCGGAAGACAGCGGTCGCCGGGCGAAGGCCGGTGTGGTGGATCGAGTGCACCTTTCGCAATACACGCTTGGATGCGGATGCATAAAACTCGCATCCGTAGTGGAGCTTCGAACGACCAAAGGATCGATAAAAAAGGCAGTAGCGATATCAGCGCCCCAAGTGCTGAACGTCACGAAAAGGAGAATATCCATGGCGCGGGTACAAGAGACCCTAAGGCTGCGAATATGAGCCTCCAAGGTGAGGCAGCGGTCAAGGTAGAGCCAGAGATGGCGGCAGAATTGCACCACCTTAGTCCTGGCCAAAGAAAATTAAAACCTGTGCGCTTAGGCATAGCGAGAGACGCGGTTCAATGCCTGTTTGGCTCGACGCTGCAGAATTGGCATCTGAGACACGCCAAAAGATATCGAAAGGTCGTCCACGTAGAGCGTAGCGAAAACATCTTCCGGCAGCATCGAGGTGATGCCGTTGATGTTCAGGGCAAAGAGTGACACTGAGGACACTTCCCTGCGGGACACCATCTTCCTGCTCTATTGGAAGGATAGGGCTCTCCCAACCCATACGCGGAATCGACGATCTCGCAAAAATTCAGATATAAACATTGGGAGGCGTCCCCTCGCCACCATCGTGTGGAGAGTCTCCATGATACCGTATCGCCATGCGGTATCATAGACCTTCTCCAGATCAAAAAACACCGTGGCGTAGTGCTGTCTACGGAGGAAAGCCTCGCAGACGGCATTTTCCAGTCGGAGCAGAGCATCCGACGTAGAGTGGAACTTGCGGAAGCAGCACTGTGCAAAAGACAGATGGCCTCCGCTGTCCAGGAAAAAGGCTAATCTAGCATTTCCCAATTTTTCAAAACACCTTGCACACGCAAGAGGTTAAAGAGATTGGGCAGAAACCGGCCGGAATAGAGTGATCTCTCCCCGGCTTGCGAAAGGCGAGCACAGTAGCGATTCGCCAGGAATCTGAGAGAAGACCCTTCACCCAGATCCTGTTGAACAAATCTAACAGAAAGGCCATGCTTCGCTCACACAGGTGTCGAAGCATGGCGTACGGGACATCCTCCGGACCATGGGCGATATCCGCGCAAGAAGCAACAGCGGAACGCAACTCACTCAGAGTAAACCTGTCGTTGAAGGGTTCTCCGCCTCTGGAGGTAAAGTCCAGCCGGCGGCCTTCCTCGACATCACGACGTGCATTGAATGCTGGCGGAGCATCCTTCCGGCTAGAGAAAGTGGTCAGGAAGGATTCCACCATGGACGCTGGGGCAGAGATTGCGGTCCCATTCCACTAGAGAACGGGAGGGGATGGGGGGCCCTAGGAGAACTTGCCCTGAATCCTTTTGACTCACTTCCACACCTCTGCTAGAAGAGTCTTTCCCGTTAAGTGAAGACACGTATTCCCACCAAGAAGAGCGGCGGGCGTTCTCCGAAATATACTAAAAACCTAGCCCTAGCCCGACGAAATTCAGCGACAGTGAAATCATTCGGGCGGCGCTTATAGCGCATGTAGGCATAACGCTTCTGTTTGAGGGCCGTCTCACACTGAGGCGACCGCCAGACGTCCTAGGAATAGTAGTCAGGCCCACGGCGATGAGGTTGCCGGAGAAGAACTCAACGGCCTCATCTACCGACCTAAACTCCTCGACTGAGATAGAGAATTCAGTCATTTCCTGAAATGCAGGCCACCGCGCCCACGCCAAGCACCACCGAGGTGGGCTTTCAGGCGGCAATTGCCCTGAAAATGATATTTGAATGGGAAAGTGATCACTACCATGAAGGTCATAGACCACCCCCCAATCAAAGTGAGGCTGTGAATCCGAAGAACACAAAGATAGATCAAGGCAAGAACATAGAGTGGGCCTCGGACAATGATGCGTAAACTCATCCACGTTTAGGACACCGTTCTCAAGCTCTTCGATCAGATCAGCAAGGACTTGTCCCCTGGGATTTATGGAGTAATCTTCCCAGAGAGGATGCCTGCCGTTCAGATCTCCAAGCAAGAGATAGGGCCTCGGCAACCGTGCCACGACGCGGCGGAAGTCCCCCTCGTCGAAGTCAGCTGACGGTGGAATGTACGCAGAAATGATAGTATACCTCTGAATCAGGTGCAGTTGCACAGCCACTGCCTGAAAGGAGTTATCTAAAGAGAAAGGAAGAACGGAGACATCATGCCGGGTGTAACCCGCGCATCCCCCAGCTCGGCCATCCCGCGGTGGTGGGGTCGCAAGACCCTTGTACCCCGGGAGGGCGGGCAGGGGGCACGCGCCTAGCATGGTCTCCTGCAAAAAGATAGCTAACGGGGAGCGGGACGAGATGAGCCTCCGCAGCTCCTCCCAGTTGGCCCGGAGTCCACGGCAATTCCATTGAAGGAATATGCCCTCCAGGCCTAGCTCGGAGGAGACGCGGGGACCCTCCTCGAACAGAAGACCCTCACGGGAATGGCCATACGCTTCCCGGGGGCAGAAACCCGGGCGCTGTTAGCCGGACAAAGCGCTGAAGGCGCTGTCACCTTCGAGGACTTATTGGGGGAGGTTGGGCTCGCCATGTGAGTCTTTTCATCACTCCGCCTCGATACCTTAAGCGGGCGTTGTGGCTTCGGAGGCGGGGGGCACTTTTTTCGAGGAACCACCGTCTCCGAGCCACTAGCTCCACCTCTAGGCGTGGGCGAAGGAGCCGAAGCACCTTTGTTGCTGTCCTCCTTTCGGAGGACAGCTTTAGGAACCCCCGAAGATGGCCTAGCGACCATCTTCAGGGGTGTTGCCTCCTGTGAGTCTAACGACTTGGTGAAGGCGCGTGGCCGTTTTGCCTTACGGGAAACGGTCACGCTGGGGAAAAAGGGGAGAGCCCTGGTTTTATCCGGGGCTGGGTTTGAACCCTTTGTGCCGCCAGCTTTACCAGGGGAGTGCCCGGGTTGAGTAGAGCCCGCAGAAGGGCTCTGAATGGGCGCGGAAACAACCTTGCTCGTTGGCCTGGATGGGCGAGAAGCAGAGGGTGCCTTTCTAACTATTGAGGCATATGACTTCCCAGGCAGAGCCGGGCGCGCCAGGACCAAGTTCTTAGCCTCGCGGAATGAGAGTCGATCCTGGGCCTGAACGGCCAGGATTTCTTTCTCAAGGAGATATGCACCACATTGCCTTCAAGAAGCGGGGTGTGGCTATGTGAGCGTATGGAAAAACTAGTGGGATTAAACAGACTTCGGAGGTGGTGTTGATGAGAGAGTTAAAATTTCACGTGTGTATTACAGTTCCCCAGGCAGCAGTTACTCTCATACAACAAAGTCCTCAGACTCTGCTAGTGTAACTTTATATCAGTTCTTGTTACTATTCCACCCTTCATTAACATATCTACATATATTTTCCTGTTTTTTATATCCCTTCCCCACTTTCTTTGCCTTGAGGGAATTCCCTTGGGTGATGCCGGTTATCCAAGGTATTTCGATCAGTCAAAACCTCATCCCTACCTATGTACACCCGGTCATGTCATATTTCAGAATCACACAAGCCAATCCCAGACTCTCACGATTTACCCATTTCACGCACACATGAAACTCAAATTGAGAATGGCACCATTTTGAGCCGTGAAACGACGTGCATTTCCCAACCTTACGTTGATGATCATCATTCACCCCCAACATAAAAAAAAGAGTTGCAACTCTTGTTTCAATCAGTGCAATGAGTTGAGCTCTATCTGGCAATGAATCACGAGGGAGGAGGGTGGGGATAACGAAGCTTCCGTTCGTGAGTTTTCCCAGCCTCTCGTCTGTTCTCTGGTGTCTGCTCGGTTTTATTTAGCTCGCAGCAACCCCGATTCGTGAGGCCCGATGCAACCCAGCAACTGAAAGGGAGGGTGCTGAGAGACGGGGACTCAACCCACAGGAAACTCTGTTTTATTTCAGTAAGGGAATAAAAAAAAAATTGTGGACAAGATTTTGTTCATGAAAGGCACCACACAGTTAACGCATTGAAGATTGAAATTTGTTATTGAAGGCATTGTCATTCATTGTTTTCCCTTTTCTGGTGTTTTGCATTTATTCTCCTTAATCCTTTTATCCAGTTATCTTAATTCACTTTAAAGCGTTAATGGCGGTAGTGGAGTTACGAAAGATGATTAGCGAGTGGGAATTTTTCGAAGGAAATTAAGGATTAAGGTCCTCCGACGAGAGACGAAGGTCGTTAGGCGAGAGGGGAAAGACGACAAACGAAAGTCGCCAGGCGAGAAGAAATGGCAACGGCAGACGGCAAAAGATTAAAATGCTCGAAGAAACATTCCCTAAGTGGTCGCCGGGCGAGAAAAGTAGGCACTCCTTGTGACCTGTGGCGAAGGAGATGACCGTATCGATACTAGTGTCGAGAAGTCAGCAAATGGAGTGTTATATATGATAACAACTTCACTACTATTGCAAGAGAGCTCACCGGGTTTTATGGGTAGTTTGTTACTCATTCTGTGAGCCATAACCCCTCCCCCTAACACACAACTCACAACCTATAAACATTTTTCCAGCATGGCAACGAGCCAGGTGTGATCGGGCACAAGTAACCAAGTGGCTTGAGCACCACTACCTTGGCATGGAAGCTCGGTAAAAAAAAAATTTGTAGGTCAGTTTCAAAAAGGAGGGGGTGATAAGTGGAAGCCCGCAAATTATGACTCCCCGACCGTTGTTAAGCGAAGATAAGTCGGTAGAGCCAAAACGAATCTAAGAAGTCATTAACCTTTAGCTCTTCTTCTTGTTTTTTTTGTGGGGGGGGGGGGGGGTTGTAAGACATCAAACTGATAGATTTTATTTTTGAGTGTTCTGCAAGATGCCTCAAGGACATATGAATGGTATAGTTAATATGCATCATTAAAGTTCGCGAACCACAAAGTTGTCTCATTAATTCTTGCCTATTATATATATATATATATATATATATATATATATATATATCTATATATATATCTATATATATCTATCTATCTATCTATCTATATATATCTATCTATCTATCTATCTATCTATCTATCTATCTATCTATCTATATATCTATCTATATATATATCTATATATATATTTATATATATATATATATATATATATATATATATATATATATATATATATATATATATATATATATATATCTATATATATATATATATATATATATCTATATATATATATATATATATATATATATATATCTATATATATATATATATATATCTATATATATATATCTATATATATCTATATATATATATATATATATATATATATCTATATATATATATATATATATATATATCTATATATATCTATATATATATATATATATATATATATATATATCTATCTATCTATCTATCTATATATATATATATATATATATATATATATATATATATATATATCTATATCTATCTATCTATCTATATCTATATGTATTGTCTAACTGTTTAATCATCGTCCATCTTATTGCTGATGACGCGCTCACCGGGACTCGTCTGGTATGGAATGGTTATCATATCGGGCAGTCCTTGTTAATGCAAGCGTGGGCAATTTTGAAATCCGCTCTCAAAAGAATAAAATCCAACAAATGATACACATGAGTGGGGGGGGGATACAGTTATGATTGGTACGCTAACTACTTCGCTAATGTTGTTGTTGTTGTCTAGGGAAAAAGTGGTTAATTTAGTGGAAGTGAAAACCCTCGGAGCTTACAACACCTGAGTAGCAAAAAGAGGAAACTACTTGACGCGCTCTGGGACTGGGGTTCGAGCAATTCTTGGCAGAACTTAAGGAAAAAGTACGAGATTGTCACGTAATTGTAGGGAGCCTTCGTGGCCGAGGCAATAACACGATGGATTTCTACGCCTGGGGAATCGGGGTAGATTCCCTGCGATGGCGGACTAGGAAATTTTCCGGTCCTGTTAGGGAGATCCCGGCCATGGTAGGGAACTCCCGCCAATCACGTTGGAGCTTCTAGTCTCACGCATGCGTGAAGCACTTTTCTCAACAAACGCCATCACACAGTGACAACACAGACAGGGGTATTGAGGCGACGGGGGGGGGGGGCGCTCGTGCTGCTTCATAGAGGATTAAAGTAACCTCTTAGCACCGATATTTAGCGGGCGGGGCCATAGCAACCCTTATCAATTGACCATTTTTACCACCCTTTATTATACATTTCCTCAGTAGACCCCCGCAAAGGGACTACGGGTGTAGCGTGGGAAGCTATGATGCTGTTGCCATCTGGGGGATTGTGCCCTTCCAGCCCCAATCCCACAAAAGGGTCTGCCTTCGTAGTGCAACGATGGCATATTCAGAATGTCGCGCACTTTTCCACATCTAGTACACCAAGTACTCTCCGGCCTTTGATTACTAAAGCCATCACCTTTCATACATATTCGTATCCTACAACTTCTCTAAGATTCATAACAAGAGCAGAAACGCCCTTGAGAGTTTTTAGTTGCATGTGACTCTTATATTTCACTATGTCGGTCGGTCCTTCGGTCCCCGTTTTGCTTTTTTTGTGTTTGGGTTAATAACATCATAACTATTCGGCCGATTATAACAATTTGAAACCCTTATGTTGTTTTACATTCTCTTTCGAATGATATAAATTGCCAACGTCTTCCCAAGGTTAGCCAGGGACTTCCTGGAAGTTTAAAGGTCGTGAAGTCATAAATCTGAATAAGTGAGAGCACGCGACTTTGGTCAGCAGATCTTGTTTTAATGAGGTAATACAGTTGGTGCTCAAGGGAAGGCGTTTGACAATGGGGACACTTTCCTGCGGAACGCACTCTTCCTGCCCCGGTGAGCATCACCCCACCAATACGTGGAATCGACGATCTCTCAGAAATTCAGAAAAAAAGATTGGGAGCCGTCCCCTCGCCCCCATTGTGTGGAGTTTCCATGATACCGTATTGCCAGGCGGTATCATATGCCTTCTCCACATCTAAAAACACTTCTTCATGGAAACTCCAGAGCAAATCCTACACGGGCCGGGGTAGGCAGGCTGGATCTGCGGATGAAACCTATTGGCAGGCTTCGGAGAGGTCGGGGTCACCATGCTCAACATCCAATAGAAGAGGAGCCAGATCCGTAGTAGTCCAGCATGGGTAGGATAAGGGGCCAACGAAAGGGGATGAAGATGTATGGAAAAGGCACATGAATGGACCAAGGGTACGCATCAGCTTCCCCTAAACCTAGACCCAGTATGGAGGCTCCCTCGGTGTTTAGTCGATTTGTTGCGGACAATGAGGCTGGGAGGACGTTTTGCTCTGCCAGGTACAAAGGAGAGGTACCTCTACGGTACACTTGGAACGGGAGGTCATATTTCTCTTCCAGGTTTCAGTTGTACTAGAGGATCTCAACCAGAGATACACTATAGACCTTCTTGCGGTTAGACAAAATGTTGAGGGGATAATCTTAGAAAAAAGTAACATAGGGAGGGAGCGAAGAGCAAGCGCACAAACAACTTCCCCACGCCCCGTCAGAGAATTTAATTCAACCTAGTGACAGGGTTTCCCTAATTTGCACTCTTGCCGGTAGGATGTAAATGCACCTTAGAGATAGGCCGCGAATGCAATAAGATCTGTTGGCAACTGTAAAAGACGACGAGTTCGTAGAGACTAACGCATGATGCACTTTGTACGGTAGGGTAAGCAATATTCCCTCACCAAAAACAAGCAGTCTTTCAATAAGGGACGTGCAGAAGGCACCGATCGCAAGAAGGAGACGGGTGTGCTGGATCGCGTCTACCTTCCGTAATTAAGACTAGACTGATGATTCAGAAAACTCGCACCCGTAGACTGTTGATCGTCATTGAGCGAAGGTACAATAGACCATAAGACTGCAGATGTGGCTCTCCTATTTAGAAACAAGTTGGGGTGGAGCCGTTGATAGCGGCATAAGTGCGCTACTTTAGACTTACGAATGAATACTAAAACCACCTCAGTTCGGCATAAAGAGAGGTGCGGTTTAATGCCCTTTGGAGTTGATGTATGAGTTGGTATCTGGACCGCACCAAGAGATCGAAAGGTTGTCCACGTAGAGCGTAGAAAGAACATCTTCCAGCAACACCGTTGATGCTCAAGGCAAAGAGTGACACTGGGGACAGTTTCCTGTGGAATTTCTTCTTGCTAACCTATTGGGCCTGAGAAGACCACTCCCACCCTACGCGGAATCGACGATATCGTGGCAATTCAGATATGAAAATTGGTAAGAGTGTCCTCGCCTCCATGTTATCGTATCGCCATGCGGTATCATAAGCTTTCTCTAGATCGGAAAACAGAGGCGTAATTCTGTCTACGAAGGAAGGCCTCGCAGAGAGCAGCCTGAACAGAACATCCGACATGGAGTAGAACTTGCGGAAGCCGCATTGTAATAGACAGGTGGCCTCCGCTGTCCAAAAAATGGTTATTTTAACATTTACCAAATTCTCTATCAACTTACACACGCAGGAGGTTAGAGGAATTGAGCGCAAACCAGGTGGGGTTTAGTGATCTCACCCCGGGTTGTGAAAGGCGAGGGCATTATCCATTCATGAGGAATCTGGGATATTCTCAGTCCAGATTAAGTCGAAACATGCTAACAGAAATGTGAATGATTTGCAACGCTCACCAATGTGTTGAAACAAGGAATACGGGCAGTATCTGGGCATGAAGCGAGAGGGGTACGCAACTCACGGCGGAAACCTGTCAAGGAAGTGTTCTCTGCCTATAGAGGTGTAAAGTCCAGTCGACGGCATCCAGTGACCTCATTACGTGCAGTAAATGCTGGCGGGGCAGCATCCTGACTAGAGAATGTGGAGAAACGGGTGGCGAAGGACTCCGCCCTGGCAAAGCTCTTTTGCGGGAACCACACAAAATTAAGCATTAAAATACCCTACTCGCATAACCGATAGTCATCGGTACAGTTGCCAGCAGGAACCAGAAACAGTTCAACACATATTCACAACATGCCCCCCCCCCCATTTCAACCGAGACAAAAGAACCAGATACACTAAGTGATGTATCTCTGAGGAAACCCACTCCGGTCGGGGGCGTTCACCGCGACTGCCGGTCATAAGCTCGCCACGCACATACCCATGCGTCCAAACATAAGCGCCTCGAGAACGCAAGCTTTCCCATTCATGAGGACCTCAATGAAAAAAAGGAGCAGTTTTACCACTACCAAGTACCTCGGCACGAATAAATATAGTGTTTACCTCGTAAATGCGGAATAGCTGGTAGGAGCAAGGGTGGAATTCATGGCGGATGAGATGAGAGACGCTCTCGAAATTACGTCTCGTTGGGTTTAGGCAACATGTGGCTTTCTCGCTACCGAACGTCCAAGATGTTATCTCCTCCAGCCCCTAATAACAGAGGGAATATCCGCCATGTGCGCACAAATGACGGAGGAAACTATAGTTTGATTAAGAAATATGAACTTTTTTAATCCAATGGAGGTATTATCATTTACTTAAAGCTTTCGATTAGTCGCTAGAAAGGGTTTGAAGAGATTGCAAGAAAATAGGGGAGATTGAGGGAGGTGAAAATATAGGGAAGGTGCCGAACTCGACTTTGCCAAAGAGTGGACTAATATGGGTGCATACTATGGATACATCTACAGAAGACGAAGCAATCGAATGCCCCGACCCACCGAGTGGTGGCACAAGGGATGACAAATGTTTTCGAGTGGCAAAAACAGCAATCCATGAAAGAAAGGAAAATGATGCAACAAACAAGGGCACTAAGGATCAGTGGACATGGAGAAGATATTGATGACAAAGGCAGCTCTAGCAGACCTCATTAATCTGGATCATCATTATCTCTTATCTTACGCCACTTTCCCACGAGACATTTTTCGGGTGCGCCGCTTTCCAAGCCAACGGCCCATAACCGGGTTTAGTCGTATTTTACGATCTGCGCCGGAAACGGTATGGGTATTCTACCATACAGATACAAATTTGTTTATTATTATTATCATTGTTATTATTATTATTATAGATCAATGTGGAGTGGATAAATGATGGATGACTGTGCTTTATCAAACATCAAGGAGTAGGTAGATTTTGTTGGGACTGAGCTCACTTTTTGGGGCGGGGGGAGGTCGATTATTATTGTTATTCGCATCGTCATCATCACTATTATTATTATTATTACCATAGTAATAAGCATAATTATTATTATTGTTATTATTATGAAGTAGCGCCCCCGACGATAACCCACAACTATATTTAACCCTGTTTAAATGGTTCTAGCCTCTATATCAAACATTCCTTCGTAATCACATGACTCATAACACCCGATGCCCGAAAGCAGGGCACAGCTCGTTTCGGCATCAAATATTTATGTTTTGCCAACGAGAAAAAAACCCTAAAAAAGGTTTCCTCAATTGCGTGATTTTCGCGGAGGTGCGAGCGATCATTTATTTTTTTGCTTATACTAATTTTGAGTTCACCATTTTCGAAAACAAACAAACGTGTTGAAATCCCCCCACCCCCTTTTTGCTGGTTTCACTATTCACAGTTGAGATTTGTTATTGTAATCTCCATCCATAACCTTTTACTCTTTTTCAATTTGGGTGTAGATGTTTTTATTGGTTATAGCAAATTCGTTTATTTTTTTCAATGATTAAAAAATAATTGCTTTGCCATCATTAATTTGGCCGTAATTTTCTTCCTTTAGTTCATCCTTTCGGATGGAGGCATCAACCTCACGTTTCCGGGAATTGACGTGGAGATACTGGTTTAGGTCCATTATTATTTATTACTATTAATATCTAGTTATTATTAAACGTAGAAGACCAACGTAGGAATCTTCCGCCACTTTTTAAAAGGTTAAGAAAGCGATGAAGTTAGGGAATATAAAAATACGCCTCTCCCGAATGTACCATTGTTTCGCAATGGAGGCAAGTTCCCTCGTGGAACAGAGCAACAGTTAAGGTAAATTTTGATTGACCAATATGAGCACTCATATTGGGTCAATCACATCAGGCGGCACTGCCTGGGAGCTCCGAGACGGGCAATTCGGCCTTGTTCAACTGAAACTAGTGTAAGGAAACGCGTGGATCCGTTACATCTGGGGGAGACGGGTTCTTTTGCACCTCTTTCCCAAAAGTCTGGTTTCCATTTTAAATTCCCTCGTGTGAGACCGAGCCAATTCCAGACGCTCGTATTGATTCCATCGAAGCGAAAAAAGGAAATTCGCTTCATATTTTCGCAGGTGGTCCCTGTGCGGCGTCGGAGGGATTGATTGATTGATTGATTTATTTATGGTGATAAGAAGTACCACAGGCGATTGGGACGACGGTCGAGGAAAGAGAGAGAGAGAGAAAGGAGGAAGGAGAAGGAGGAATTTCGAGAAGGAAGAGGAGGAATTTCGAGGGGAAGGAGGATGAATTTCGAGGGGAAGGAGGATGAATTTCGAGGGGAAGGAGGAGGAATTTAGAGGGGAAGAAGATGAAGGGCAAAAGAAGCAGATGACGGGGAAAGAGGAAGATAAGGTGGAAAAAAGCAGAAGGCGAAGGAAGCAGAGGAGAATGAGAGGAAGAAGGCAAGGTGAAAAAGAGGGAGACAAGAGAATAAGCGGAATAAGGCGAGAGAAAGCAAAAGATGGCATATATATATATATATATATATATATATATATATATATATATATATATATATATATATATATATATAACGTCTCGTGAAGATAAGAAGATGCAAGAATGAGCGCCATTAACCATCCCAGATGTTTTCCTACAGTATCTGTGGTATCTGTGTGGCACAGGTGGGATGGATCTTTGCTCATACTTCGGAATGTAAGGTGATGTGTACGAACTTTTCTCGGAAGCTTTTTGTTTTTAGGGTATTGAGTAAATTAGAGTAACGCATAATAAATAATAAACTTAAAATTGCGGTGAGAGTTATTAAAGACACAAATCTACCGGTATTGTTCCATTAACTGATGTCCAATAGACTTCAACATATACCAGTGTCCACAAAGCAGGGCCGACGTGGGCCAAAGCCGCTAAAACTACCCGCCCCTTTTACACCTTTTATGCCCTATCAATCACAAAGCCACGTCATTATGTTGACCAAGCCGAATGCCCTTCATAGCTATCGAGTGCTGTGTGATGTAACATCTCATTCAGTTACTGTTGGTCCCTAGGGCAGAAGGGCTCTAGCTCGCTCCCTCAAAAACATCCTTCATGGACACCCATCATAAACAATACAGAAGGTCAGCGAGTAATTTGTCGCTTAACTTCCACATAAAAGAAACTAACACAGTTCATTTATACAAATCTATTTCCCAAAGTTACTTAGAGAATAGTTACAATGGAATCGCCGTCGGCTTCAACCACGACCTACAGGCGGCGTCGGAACCTGCTGAAAGTCTTCTCGACGGTGCTCTCGTTTAACTGGGTAAAAAGTGTGCTGATCCTGGACATAAGTTACACCTTAGTGGTGCACAGGAACTTCTTGTTCCGACCGTCCGTCCGTCTCTCAACGACGCCCCACACATAATATTCCAGGTGGTTGCCGTCTGGGGAGTTAGGATGACAGATATTCGGAGTGATGGGGTCAAAGAAATGGTGTTACATCCAAGACTGAGTCCTGCTGCTTGTGCGGCAATGTGTAGAGTCCTGCTACCACACGTACGGCCTTTCAGAGCAACAGCAACTCCATGTAGGCACTTGATGTAGCTTTCCGTTAAGATAAACGCAGGAATAACATGACCTTCGCTACTGACCACCCTAAACATCATGATGTGGACCGGGAACTTGCTCTACATGATTATCGATACATCTTTAGGGAGCACAGAAAGCCAGCGGTTGTTTTGCGAGTTCACCGCCTGATACTGGCAGAAATTCTTCACGTCTGAGTCATGGTAAGACATCCCGCAAGGTAAGTTTAAAATGATCTCTGCTTCAAATGTCAAAACACAATTCGAGCTAATTAAAATAAACAAATTCTTTCATTCTCTTCAATCTCCTCTACTTTTTTTTCTATTTTTTTAAAGAACCTAAACTATAGAACTGAAGTTCGGAGCTAAAAATCATTTTGGAGAAGCTCTGAAGATGCAAAATCACTCTCAATCCAGAAGTTAATTAATTGATCATATTACCTCTTTTTTTTCTCTTTTCAACATTTTCACAATTTATTATTAAATCACCAGTTGGTCAATCCAGCTTTTCAACAAACTGTGTAAGAACTAACAGGTGAGGATTGCAGAAATGAAAATGTGTGGTGGCTTCTCAAGTCGCCAGGAACCGAGAACGTACGCAACTTTCCTGACTTAACCTGCCCCCATTCTCAAAGGACGGCTGCTTAAGGGCGCAAAAGAACCGGTGAAGATAATACGACCAGAGACGTTCACGAAACCTTAGAGCTTCGAAGAGCTGAAAGCTGCCTTTGGGAATCATTTTAAACCGACCCCAAAGCTCGACTTCCACTTCCACTTCCATTAGTGAAAATCTCTTTAAAGGTGAAACCGAAACACTCTGTTTGGGAGAAACCCTAATATCAATATTACGGTGAAAAAAGTCACTCCACTAGCGAAAAAGCTTACACCCTACTATACAAATGCCTGGCGCAAAAGTAAGAGTTTACCCAACGTACTCACGAGCTCGTGCCTAAAGGCAACGTCAAAAATTCAATTTCTTCTTCGCAATCCAAGATAAAAAGAGCCGAGCCGAGCCGAGCCGAAGCGGCGACGGCGGCGGCCACGAGAGAAAGGAAAACGGGAATAAAAATCTCCCCCCGGCACATGCCGAGAATATTCCAAGCCAGTAACGATGTTTAGCAAGACGAGAACTCAAGGGCGTATTTGAATACCTCCCATTAACAATAGGGAGAACCTGTTCAACGCCTCGCGTTTTCCCTCCTCAAATTCTACAAGCATAATAATTTAAAAAAAAAGGGGGGGGGGGCAGAGCACACCAAGCAAATCCCTTCGAGTTGGGTTACAACTCTCATCCGACAGATTCTGCATAAGCGAATCTTTCCCAGGAAAAAAATTCAGGAAAAAGGTAGTAGAAGAAAGGGACAGGAAAGTAAAATGTTATTTATTACTTTTACATAAATAATAAATAAATTAAACGTGTATTAAAACGCTTTTTTCTTCAAAAGGCGCCCCCTCCCGCGACTGCCACCAAATGCATAAGTCGCCATAGTGATCCCTTTAGCCTATTACTAGGCTACATTAAAAAAAAAGAAGCAACCATTTTGGGTAATTCCAAGACACCACCCAAGTAGCCGTGTCAGGTAAATATGTATGAACTGACACGACATGACTTTTACATACATACATTTTTATGAGGGCATTACACAAATGCAAAAAAGAGAGTATTAAGTTTCTTAAGCAATGTAATCAAACAAAACATTTGAAGTTAGGCGAGGTTAAGTTAAAAGAAGACCGGACCAGCAGAGGTCAAATCCTTGGACTTTTTTCCTGCTAATTTTATTGCAGGATTCATATCAAGTGGAGCAGACCAGAAAGCGACTAAATGCAGTTACGTAAGTACCTTTGCGTCAAATGGGCAGACTAAAATGAAAACCAGTACTCGTGAATAATAATCCTAAAAATACGTTAAATGAACTTCGATCGAATCTTAGGCCAAGCCGGTTCCAACCTGTCTTATGTTGGCCTATTATTAATTAAATAATAGAATGCGAAGAATAACGAAGGCATTTCCATCTGAATGTTTTCTAAGGGGGTAAAGTCCTAGAAAGTGAAAGATACACAACCAGAATAAGCAGAAAAAAGTACTCCGAGTGATCAGGATCGTAAAGGAGCGTAACTCTTCTTGTGATTAGAGGAGAATGGAGATTAAAGACTAGGGTCCCTTTCATAGAGCCCCTATTTTGTATTTACAAAATGGACGAGTAAATTTTATAAAATGAAACAAACCATTACCATGATGTTAGTTGGGTGCCATAGAAGGCGCAGTAATATGCGACCTACAGAAAGGGTAAAAACAAGGTCTGCTGACCAAAGTCGCTTGCTCTCACTTGTTCTAATTTATGACCTTACGACCTTCAAAACTTTCAATAATTCCCTGACTAACCTTAGGAGGACCTTGACAAGTATATCATTCGAAAGACAATGTCAAACAACATAAGGCTTTCAAATTTCGTTAGAATCGGCTGAATAGTTATGATGTTATTGCCAAATAATTCCCGAGCCAACTTTGGAAGGATTTTGGCAATTATAGCATTCGGAAGAGAATGTAAAACAACACAAGGGTTTCAAATTTCGTTAAAATCGGCCAAATAGTTACAATGTTATTACCAAAACCAAAAAAAAAAAGCAAAACGGGGACCGACATATCGAGATATAGAGTCGCATCGACTAAGCGCACGCAACTAAAAAAAAGAAAAAGGAACAGGCCAGACTCCTCCTAAAAGTCAGATAGTCCACAAATCTGTGTGCACGAACTCACCCCGAGTACAAGAGACAAGCGGTAGCGATCTCGCTCGTCCTGGTACCAGGACAGGTACGTGAGCGAAAATCAACCATATTGAGATATTCAACAAAAATGTACCTGACAATCTGGGGGACAACGCTTTATTTTTTTTTATTTATTGGCCACCTTTCCCATGGCGATTGTCTGGTTAGGCATAATTCGCCGAAATTCTTTCAAAGACACCTGTTAGGCTAGATTAAAAACAAACGCGCAAAAGGCACGCAAAAACACCAAAAAAGACAAAAGCAACAACAAACAAACAAAAGAAAAAAAAGTAAGAAAATGCAGGCGCGCTCCGGCGTCGGGGGTAGGTTCGCTTTCCCCTGCAACAAAAAGTCAGATAGTACACAAGTATGTGTGCATGAAACCGTCCGATTACAAGAGACAAGCTGTAGCGACTAGGCTCGTCAGGTAACCTGCGGGAAGATCACCCAGACTGGGCCATGTCGCAGTAAAGTGCAGGGGAGTACTCCATCAAATGGCAGTGCGTCCCGCGAATGTTGCCCAATTCGAAGACGAGGGAAGGCGACCTGAAGCCTTGGCGTCATTGGGAGGTAGCTCACTGTGAAGAGTCGCGGAGCAATGACTTGCAACTTTAAGTTCCCCTTGGACATCTCCCATCTTCTTTGCCAGTCAGTTCTGATTCTCGCCATGTTGTCGGCGAGAGGAAGACCGAAACGCTGGTCTAATCGCCCAGTTCTCAACGACTTTTTGGCGCCCTCATTCCCCGCAATTCCCACATGTCCATGAACCCAGCAATAGATAATCTAGACAAGAGATGGGACGATTACAAAAATGATTACGATTCCGAGTCCGATTCCAGTTATAAGTTACCATTCATATTCCTTCACAAAATAGAATATTGATTATATGATATCACAAAATAAGAATTTGGCCATAATGTACGAAAGAATAAAAATACAAGCAAATTAAGATTATTTATTTATCTAAACAACTCCATTTATTATTTGGTCTAACTGAAATGTATTTGAAAGGAAACTTTCCTTTTTAACACTAAAATTATAATAATTATTACTCCAATTTGAAACTATGAAATTAAATTAATTTCAAAAAGAACTAATTCAGCTGAACTGTAATGATAAGTGCAATACATATTAAGTTATTATTAAAAATTTAAGAAGAATTAACTGAACAATAGGGCTGTCCGCTGCCGAAAGAATTTTAGCAATAGTACCAAAACTTACTCTGAAAAGGTAACAAATTGGTAAAATCGTACCAAATCTAATTAAAACATAAAACAAAAGTAAAATAGTATCAAAAAGAGATTCTTTGTGGCAAAAAGGTACCAAATTTGTACGAACGTGCCAACTTCGGCACCTGAGCCGTGAGCAGGCATTCATTTCACGCATTTAAACAATTAAGCATGCAATACATTTCTTATACAGTCAGATCTTCAATGTTAATTGATATTAAATAGTGAGGCATTCTTGCCGATTAATCTAAATCTATTAGTAAATAACTTATAATTTCACTGAATAATATACAGATGAGTAGATACATAACTTGATTGACACTAACAGGAAATAAACGATGTTGAAAATTTTGATTCAGCTATTGGTGAAAGAGTCTGTAGTGAAATTTTGAAAGAATCGTTTGTGGAATCGAATAACTGGGATTATTTTTAGCGATTTCGATGCCGATGCCGATTTCCCCCAAATTAAAGAATCTTACGATTCCGATTAATCGTCCCATCTATAATCTAGAAATACGCTGGCTCGCATCAACCGTGGCCTCGCGGATACCACGAACCAGAGGATGTGGCGATTCCAATGACCACTGCAAGAGGGTTCTTGCTGTCAAGTGAATACACGTATGCCCGCCAGGAAGATCGGCGGTCAGGCTTCGAAACATACCGTAACCTAGCCTTAGCTTGACGAAATTCAACGACAGTAAAATCGTTCGGGCGGCGCTTGTAGACATAACGGTTCTGTTTGAGTGCAATCCCACACTAGGTTGCCAACACGGAAGTAGTCGGCGTGCAAAACGGCAGGACGTTCTAGGAATAGTAGCTAGGCCAACGGAGATGAGGTTGCCGGAGAACTTAACGGACTCATTAACCGACCTAAACTCCTCGCCTTTGGACACTGAAAACAGTCATTTCCTGAAATGCTAAGTATCGCGCCCGAGCCTAGCACCGCCGGAGGGGAAGGTGTCTTTCAGGCGACAGGGGTCCAGAAAATATTTGAACGGAAAGTAATTAATACCATGGAGGTCATCGACCACCTCCCTAAAAAAAAATCGGGCTGTACATCCGGAGAGCAGAGGCATAGATCGAAAGAGAAGAATGAAGCGTTTCTTGGTCAGTGGTAGGTAAACTCATTCACCCCCATATAGGAAAATTATCTAGACCCACTCGATAAGGACCAAAGGGGCCTGACACATGGGATTGATCGAGTAGTCTCTTAAGAGTGGATATCTTCCGTTCAAATTCCAGAGGGGTAGAAAGAGTCTCGGCGACCGCGCCTCCATACAGCGTAAGTCTCTCGCTTCGAAGTCAGCTGACGGTGGAATGTACGCAAGATTAACAGGATACCTCTTCTCCAGTGCAGATCGACTCCTACTGCCTAAGAGGAGATATTTAAAGCAAAGAGAAGAACGGTGACATCATGCCGGCTGTAAATGACGCATCCTCTCGCTCGGTCCAAATCCCGTGGTAGTGGTGTCGAAAAATCCTTATACGCCGGAAGGGAGGGCAAGGAACAAGCGCCCAGCATGGTCTGCAGAAAGATAACCAAGGGAAACGGAAAGAGATGAGTCTCCGCAGATCCTCCCAATTGGACTGAGTCATCGGCAGTTCCATTCAACTAATATGTCCTCCAAGACTAGCTCGGAGAAAATGCGGGGACCCTCTTCGAAGAGAAGAACCTCATAGGAGGTGAAAATCTGGGCGCTGTTGGCCGAACTAGGCGCTGAATAAGCTGTCGCCTTCAAGGACTTATCGGGGGAGGATGGGCGCGCTATGCGAGTCTTTTACTTCCTCTGCCTCGAAACCTTTTGTGGGTGAGGCGGCTGCTTAGGCTGGGGTCCCTCATTTGGATGATCCACCGTCTGCGAGCCACCCAGTACAACCTTGGGTGGGGGTGTAGGAGCCAAAGCTCCTATAGTGATGTTCTCCATTCGTGAGGCAGCTTTAGAAACAGCAGAAGACGGCTTCGCGCCCACTTTCAGGAGTGTTGCCTCCTGAGAGTCTAACGATGCTGGAGGCGCGCGGCCGCTTCTCCTTACTAGAAACGGTCTTGCTGGGGAAGGAGAGGGGAGCTCTAGTTTTAACCGAGGCTGATGGTAAAACCTTTGTGCAGCCAGGGAAGCCTCCGGATTGAGTAGAAGCCGGCAAAGGGTTTAGAATGGGCGCGGTAACGGCCGTTCTTGTGGGCATGGAGGGAACAGAAGCCGTGGGTGCCTTTTTAAAATTGATCTACAAATGTCCCATGCAGCGCTGGGTACGCCAGGACAAAGTCCTTAGCCTCGCAAAGCGACAGAATATCCGTAGCCTGAACGACCAGGATTTCATTCTCAGGTTTTACGCACCACATTTCGGCAAAGTAACGGTTTGCTGCTTTCCGCAATTGAGACACTTGGCCACACAAAGTAGGGCCACATCGTGTACATGCTTGGAGAAACTTACACAGACTTTGGGTAACCTTGACTTTACTGGTCTACAGGAGTGATTCGTATGACTGAGGTGTTGGCAGTAGTAGCATCTCCGCGGGAGTGGAACGAATGCCTTCACGCGGTAGCGATACCAAGCGGCACGCACCGACTCAGGGAGCTTGTCACAGTTGAACGTTACGAAGACTGCAGGGGTAGTTATCGAGGTCCTTCCCAGTTCTCTCATCCCACGTGTGACCTTGACCGCTCCATGGTCGGCCAGCTCTAAAGTGATGTCATATATGGAGTAGTCCACGAATTCCCTCGCATAAACTACTCCTTTCAAGAAGTTCATGGTAGAGGGCGGCGTCACACTCACCGGCGTGGCATCAAGTGTCCCACGGCCCGAAGAAACCCCTAGGCCGGACGGCTCCACCTCATCAAGATCCTTCTCTAGATAGGAAATATCTTAGCTGTAAAAGAGGCCACCAACGGGGGATGAGGTGCCTCCTCTGCTTGTAAGTCCTAGGGGGACTGAGAGGCCCGAGAAGCTTGAACAAGGGCAAACTCACGTTCGGTGTTTGGCACTGAACCCAGTTTCGCTCCAATTGATAGTCCTTGTGTCTGGGGCTGGGGTCACTTGCGGAACCATTTCCATGTCAGAAGGTCCTCAATAAGGCGCCCCTTCCCCAAGGCATTACGGATCATAATCGAGGACTCCGTCTTTTCTTTGTTCGTCATGGACGGCGAGCCGGCCTCCATCAGGAAGAATACGCAGTTACGCCGATCCCTTGCCTTGCAAATTTGTAACGCAGGACTGAAGGTGGCATAAATCTGATGGCCTTGCTATCCTCTTTGCTCCTAAGTGAGTTGGCCCTATCGAGCCCCTCCTACCGAGAGCGGTCAATTTGAGGCTCCATACCTTCTCTCTTGGCAGTCTCCTGTGAAAGGAAAGTGAGGAAGCCGGCGGTACAGAGGTGCAGTCGTCAAGGGGCGAGTCCACAGAAGGGCGTGCAGAGAAACCTCTGCACCCGTACGTCTAAGAGAGGAGGAAACCTGCTTTCCGATACAAGAGGGTTGGATGGGTGGAGGGTACCTACTTTTTTGAGGTGGAGCTGCCCGAGCGCGGCTATAAAGATGGAAAAGATGAAGCCCCTTTGCCGCATGGCGATGTTGAGAGGGAAGTCCCTCCACCGGTTGAAGGGGTACCTTGATTTTCCTCTTCCTCCCTGACACCAAGGGAAGGCGAGGCCGCGCTTGGAGGCGGATATCAATGCGCATTATCAATGTAACCATAGTTATGATAAAGGAAAAAAACACATGGAAAGTAGATAATATTACCTCCCATTGCCTTAGCATGTTAAGAGAAATCTCTCCATAGGATCATCAAATTCCATAATGTGATCATTTACACATGCTCTGTCCACGGGTCCTGCGTTGATGGGCTTTGACAACACGGCCCGTCATTGTCCTCGAGATTTACCTTATATGTGGAGGGGAAGAAGGTGAGCAGATTCGACTCGACGGCCCAGCACACCCTATATACTTGCCCTAGCCAGCGGGCTTTCGGTATACACTGCCATCGACTAAGGCTCATAAGGGGACGAAAGAGCGTCGGGCAGCCAGAACCACTGTGGATAAAGATGCAAGCTTGGAAGGGGGTAGGAGGGTATGTAATAAAGAGGTAGAGATAGGCAAGTCCACTAACGAGTAAAGACCCATCAGAGTTCAAGTATCCCAATGACCGGGCTTCCTTAATTTGCATTACGACTGGGTGGACGTGCAGCTACTCCGGGTACCAAGTTAAAGGCTACACAGGGTACCCCCCCCCTCCTGGAAATGGTAATAGGAGTAGTAGTTTCAGAAGTGCAATGGGGGGATTCTCCTCCTAGTAAACTGGTTCTTAGAGTAACAACAGCAATGATCCCTAACATTAAAATTGGTTCAAATATGGAACATTTCAAAAGTACAGGAAGGAATTTGGACAGAGTACCTTATGGAAGTGCACAACTCAGGAAAAAATATGGGAAGATTGATAAATAGTAAATAAATGCAAAAAGACGAATAAAGAGAATGGTAAACTGCTAATTCATGAAATTAGAATATAGGTGGCGATTTATGCATAAAAGAAACAAGGAGAGCTACACACGAGAAGAAAGAAGTGGTAGACTAGCAGATTTCACCTTACTGGCTATAAAGTAGTCAACTGATGATACTGAGTCAGGAAACCAAATTTTCAAACACTAACTATTACCGATCCTCACAGCATAGAAGCTTATGAATACGAACTTCACTTCTACCAGAACTCAAAAATGCGATATACAGATATCAAAACTCGTTCAGAACTGGGAAAAGTTACCCTCTGTTCTAGTCGTGACATAATAAATCCGCTACCGAGGGATCTTTACTCAGCACCAAATTGACTTTTTATCAAACAATCTAAATCCGGAAGGAAAATTGCACCTCTTCCTCTCATTCAAAGTCATTCAAAGGGAGATGCTGTGAAGGATCGATATCTGTCGTGGAAAATCAAAAGCGAAGCCATCCAGTTAGGGAGAAATGGAAGAGTGAATTAACGGACCAGCAGAAAATACAAGAAAGGCCTTGCATAATGGAGGCGCAGTGTTTCTTTTTAAAAAAATCCAATCAATTTTTAGTTTACCGATGGTAATTTTTCATTGATGGATTATTATGAATTTAACAAAGGTCTTCATACGCTAATGGCTGATAGATCAAATTTATGCGATCAATCAACTCTCCTCTGCATCCCCCCCCTAAAGTAATCACTTGTTGCGTTCTAGTGTGGGTAGACTTTATAAATTATAATCATTCTGACTCGAACACTTGACTGCTGAACATATAAGGATACTCTCGTCACGATGTGACACCAGAAATTTTCACTATAAAAGCCAAAGAACCCGAAATTGGTAAAATGAGGTTTGTGAGAAATGGTTGTTAGGATAATGAAAACGTATGGAAAGTACATAAACACAAACAAAATCAAGACTACTTCAGACCAGTAAGACCGCTCAAAGGTCATAAACCCATCTTAGCAACGAACCAAACGTACCACTTTGAGGAGACTAAAAAATAGACGATATTTTCCTTATAATTCCTGACCAACATTGCATAAAAAATAGGAAATTATGATTGCAAACTTTGATTACAGTAATAAAGGTATTTTAGTCAATTTCGAAACCTAACTTTTTCAAGATAAGACAAGATCGCTTAAACGGATATTAAAATTAGTATAAAGATTTGCCCGACAATTGCTAACAACCCAAGTGCATTAGGGGCCAGTCTTCGGGGGGTGAGGGTGCTATATGCACCAAGATGCCCATCCGCTTCAGACTGTGCAGGTTAACGGCATTCAACGAGGAGCGTGGGTCCGTCACGCTTGACCCTTGGATGCTAATATGAATTCCGCCCATTCTTGGATGTCGGAGGAGAGAGCGAAGATTATTTTTTAGAATTTTTAATTTTTTTAGAATTTTGTAGATTCGTTTATCGCGTGATCGTGGCCGAAAACAGAGAAAGAGAAAATATATCAGAAGTTAAAAGTTTAGATTAGGACTCAGGAATGAGATAACGGACGCTAATTAACTAATTGGTCATCGAAATATTTGATAAAAAAATATAACTTTAACTTAGTGGCGCTTACCTAAGGCACAAGGTCCAGGATGGTACTTTTAAGGGGGTATGTTCTGTGTACGAACTTGCATCTAAAGCTTTATAATACGCACACGTCCGGTGTTCGGGTGTGCGGATTGGTGCTGTCTGTAGTTTTTATTCTTAATCTTTGTTCCGTTTACTTTTTCCCGCCCATTGAACGGATACGCCGATACTCGCTCCCATTTGGGACGGTGTAAGAAGCGCCACAGACGTCATCATGCACATAGCCAATCACGGCACCGCTACCATTTCCCTTCTTCCCTTCACAGCACAACATAAGCCCTCTCCCCTCCCTCCGATGCCATAACATGATCCCTGTAAGGGGGTTCCCAGTGTAGCCTGTTACACCTCGTACCTGAAGGAGCACCTCCCCCGCCTCTTCCCAGTAACTGCGGCAATCTCAATCTAGTTTGAGTCTACGTTTTATTCCTTCTAGACCTTCATTTTACCCCCTTTTCACCACTCTTTACAAACCTACCCACCACTTACTTCTCTTAATCTGCAGCCAATTTCGCAGGATAGTCGCCGACCGGCATTCGTCCATTCATGCCTGGTAGGGGCCGGGAGAGGGACTGGTTCACTCCTCCCTCATGGCTCCGGTTGGGTGGTGGGGTGCCTGCATTCTTGGTGCCCTTTTCTCTTTTGTAGGGAAGGGATAGGGGGCCCTCTTTGTTCCAGCAATGATCACTTATTAATCATTTATTTTAATCGGATTGTCCTTTAAAGTCAGGCATCATAAGAAAGTTAAATCAAGGTGTTTATAAAGTGGTGAAGTTAGGGGAGGTAAAAATATGCCCGAGAAACAACTTAGAGCGTTATCCGACGCTCCCCTCCCTCCTGCTCTCTCCCAGTCGAGCGACATAAAAGTATTCCAACTTGGGTCAACTTCACTGACAAATATCCTGGGTGTGTTGAAACCTTGACAACAACAACACCCCAGACGAAACATCGAAACCTAACAAGAGGACCGCCATACTCGCGGCCCTCCCCGCCGGGTAAAGCGTGAAGGAGGTTGATTTCTTTTTAACATTTTATTCGGAGCCTCTAAACCCAAATTCGGTCACCACAAAAAATAATTCTGGGTCTAAATAAGCGACTCTTTAAAAGCTGCGGTAAACAGCGCACAACACACATCACACCCCACACAAGATCGAGGGTGCGTGTTTATTATGCCCCGAGGTTATGTTGCAGTCATTCATGCAAAGGAAAATAAAACCATTTACGGAAATTAATGTGCGATCTTCCAAACACGCAAAGAGGCAAACACTAAAAAAAAATTAAGAGGCTAAACACTCGGAACGCTGAGTCGTACATTTTGATCGACCTTTTAACTTTATTGCCGCGTATTACGCGAATTAAGCGCGAGATGGAGGGTTTTAGCAGAATGTATTCACGCCAGTTCCAATTCTCCAGAGCATTTAACAGGAGGAGCCAGTGAGTGCCAAGCCGCCTTGCTAGGCACTCCCTTAATTGTGCGGAGCGTCTTCGTTGAGGGGTTCAAGACACAGTGGCACTCCCAGAGGAGTAGTGTAATAGCGGAGTGTCGCGTTGTGTTAGGCACAACTCAGTGAATAGTGTGGGAGTAGATTTAGAGGTTGGTTGGGGTTTCTAATGCTATCGAATCGCGACATTTTTTTGTGGGGGGGGGCTATAAGCGAAAACCACAAGGGTATTTGTCCAGGTATTTTACAGGGGATGTAAATATTATGTACAGCTAAGCAAAAGCCGACGAGAACATCTGCCAGACAAGCAGTTCCTAAAAAGGCGTTAATTAAAATGTGCGTAGAGTATAAAACGTGAATACTATAAAGAGGTGACTACTTGGGGCGCTCGGCTCCAAGAAGGCACATAATTCTCCAAACCTGCCCAGTGCGAGATGGTTGGGGCTCAAACAAGATGGGGAAATTTAAAAATGTATAAACAGTCTAGTAAAAAAAAAAAAACTAATGAAGGTTAGGAGGGACAGTATGCACACAACTCTCCTGGAGCTCTCATGCTCCGTCCCACTATTGTGCGAGATTACCAGCTTTCGATTCATTATCAAAACTAAAATAAAAGTTCATGGTATTATTATAATCCCTTCATCTTTGGTTCCTGTGCCACTTCCAGGGTCACCATTCTTTTCCCCTACACTTCCGTCTGGATCGAGTCGTCGGGTTTTAGGGGAAAAACATAAGTGTTCCGGAAGATGAACTTCACCCCTTGAAAACCGAGTGGAAACTGCTACTGACCGGGCTTCTCTAGGATAAATTATCCTTAGCAACGCCAAAATGGATTAATTAAGAAAACTGTCAGAGTCAACGTCGGCATTTGATTCGGTGAAGAACGAATGAGTGAGATAGATGAAAGGCGAGAAAATGAATGCAATATAGCAATTGGAAGACGAAAATGAATAATCCGAGATTAAGAACTAAAGGTTATAACTCATTTGTGAAGGTCTTCCAAAAGCAAGATTCACCGGAGATACAGCCACTCCTTTATATCGGGGGAGAGGGGGGGATGAGGGTAATAGCAGAAAGAAGAAGACCAATCATAACTGGTTGAGGGAACGCGTCAGCCGACACCAGTAGTACCGATCCAAGAAGGCAAGGAATTTGTTTGAACTGGGTTCCTGATCAGCATGAACACAGAAAGTGAGAAGGTTTGTTTTGATATTTACTTAAAACTTATAAGCGGAAACCATCAATAGCCTATCCAACCTGGTGAAGGAGTTGTAGAAAAAGTGATGAAAATGGGGAACGTGAAAATGTGAGATATATAAACCGAGTAGTCTAAAGGAGAGGAAAGAAATGACAGCAAAAAGTGAAAATCACTAAAGCAGCTATAACAGCAAAATCTTAAGAGTGTAACTCCAACGACCCATTCCTCCCCTACCCCCTCCCAAAAGCCAACTATATATAACCAAAAAGAAAGTTTTAAATGGCCAAACCGAAACTGGTTGTAGAAAAGATGAGAACAGAGCTAACTCGCAAGCATACAGTAAACGTGATGAAGAAACCCGGGGGAGAATAAAACGCAATCCCAGGATGACATTTATGATCCTCCTCAAGCCAAACACAATAAAAAAAAACAGTAGGGGGGGAAAGCAGTGCACTTGAAAGGGAGTGAATTCAGACAAACCCATTAAGATGTGCTCGAACCCTCCCAAAATAACAACTGAAAAAAATTATGTAAATAATGAACCTGTTTTTACTGAGTGAAGAATGAAGCTAGTTTGGGAGATCAATGGCAAAAGTGTAAAAATATAGATAAAAGGAATGGTGAAAAAAAAGGCACAACCAAAAAACCTAAAGGCTTTCAATCATAAAAGCTAGAGCACCGAGGGAAGGATCTATTCTAACCATCATGGAAGTAGTTTGTAAATACAAACGCACATTCACCCTAAGGAAGGATTGCCCAAATGATTTTAGTAATGGTACCAAAATCACCAATCTAAAGGTATCAAACCCCTACAAAAGCATACCAAATTTAATAATTGTAATATGTATATTTAGTTATATACATATCTTTTAATAAAAATTCCCCTAAAGCTATAAGAAATCATATCACTAACTTTTAAATTAAAAACTTTCTTCAACATTCTTTTCTTTATTACACTAATCTTTTTCTTTCGTTTTAGGACATAGATTTCATAATGGAAGCCATTTAGTACCCTGCACCATGTCTGACAGAAACTAAGTGCATTCGGCATTTATGGTTCAGCTTTTGAGATGAAGGATATTTTTTTTTACTTATAATAGCAATGAGAAGAGAAAAGACCTTAAGTGTGTAATATATTAATTGAGAAAGTGATCTACATTTACCAAAAAAAAAAGATATATACGGAATTAGGTTAAGTGGACTGCTTGAAATTAGGACCGAGATTAATTTTTTAAATGAGATGGGCTGTCTTATATACCAAATCTAACGGGAGCCTGCAATTAATATGGTAAACAAACGTTTACCACATTAATTGTAGGTCCCCGTTAGATTTGGTATATAAGACAGCCCATCTAATTTAAAAAAAATAATCCCAACCAGATTAGTAAAATAAAAATATGTAATTAATTTTAACATATAAAAACATAGATAAAACGAGTGTAGATTACAAAATTAAGAAGAATCAAGTTTGTCTATCACGGACTTAAATAGCACCGATTCAACATCAAAGTAGATACTGTAGGGAATCGACGGTCATGCCAATATTTTCTCAGAAAAAAATTAAACTAAAAAATTTGGTGTCGTTTCTGAATTCGCAATCATGGCGGTCTATACGAAGAACCGACGTACAGTACCGTCACAAAAGATCAGAACGCATTTATTTCTATCACAACATTCTCCATAACACCTGCCAGAGAAAGTTCAAGGTTTCGAAAACCGTTGTACGATATCCTAGGAGCATAAACTACCAATGGGTAAAGGTTATGGAAGTTTTGGATGAATAAAGCGAAAGTTAGCAACAGATAAGAAATTTATTAGTAAAAATGAAGTATCCAAATGATGTGAACGACAGCGGAAACAAATTTCAATTGGAATATAACGATTAAATGAGTAGTGGAAAACATTAGTAACAGTCATATTAGTGTTTAGCGTGGAAGCCTTTATTTTCAATGATGCTTTAACATCTCCTACCACAGGAACGAACCAACTGTTGACAATCTTGCGCAAAAATTTCCCAGTTCTTAAACCGTCTTCGGAATCCTCGCTTTAGACACTTCTCCGAGCGTCTTTCAAAGAAATTTCAGAGATTCAAGTTCAGAGTCTCAACAGGACAGTTCATAAGTTGGGTGTTCGTCATTCAACAAGGTCGTCACCGACTTGGCCGCGTAATAGGGGAAATTAGTAAGCATGAAAATTGCAGGTTGGACTTCGGAGGCTCGCAGATGGGGCAAAGCATGTTGTAGCAGCAATTCATTGTGCATTCACTCTGCCCCGTAAGCGGACAAGTGGCTTAATACCATCTACCGGAACACATCCCAGACCATGACACTTCTTCTGCAAGTGACGGACAATCCTTCACCTGCTCTGTGACGAACAAACCTCCTGCCATCGGATACGAACAAATCTAACAGATTCGTCACTTAAGTGAACTTGGCTCTATTGGTAATCCCTCCATGTAAAATGTTCATTGGCGAATGGAAGACGAGCCTTATTCTTCATCGGACTGATCAATGACTTGAGTGAGAGCGTTTCACCGTGAAGACCATCTTCCTCCAGCTGACGTGACACTTTGCCTGGAGAGAGTTAGGGCCACATTCTAACTGATCTATCGAGAAATTGCTTCAGTCGTCTTGAAACGTCCCCTATTTACAATTTGGGTAATGGCGCGCTCTTCCCCCTTTTAGAGGCCTTCTTTGGCCTACCGGTTGTTTTACTAGCATTATATAAACCCCTTTTTGTCATAAGATGACAGGATATTATGGACTACACACTTTTGGAGCTCTTAACAGGCTCTGCAATGGTTCCAATTTACAGGCCATCTTGGTAGCGTAGTTTTACGATCAGCTCGCAGACAGAGAGAGGCATGACAGGTTTCTTGGGCAAGTAACCTAGACGACAGGTGTGAAGAGAATGACAACGTACACGGAAATGAACTGAAGTTAGTTGCTATCCAAACATTGCCGGTTCTCACTACAATAAGATTAAGCGTTCTGAAAAGTTAGGAAAGATTTTGTGATAGAAATATAGGTGTTCTGGTATTTTTGAACGGTATTGTACTGCACGATGCATTTATTATTTATGATCTAGGTCTTATTTCCTGGTATCATTTCATTTAAGTTGGAAACTGAGTATATTCTATCCTTGCCTATTTGCTCGAGTTGTTGGAATAGGTGAAAAATCGTAAATATGATGGGTGTATGAAAAACGAAAAATTAGCAATTTCTTTCAATATAGTAGCAAAGCTACCAAGAAATACAAAATGCACCAAATCTGGTACGATTGTACCAACTTTGGCAGCCGTGCCCTAAGGTACTACTACTAACTAGAATTACCGATGGTAAGACATCCGTTTAGTAGGAGCATCGGAAGCCATAGAAACCAAAGTGTAAAAAAAAACAAAAAACACGAGAAAACAATCGAATAAAACCATTTGCAGCAAAATGTGTCTATGCAGTCCATCATCCTGAATATTTTTTGTAATCTTTGCTAAAGTCTGCGAGACACCTTTAAACATCTCCAGACTGAATATCTTAAAAAAATAATAAAAACTTCGAATTTTGTCTCGGATAAAAATATCGGGAAAGTTGTGAAAGCATCAATATAGTGACACTAAATAAAAATATCCACTATCTCCTCCTCCCCCATCACACACAGACATACACCGCCTTTTCCCCTAGTTTCTGATTAGACTATTATTAAAAAAAATCGAGAAGTGGAACAAGTTGCCAAATATTTTTGAGACATCCAGAAACTAATTGAGTTAGGGAAATTAATTAGGCTGAAAATATTGCTAGAGTAACTTGAGAGAAGAAAGAGTACATTGGGTGCTATGGGTCAAGCAAGAGACGCTCCTGAAATTGCGCTCATCCGTAACGACGGCAGGTCCTTGCGGAGTTTGATGGGAGGAAGACCCTATAACCCAAGGCGATCAGAAATGACTTGAATTGCCTGTAATTAACTCATGGCTCATCCCAAAAATAGGGAAGGAAAGAGAGGCCTTATCACTAAGCCATTAAACAGAGTTCAGAGATTTTTTTTTTAAGGCTGCTAATCTGGGGACGTGCACCAAGAGCATAGGCGTCGGACATCATCAACTTATTAATTAAACTCCATTAAACAAACAAAAACGAAACGCAAGACACAATATAAAAAAAAACCCAAAGATGATAGAAACCTTAAATCTGCAGAAAAAAAGCACGTTCCGGCGTCAGAGGGCGGGCAGCCTCCCCCGGCGTCAGAGGGTGTACCAGTTACCCAATACAGTGGGGGAGCCAACCTCCACCCTCCTTCCAAATTTACAAGTCCATAATTCGGTGTGAATGAACTCATCTTGAGTAGGAGCTAAAAAAAACAACCTATCTTTGCTCCCCTGTCATACAAGGCTTCAGTGAAGAGAAAAGCGTTATTCCCATGTGGGAGTATTAGCACCTAGTACAAAGAAACTAATATTTCTTGTTGAGAATGAGAGAAAATTGGTATAATTTAATACTTTAATTCCAAGCAAGAAAATCAAACTAAAAAGAAGTTTGGTCAGTCTTAAATATTGGAGTAGAGAAGGGGGCATTTCCTTCCCTCCGGAAACAAGTTTCCAGCAGAAGACAAACTAAACTTTCTTCTTGGAACTAAAAGGGGAAAAAGGTTGTAAATGAAATCGATTAGTGGACTGCATGTATAAAAAGTAATTAACTTTCATTTAGAACTAGTACAAAAGCATGGGGTGAAATTGTATTTGCACTTTAGTGTTTGTGCTCATTCGTCTTTCCCACGCTTGGATGGGGTAACTTGTGGGTAAAAGGGGCTTTTACACCCTTAAAAGATACCTAAGGATACAAAATGAGTGAAAATAAGGGACTCGGGGTACAAGAGTCGTGGAGAATGACCCCAGGCCCTGCAGGGAATTCGAGATTCTTGTCTTGCGTCGTTTGTAATTGATTTTCAATTCAATTTTCAAACTGAATGAATTAAGAGGGGCTGTAATACGTGTGTGAGAGGAAGAGAGGAACTGATCTTGAGAGAAAACAGACAAGGAAAGTTCCACAGGAATTTCACTAATTGCCCTCAAACGAATTCCCTTTAAAGGAAGCTGCTGCTGCTCCCATCAACTGGGGCGCAGGCGCTAAGTAAAATGGCGGGAAGCGAAAAAGGGAGCGAAAATTAGACCTGGTCAAACAATGGCTCATTACTCAGTGGAAGTTCATAAAAAGGGCGTTATTTTTCATGTAATTACCAGATTTTGCGAATATAATTACCACGCTGAATTTACTATGAAACAAAACAGGATCCTTTTCGAGGGATTCAACAAAGAGTATAGCCGCCGAAATTAATTAAGCGAGCTAAGTCTTAGGGTAGATTATCAATTAAAGCAAAAACAAAAAGGAGACCCTCCCCCCAAACCAGATTCCAATGCCTCGAGAACACTCATGGCGCTCTGTGAGTCGCTATAAATCATAATTTTGTCTCCGATCGGGGCACAACCCATACTCTCCTGTACCGAGCGGTGTATTGAAACCAGCTCTGCCGTGAAGATTCATGCTACGCTCTGTAGAGACTCGCCAACTTTATAAAGAGGTGGGGAGGGGCATGGCATGGAAGATTCCCCTCGGAATTTGGAGCCATCCGTGTACACTGGCAAGGCTACAGCGGGGCACGGTGTGTGTCCTAAAATCTCAAACAATACTCCGGGCACTGTCGAGGTTTTGGGGAGAGGGGCGTGGCGAGAAATTGTCAAACGTGGTAACTTCTAGGGTGGCGTCCTGGGCATAACTAAAGGCGCTACCGGCCCGATATCTACACGAGTTATTGTAGGTGTTGCCTAGCCTTAAAGTCCAAAGGCTTAGAGTCTGCTATGCGTCTCTTGGCCAAGGAGGTAATGAAAGCAAGCTAGCGACTGAGGGAGAAGATGGGCCCGTGTATACAAGTGCATAATGCACTGTCAGAGCGAGTAACTTCTCCCTGGCATCGACAAGCAGGTTCTTCCTAGGAGACTTTCATATGGCAGCGTTCGTCAGGCAGAAACCGGTATGTTGGTTGGAGTCCACCTTCCGCCAAACAGACTCTGCTGCGGATGCGTCAACTCGAATCCGTAGTCAAGCTTCGATTGAACAAAGGATCGTTAGAAGACCAAAGCGGTAGTCCTAATGACAGCCCGTTTTGATAAAGAATGTTGGATTAAGAGTCAATGAGCAAAGGAACTACCATAGCACACCATCAACCCTCGAAGGAGGTCTATTCTGGTTCAAGGCTCTGTTGGAGTGGAGGAAGTTCCTCTTTCCAATTTTGTTCTGAGGAAGGAACCCATTAAAAAGAATACGGGTGGAGACCATCTCCACGCTAAATGGGCAGCCACAAGTTCATCATTGGGACCCATATTTAGGATCTGGTGACAAAAGTTAAACGCCCATCAGGAAACCCGATCCGAAGCGGGTGCAGATGGTTCACGTCAGACTGTCTGTGGACCACTAGGGACTAACTCCCTCATCTGATTCTCAGACATTCCGCGCCGCCAGGACGTGGGCGTAAAAGTATAGCAGTAGAAAAGAAAAATGGGGGCAGTAGAAAAGGTAAAGGATGAGTAGATTGCAAGTATATTAAAATCTACCAATCCCCCCACCCGGAGACAAGGGGCAAGCGGGTAAATGTCCACCTATAACCTAGATTGATAGATTAAAACTCGTCCGTGACTAACCTACAAAATTTTCCACCGGTCAAGAAGGATGAAGGGGCTTGAAAACATGAAATAAAAAAATAGAAGGAATAGACGCAAGATAGTATGGGACTAGTTTGATACTAGCTGGTGTAATGGCGCCAGAAGAGTGTACCGATCCTTCAGGTACCCGAGTATTTTTATCTCAAATTCGAAGCGCAGTAAAATAAAAATAAGTAAAGAAACCCTAAAACCCCAAAATATCACAACAAAAGCAAGAATAAGGTTTATGCAACCAACACCAAAGAGTAAAAAATGAAGCCAGCCTCCTCCAAAAAGTCAAATAGTTCACAAGTCTGTTCACGAACTCGTCCCAAATACAAGAGACAAACTTTAGCGACCCCGCTCCGGGTTAGGTAACGACCGCGAAGATTACCCAGAAATGGGACATTCAACAACAAGGTCTGCTGACCAGAGTGTCGCGTGATCTCACTTATTGTGATTTATGACCACACCTAACATAATATAGCCAAGCGTATCATATTATAGCCTAACCTAGTATATCCTAGACTAGTATTACATAACATACCATACCATACCCTAGACTAGAATAACCTTGCATAGCTTAGCCTATTATAGCCTTGGTTAACTAGCCTATCATAGACCAACATAGCATTATCTAGCATAGCCCTGTTCATCCTATTATACTTTAGCCTACCCTATCATAGTATAGCCCTATCTAGCCTAGTATAGCTTAGCATAGTATAACCTAACCTAGTATAGCTTAGCATAGTAAAACCTAGCCTAGCATTAGCTATCCTAGAGAAGTATAGCCTATACTATCCTATTATACTTTAGTCAAGCATAGCTTAGTATTGTCTAGCCTGACATATTATATGCTATCCTAGCATAGCATTTTATAGCCTAAATTAGCATAGTATATTTTACCCTTGTACATTATATCTTAGCATAGTATAGCCTAGCCTATAATAGCCTATTCTAGGCTTGCCTAGCAGATTATAGCATATTATAGCCTAGTCAGGTCTAGCAGAGTATCCGCCGAATAGTTATGATGTTATTGCCAAAAACAAAATAATTCCCGGGCTAACCTTGGGAGGACTTTGGCAATTATAGCATTCGAAAGAGAATGTAAAACAATATAAGGTTTCAAATTTCGTTAGAATCGGCCGAATAGTTATGGTTATTAAAAAAAAAAATAGCAAAACGGTCCCGACCGACCGACATAGTGAGATGTAGAGTCGCTCGCGACTAAAACTGCACCGGAGAGTTTGGGGGACAACGCCTCGTCGCATTAAACGCAGGCGAGTGGTCCATCAAATGACAGGGCGTCCCACGAGTGTGCCAAATTCGAAGACAAAAAAAAGTGACGAAGCCATGAGAACAGTCGCGGCTAATGGTCGCGTTCTCCTCGAGAACGGGAGGGGGGTCATGCGAGAACTTGCTTCGAGGCTGTGAATCTTTTATGCCACCAGCTCTGCCAGAGGAGCACCAGAAGGGTTCCGAATGGGCGCAGTAACGATCGTACTCGTAGGCCTGGAGGGGCTAGGACCAGAGGGAACCTTATTTAAAATTGAGACAAGATCTCACAGAGAGCGCCTGGACCAAGACCAAGTCCTTATCCCCACAGAATTAGAGACGATCCGTAGGCTGAACAGCTAGGATTTCCTTATTCAGGAAGAAGCGGAGTGCAGCTGTCCGCAATTCACACACTTTGCCATACATGACAGGAGCTTATCGTGTACGGACGACAATGGAGCAACTTACACAGACTTCGGTTAAACAAGAATTTGCACGTCTACAGGAGCAATTTGTATGGTCCAAGTAGTAGCAGAGGTAGCAACTCTACGGCAGTGGTAAGAATGCTTTCACGCTATAACAATACCAACTGGCACGCACCGACTCAAGATTTCCCTCGGAAAACCACTTATTTCACGAAGTTCATGATAGAGTGTAGCGTCACACTCAACGGCAAGCCATTGAATATCGGAAGGGTATTAATTATGGCCGCCTCGGAAAGGTCAGAAGCATTCGCCAGAAGGCTACCGTCCGAGAAACGTGACACCTTCAGCTCTCTACCATTCAAACTAGATAATGCTCTTCTCTGAAGAATAATGTTTCATTTGGTTAACGTGCTGTCATCTCAGGAGCGAATAACCAGAAAGGGTTTGAAGCCAGCGGGCTCAAAAGTCGCCAGGTAATTTCAGAATGAGTGACCCAGACGTAATCGAGGCTCTGCTCAGCGCACTTGGGACTTTGGTCTGTCTGGTCCTCCACGCCCAAAGGCGTCTCAGGGCCGGACGTAGCGCTCTTGGCCTGGTTACTTGCCGAAGCGACACTGAACCCATCCACTCTCGGAGCTCCCGCGGATGGAGAGGAACCTCTAGTCATATTTGACTACTTGTTCTTTTTTCTTTTTAGGAGAGGAGAGTAGGGAGTAAACCTGCTTCTATCCACCCCTGGAAGGCACCCTACGATTGGACTCAGCAAGATCCTTCACCGAGATGGAGAAGGGCTTGGCTGCCAAAGGGGTCCGAGGCGCCTGAGAACAAGCTTGCACAGAGGCGAACTCAGGTTCGGTGTTTGGCACCTAGCCCGGGTTCGCTCACATAGAAAATCCTGTCATCTGTGGCGGAGCCACCTCTGGGACCATGTCTAGCTCAGGGGGACCTCAATGTGGCCATCTTTGCCCAATGTATCGCGGATCCCAATCAAGGACTCTTCAGAGGGTTCCGCTTTTTACCCGGCGAACAAACCTAGATCGGGAAAGAGAACATGTCGCAATATTCCAAAACTGCACGCAATATTCCAAATGTGGTCTAACAAGTGCATTATAAAGTGTTAGAATATATTTTTTAGACTTATTTTGAAATGTACGCCCTATGAGACCTAGTATCCTGTTTGCCTTTTTCACTGCCTCCATGCACTGTTTACTTGATTTAAGGTTGCTGGAAATTTTCACACCCAGATCTTTTTCTACGTTGACGTTTGGTATGTCGGTTCCGCCCAGTTTATAGTTGGTTCTGGCATTGTTTTTACTAATGCAGAGGGAGCTGCACTTTGCGACGTTAAAATTCCTTTGTCATTTGCTCGCCCAATCAACCAATTTGTTTATGTCATCTTGAATCAGTGCACGGTCTGTCAAAGTTTTTGCACGGCCGCTACAAGTAGGTTGGAGAGCTTCCTGAAAAAACAATAGAGGGAGGGGGCACCTTTGCTGACATGGAGCTGCCCGAGGGCGTCTCCAAAGATGGCAAAAAAGAAGCCCCCTCCAGCGGTCGAAGGGTTGTCTTGTTACCTCGTCCTCTCTGATACCTACTTGGAGGCAGCTCTCCCTGCATTTCCGATCGTCCATTATTTCGTACAGTTGTCACCATGATTATAGCAGAAAGGGGGAAAAGGTGCATGGAAAGTAGATAAGATATATGACCTCCCAATACCTTGGGAGGTAAGAGAAAAGTCTACATAGGATCAGAATATTCCAGAATGTGATCATTTACACATACACAGCCCACGGGTTTGAGCTAGATTGGCCTTGGCAACCCGGCCAGCCATTCAGGCGAATTTGTCCTATAGATTTGACCATAAAGGATGGTACTGACGTAGCCACCTTATATGTGTACGGAGAGGCGGTGAGCAGAGTCGGCGGCCGAACACACTTCGTGCCTAATGCTTGCCTCAGCAAGCGGGCTTCCAACCCTCGCAGCAGGTAGAGACTTCACGGTATACACTGCCATTCGATTAAGGGCCAGTAAGAGGAGGAAAGTGCGCCGAGCAAACACAATCTCCGTGGATAGAAGAACAAGTATGGAAGAGGATAGGCGGGTATGTAATAAAGAGAAGTAGAGACAGTCGGGTCTACAACGTGTAGGGTGGGTGATCACCTATTATGATCATAACCGGGTGCTAGATGATCTCGGGGAGGGCGTGCGATCCACCCAAACAACATGTCTAGCGAACCGAACTTTGTCCAGGTGAGAAAAGTTTCTCTTGGTACCAAGCGCGGGTAGGCTGAGAGGGAGCGAGGGGGAAGCGCACCAACAACTTTCCAAGGCTCTATCAGAGTTCGTATCAACCCATGGCAGGGCTTCCTTAATTTGTACTCAAGCCAGGGTGGTGAGTAGCCCCTTCAGGTACCAAGGTCATCTTGAGCAATGTTAAACCACACCATTTATGGTTAGGATACGAACAGGCCCCTGAGTCAGGTCAAATTTGTATGGACGCCATGTTGTATTATTCATTCGTGTTTAAAGTTGAGAATCAACCAGGGAAATGCCCAGAGTGTTTGTGTAAAGTTGTTTCTACTTTAATGGCGAAATTAGTTGAAGTGAAAATGTAATGTTACATCTCGAGATAAGTATACCATACGGTAGAGATCCGTGGTTTGTATCCCACATTATATTGTAGATCCTCAGTTAGGCATCGGACTATGCGAATCGTTAGCAAGAAAAAGGTGGCACCAAATATTCGCGGGTTTCAAATATTTGTGGATGAAATTGACGAAAATATGCGGCAGCCACTTGGTGTGGAAGCGGGGCGCCAGGGTGTCTGAGGCTGCCCACGCTCCATCCGAGAGGCGGGATGAGGAAGGTGGAAACCGGTCTCGCATCAGATCCTCAACTGTCTTTCGCTCTTAATAACCCCGGTCTCGGACATGACCGCAGGACAAGTAGCCATACCGGCTGCCGGTTAATGTGTGACCCAAGTGGGGATGTGGATTATGGGGGGTATATTTGATGAGGTAAAGAGGGAAGAGGGAATGTGTTGCAGAATGCAACATGAAAGGCAATGAATAGTTTGTGTGGGGGATTCAGCGACTGGAATTCGACCAGGAGGTAATCATGGTAGCAGGGGTAAAGAGGTTTTTGTTTTTCTCCAATTTAAAGTGAAATGCAAACAAGGAGAGATAGTTTAATGCAACAACTACAAAGGGATAATCTGCTGAGCGTTATATGGAAAATCATCATTGGGTAAGTAAGAAAGATGGAATGAGCAAAGTGGGTTTAGAGCGGCTAAGTGGTTGTGTGGGAAAAGTATTTGCAGTAAAACAGCTAGCTGAGAAAACAAGGGAGAAGCGTGAAGTGGATGCTGGGTATATGGATTCGGTGGAAGGTTGAAATCTATTTGATAGAGAAACATTATGGTAGAATGTATAAAACTAGTGGTAACCTGTGAGATGGTATGGATTTTTTTATGGTGGAAGTAAAGCGTGGGTTAGGGTGAAAAATGGCTAGATTGTGTAGGTTGAGACAAGTTTGGGAGGAGGTATGGCAAAAGTGGGTGATATAGCATGGTTATTTAATATCTTATGGGTTGAGTATTGAAAGAAGTAAGAAAGGGAATGGGAGGAAGCGCTGTGAGGTTCATGAGGGATGGGGTCGAACTGTATGGGAGAGAAAGATTAGGGAAATTGGAAAAGATGAACATAGCGTTAGACAGGGGAAATTGATGAGGGGGAGGGAGATAATTAAATGCCTAAAAGAGGCGAGCGGATACTGTGCGGGTGAAGATTATTGGTTAGGTGTGATGTAAGAGTCCATGTTTATAAAGAGCTCATCTGGCGACTGCCTACTTCGGCATTAGTCGCCGTATTAAAAACTGCCTAGAGCTAGGCTACTTTTAAATTTAATGCAATAACACACACAAAAAAAAACCCCAAACAACAACAGAAACTAAAAAAAGGGAAAAGGAAACGAGTAGCAAGCAGGCTCCTGCGTCGGGAGGAGGTCCCCCCGGCGCAGGAGCGTGCAACCTATAAGGGAAAAAAACAACAAACCAAAACAAAAAAACCTGGTTAAATAAAGGGAGAAGGCCGGCCTCCCCCAAAAAGTTAACAAGTCCACCAGTCAAAGTGCACGCACTCGTCCCGAGCACAAGGGACAAGGGGAAGCGAACCCGCTCGTCTCGATACTGGGGAAGCTAACAAGCGCGAAGATCCCCCAGAGTACGACATTTAACAAGAATGTCGCCGAACAGTCTGAGGGACAACGCAGTCGTCACAATAAGGCGCAAGCAAGCGGTCCAACAAATGGTGTTGCGTCGCGCGAGTGTGTCCAATTTGGAGACGACAAAAAGCAACTTGAAGTCGTCGCGGCATTTGGGAGTAGCTCCATGGCAACAGTCGCCGCGCAATGGCACGCAACTTTAGGTTCCCCTCGACCGTCTCCTATCTATTTTGCCAAGCAGCTCGGAGAGCTGCCCGTATTCCTGCCATGTTCATATTTTAATTATCATAACATATATACCTGAAATTAGTCGTTTATTTCTATTTAATCAAGTAAGGTCTTCAAGTTTTAATTATCTTATATTACAATTGAAAAATATCAATTTGTAGTCGATTAATCTATTTTTATTTTGAATATTAACAAACTCTTGTTGTTTATTTATTTTGTTGAATATCCCAATTAAATTGAAATATCCTTTTACTAATAGTAAAAGACTGCGTGTATGTGTTCAAATACTGATGTCTATATGGACGATGACATTAGTTCCCAATCAAAAAATTTGTCTTTGTATGATATCACTTGCGATATGAGGTCACAAGTCTTAATGAAAAAGCCCTCTTCTTCTTTTGATTAATGCTGGCCTATTTTCTTCAAGTGATGCATGTAAACAGTCCAACTAAACATAATAAACCTCTTTGATGATAGTCTTATTTGGGTTAAAGGAGTTAAAAATGAAATTTGCCATTCGTATCCACCAAACACAGAGAATCTTGCCTGGATGAGAGCCTTGTTTTTGGCTGGGGTATTGGCTTTTACCCTATGACTATCTATTGTCTAGAATGTTTAATATTATTGTACATAACTCACTTTTCAACTCCATTAACCCTCCTACTCAAAAATCGTTCACTTTTTTGTTTAGAAAGGCAAGATGAACAAATGTTGATTATGTATACCTCTGATAGGTCATGAGGAATCCATTGCCCCAATTGTAAAACCTTGCCTATCTCTTTTAAATGACTGGTCGCCCAGTGCTTCGCGGACTCTTTGGCGTTCTCATCGGCGCGCTCATTCCCCGCAATTCCTACATGACCAGGAACCTAGCAGAAGATAATGTCGACATCCCCCCCGGCTTGCCAAAACTGTGTCGTCACGGATATCGCGAACCAGAGGATGCGGAGATTTCAATGCCCTGAGAGCACTCAGGGCCCTTTGTGAGTGTCTATAAATCAAAATCCGGTCTCCGAACTGGGCACGTCGCGTTATCTTCCTTACCAAGCGGTGTTTTGCCAACAGCCGGGCCGTGAAGACAGACGCAGCGCCTGGTAGAGCCCCGCTGACTTCAAACAGAGGGGATACGGCGTGGAAGCCGACCCCCTCTTGGGACTTGGAGCCATCCGTATACACTGGCACGGTACCAGCGTGACACGATGTGTGCTCCAAAAAGGTCGAACGCAATACTCCCGGCGCAGTACAAGCTTTGGGAGCAGAGGCGTGGCGACAAATAGCCAAATGTGGTACCCTCCAGGGTGGCGTCCCAGGCAGAACCAGGGGCGCCACCGGCCCGAGAGCTATATCTACCTCTCGAAGGAGTTTCCTGGCCCTAAACCTAAAGGGCTTAGGGTATGACTGGCGTCTCTTGGCGGCATAGGCACCATCGAGATCAGCTGCGGATGCAGTGAGAGCTGTTGGCGACTGAGGGAGGCGCCGGGCTCGCGCGTACAGGCGAGTGATGCACTGCACGCGGCGCAGAGCGAGTGGCATCTCCCCAGCATCGACCAACAGGCTCTCAATGGGGGAAGTGCGGAAGGCACCGGTCGCTAGGCGAAGGCCGGTGTGGTGGATCGAATCCACCTTCCGCAATAAACGCTCGGCTGCGGATGCATAAAACTCGCATCCGTAGTCGAGCTTCGAGCGAACAATGGATACAACATGGAAACTGACCCCCTCCTGGGACTTGGAACCATCCGTAAAACAATGATACGGTTCCAGCTTGACACGAACTGTCCGAACGTAATACTCCAGACGCTGTGGAAACTTTGGTAGCAGAGGAGTGGCGACAAATAGTTAAAGCTTGTACCATCCAGAGTGGCGTCCTGAGCAGAACCAGAGGAGACACTGGACCGAAAGCTACTACATGAGAGATTATGATTTGATACACGGTAGCCAGGAAAACAGATCGCTGTGCCCCTTACAGGGCACTTTCCAGGTAAATCGTCTTAATGGTGAACGGGGAAGATGATCGACAGAAAATGAATACAAAGGAACAAATTAACTGTTGAGGAATCGGGACTAAGAAGAACTTTGACACAAAGTTAACAAACCCCCAAGTGAGCGAATGGAACTGTGTTATTTGATACTCCAAGGACATAAGCCTACAAATGAGAATTAAAAATGCTACTCCTGTTCCTAGAAGAGAGGACTTTTAATCAGTGTAGAAGTCTAAATACCGCGTACATAGGTGTACGCAGAAACACTCCGACACAAGCTGCGTGCCCTCTCGTATCTCTAAACGCACCTCTCGCCTCGAATTCTCCGTTGCCTTTTTTCGCACCGCCGTAAACTCCGAGATGGCTCTAAGGCGTGAAAGAAATACCGTCGGCCCCAAGATGAAAAAAAGGTCTTTTCGCGCGACGATACGGTTTTTTTTTTTTTTTTTAATTAAGGGGCTCTCTGGCGACTGCCGACTTAGGCATTAGTCGCCGTAAACAAACAGCCTAGTTCTAGGCTACTTTAAAAATTAAACAGGAAACAATAAAAAGAAATAATAATAAAAAAGCAATAACAAAAACAATAACAACAACAACAATTAAACAGGGTTAAATGAAAGGGAGAAGGCCAGCCTCCCCCAAAAAGTCAAAAAGTCCACTAGTCATGGTGCACGCACTCGTCCCGAGTACAAGGGACAGGCGGTAGCGACCCCGCCCATCCCGGTACCGGGACAGGTATCGTGGGCGAAGATCACTCAGACTGGGACATTCGACAAGAATGTGCCAAACAGTCTGGGGGACTACGCAGTCGTTGCAATAGGGCGCAGGCGAGCGCTCCATCAAATAGCGATGCGTCACACGAGTGTATCCGATTCGAAGACGACAGAAAGCAACCTGAAGCCGCCGCGGCATTGGGGGATAGGTCCATGGGAACAGTCGCGGCGCAATGGCACGCAACTTTAAGTTACCCTCGACCGTCTCCCATCTTCTTTGCCAAGCAGTCCGAAGAGCTGCCCGTATTCCTGCCATGTAGTCAGTGTGAGGAAGAGCGAAACGCTGGTCCGGTCGCAGAGTCCTCGCGGACTCTTTAGCGCGCTCATTCCCCGCAATTCCTACATGTCCAGGAACCCAGCAGAAGATAATCTCGACATCTGCCCGGCTCGCCAAAACCGTGGCGTGACGGATTTCGCGAACCAAGGCAGCGGAGATTCCAATGCCCCGAGAGCACTCAGGGCGCTTTGTGAGTCGCTATAGATCACAATCCGGTCTCCGAACCGGGCACGTCGCGTAATCTCCCGTACCGAGTGGTGTATTGCCACCAGCTCGGCCGTGAAGACAGACGCAGCGCCTGGTAGAGCCCCGCTGACTTCAAACAGAGGGGATACGCCGTGGAAGCCGACCCCCTCTTGGGACTTGGAGCCATCCGTATACACTGGCACGGTACCAGCGTGACACGATGTGTACTCCAAAAAGGTCGAACGCAATACTCCCGGCGCAGTACAAGCTTTGGGAGCAGAGGCGTGGCGACAAATAGCCAAATGTGGTACCATCCAGGGTGGCGTCCCGGGCAGATCCAGGGGCGCCACCGGCCCGAGAGCTATATCTACCTCTCGAAGGAGTTTCCTGGCCCTAAACCTAAAGGGCTTAGGGTATGACTGGCGTCTCTTGGCGGCATAGGCACCATCGAGATCAGCTGCGGATGCAGTGAGAGCTGTTGGCGACTGAGGGAGGCGCCGGGCTCGCGCGTACAGGCGAGTGATGCACTGCACGCGGCGCAGAGCGAGTGGCATCTCCCCAGCATCGACCAACAGGCTCTCAATGGGGGAAGTGCGGAAGGCACCGGTCGCTAGGCGAAGGCCGGTGTGGTGGATCGAATCCACCTTCCGCAATAAACGCTCGGCTGCGGATGCATAAAACTCGCATCCGTAGTCGAGCTTCGAGCGAACAAAGGATCGATAAAAAAGTAAGGCGGTAACCCTATCAGCGCCCCAAGCGCTGAACGTCACGGAACGGAGAATGTCCATGGCGCGGGTACAAGAGACCCTAAGGCTGCGAATATGAGCCTCCCAGGTGAGGCGTCGGTCGAATAACAGACCAAGGAAACGGTGCGACTCAACCACATCCAGGCGCACCCCATTAAGAAACAAATCTGGGTCGGGGTGAAGCCGTGGATGGCGGCAGAAGTGCACCACCTTAGTCTTAGCCAAAGAAAAGCGAAACCTGTGCGCTTCGGCATAGCGAGAGACGCGGTTCAATGCCTGTTGGAGTCGACGCTCAAGAGTTGGCATCTGGGCCGCGCCAAAAGAGATCGAAAGGTCGTCCACGTAGAGCGTAGCGAGAACATCTTCCGGCAGCACCGAGGTGATGCCGTTGATGCTCAGGGCAAAGGGTGTGACACTGAGGACACTTCCCTGCGGAACACCCTCTTCCTGCTCCTTTGGGCCGGAGAGGGCTCCCCCCACCCGTACGCGGAATCGACGATCTCGCAAAAATTCAGATATAAACATTGGGAGGCGTTCCCTCGCCCCCATCGTGTGGAGAGTCTCCATGATACCGTATCGCCATGCGGTATCATAGGCCTTCTCCAGATCAAAAAATACCGTGGCGTAGTGCTGTCTACGAAGGAAAGCCTCGCAGACGGCATTTTCCAGTCGGAGCAGAGCATCCGACGTGGAGTGGAACTTACGGAAGCCGCACTGTGCAGAAGACAGATGGCCTCCGCTGTCCAGGAAATAGGCTAATCTAACATTTACCAATTTCTCCATCAACTTGCACACGCAAGAGGTTAGAGAGATTGGGCGGAAACCAGTCGGAGTAGAGTGATCTCTCCCCGGCTTGCGAAAGGCGAGCACAGTAGCGATTCGCCAGGAGTCTGGGAGAAGACCTTCCACCCAGATCCTGTTGAACAAATCTAACAGAAAGGCCATGCCTTGCTCACCCAGGTGTCGAAGCATGGCGTACGGGACATCGTCCGGACCATGGGCGGTGTCCGCGCACGAAGCGAGAGCGGAACGCAACTCACTCACAGTAAACTTGTCGTTGAAGGGTTCTCCGCCTCTGGAGGTAAAGTCCAGCCGGCGGCCTTCCGCGACATCACGACGTGCATTGAATGCTGGTGGAGCAGCATCACGGCTAGAGAATGCGGAAAAAGCGGTCGCTAAGGATTCCTCCACGGACGCGGGGTCCGAGATTGCGGTCCCATTCTGCTGGAGAACGGGAGGGGGGTCATGCGAGAACTTGCCCCGAATCCTTTTGACTCGCTTCCACACCTCAGCTAAAGGGGTCTTCCCGTTAAGTGAAGACACGTATGCCCGCCATGAAGAGCGGAGGGCGTGCTTCGAAATATACCGGAACCTAGCCCTAGCCCGACGAAATTCAGCGACAGTGAAATCGTTCGGGCGGCGCTTATAGCGCATGTAGGCATAACGCTTGTTTGAGGGCCGTCTCACACTCGGCCGACCACCATGGGAGTGGTCGGCTTGCAAAACGGCCAGACGTCCTAGGAATAGTAGTCAGGCCCACGGCGATGAGGTTGCCGGAGAAGAACTCAACGGCCTCATCTAACGACCTAAACTCCTCGACTGAGATAGAGAATTCAGTCATTTGCTGAAATGCAGGCCACCGCGCCCACACCAAGCACCACCGAGGTGGTCTCTCAGGCAGCAGTTGCCCTGAAAATGATATTTGAATGGGAAAGTGATCACTACCATGGAGGTCATCGACCACCCCCCAATCAAAATCAGGCTGTGCATCCGAAGAGCACAAAGATAGGTCAAGGCAAGAAAATGAAGCGGTTCTCGGACAGTGATGCGTAAACTCATCCACGTTTAGGACACCCATCTCAAGCTCTTCGATCAGATCGGCAAGGACTTGTCCCCTGGGATTTATGGAGTAATCTCCCCAGAGAGGATGCCTGCCGTTCAGATCTCCAAGCAAGAGATAGGGCCTCGGCAACCGTGCCACGACGCGGCGGAAGTCCCCCGCGTCGAAGTCAGCTGACGGTGGAATGTACGCAGAAATGATAGTATACCTCCTATCCAGGTGCAGCTGCACAGCAACTGCCTGAAAGGAGGTATCTAAAGAGAAAGGAAGAACGGAGACATCATGCCGGGTGTAAACCGCTCATCCCCCAGCCCGGCCATCCCGCGGTGGTGGGGTCGCAAGACCCTTATACCCCGGAGGGCAGGCAGGGGGCATGCGCCTAGCATGGTCTCCTGCAAAAAAATAGCTAACGGGAAACGGGACGAGGCGAGCCTCCGCAGCTCCTCCCAGTTGGCCCGGAGTCCACGGCAATTCCATTGAAGGAATATGCCCTCCAGGCCTAGCTCGGAGGAAACGCGGGGGCCCTCCTAGAATTGAAGACCCTCACGGGAATGGCCGTACGCTTCCCGGGGGCAGAACCCCGGGCGCTGTTGGCCGGACAAAGCGCTGGAGGCGCTCTCGCCTTCCAGGACTTATTGGGGGAGGTTGGGCTCGCCATGCGAGTCTTTTCCTCCCTCCGCCTAGAAACCTTAGGCGGGCGCTGCGGCTTCGGAGGCGGGGGGGCCTCTTTTCGAGGAACCACCGTCTCCGAGCCACTCGCTCCACCTCGGGGCGTGGGCGAAGGAGCCGAAGCTCCTTTGTTGCTGTCCTCCTTTCGGGGGACAGCTTTAGGAACCCCTGAAGATGGCCTAGCAACCATCTTCAGGGGTGTTGCCTCCTGTGAGTCTAACGACTCGGTGGAGGCGCGTGGCCGTTTCGCCTTGCGGGAAACGGTCACGCTAGGGGAAGAGGGGGGAGCCCTGGTTTTAGCCGGGGCTGGGAATGAACCCTTTTTGCCGCCAGCTTTACCAGGGGAGCGCCCGGGTTTGGTAGAGCCCGCAGAAGGGCTCCGAATGGGCGCGGAAACAACCGTGCTCGTTGGCCTGGATGGGCCAGGAGCAGAGGGTGCCTTTCGAACTACTGAGGCATATGACGTCCCAGGCAGAGCTGGGCACGCCAGAACCAAGTCCTTAGCCTCGCGGAATGAGAGTCTATCCTGGGCCTGAACGGCCAGGATTTCTTTCTCCAGCAGATATGCACCACATTGCTTCGAAGAAGCAGGGTGCGGCTCTCCGCAATTGACACACTTGGCCCCACACGATTTGGACTTATCGTGTGCGACCTTGGAGCAATTTACACATACTTCGGGTGACCCCGACTTTGCACGTCTACATGAGCGATTCGTATGGCCGAAGCGGTGACAGTAATAGCACCGCCGCGGCAGTGGCACGAATGCCTTCACGCGGTAGCGCTACCAACCTGCACGCACCGACTCAGGGAGCTTGTCACTGTCGAACGTGACGAAGAGTGTAGGGGTGGGTCTCGAAGCCCCTCCCTGTTTTCTCATCACACGTTCGACCTTGACCGCCCCATGGTCGGCCAGCTCTAGGGTGATGTCCTCAATGGAGTAGTCAACGAGTTCCCTCGCATAAACTACTCCTTTCACAAAGTTCATCGTAGAGTGCGGCGTCACACTCACCGGGGTGCCATGAAGTGTCCGAAGAGCACTTATCTTGGCCGCCTCGGCAGGATTCGCCGCATTCGCCAGAAGGCTGCCGTCCGAGAAACGGGTCACCTTCGGCTCTCTACCAATTGCACTAGCTAATCCTCTCCTCTGATGGATCATGTTGCCCTTGGACAACATGGTGCCATCAGTGGAGCGAATAACGAGGAAGCGTTTGAAGCCAGCGGGCTCGAAAACGCCAGGTAACCTCCGAATCAGGGGCCCCGATGTCATCGAGGCTCCGCCCTGTGCACTCTTGGTGTTAGTCTTGGTCAGGGGCTCCGCACACGAGGGGGTAGAGGGGCCGGATGTGCCGATCTTGGCTTGGTCGCCTACTAAAGTGGTAGCAGACCCATCCGTCCCCGCAGCCCCCGCGGATGGAGAGGAGCCCCGAGTCTTTTTAGTCTTCTTTGTCTTTTTCTTTTTTGGAGAGGAGGGCGGGGAATGAACCCGCCTTTCACCTCCGCCGGCAGAAGCCCCCAGGCCAGATGGACCGGCCTCAGCCAGGTCCCTCTCCGAAATGGAGAAGGTCCTGGTTGTCGTAGGGGCACCTGTCGGAGGAGATCCCTCCCCTCCTTTTACTGCCTCGGAGCCCTCAGCCATTTGAGGAGGACCTTGCATAGGGGCGGATTCGGGTTCGGTGCTTGGCGCCGAGCCCGAATTCCCCCCCATGGAAGGCCCTACCGTCTGAGGCTGGGTCTCCTCAAGGACTATGTTTATCACAGGAGGGGCCTCCAGTTGGCCATCCCCTCCCAGGACATCACAGGTCCCCTTGGCAGTGTCGCCAGTCTTGTGTGGGGAGGCACAGGCCTTGACCCCAGCAAGGTTTAAAATTCTGGCCAGCAGGTCTTTTGAGGGAAGCGACCGAAGGGGCCTGGCTTCCCTCTCCCCCGTAAGGGGGTTTGCCCTACCGAGCCGCTTGCACGAGGGGCGGTCTGCAATGGGCTGCCTGCTGGCTTTCTTGGCAGTCCCCTTAGAAAGCAAAGGAGGGACTGCCGCTGGAGATAGGGAGGTGCCCGAAAGCACCTCCAGAGAAGGGGGTGAGGGGGAGTCCCCTACACCCGTAGGCGTAGGAGAGGAGTAAGCCTCCTCTCCGGTTAAAGAATTATGGAGGGTCCCTTGCGCAAGCACAAGGGGGGGACCTCCATTTTCTCGGTGGAGCTGCCCGAGGGCGGCTCCGTTGATTTTCTTGGGGAAGTTGGGGGTTGGGTTTTTTTTTTTTTTTGTCATACATGGGCATGGTGACCCTCTTTTTAATACGGGACGCAATAGCTCATCACCTCTCGCAGTTGCCCGCACTGCGAGAGGTGCTTACAAGCCCGGCAGAGCCAGGCGCAGCCATTCGGGACCACCCCTCCCGCCTGGTGGCCTGGCAGTCCTTCGGCATGGCGGCTCCACCTTGAACACGGCGTAAAAAATATAGGTTGTGAAGAGGAGAGGAAAAGGGATGTGAGGAAGGTATGGGTGGGGATGAAGCAGGTTGTTAAAAAACCCCCATCCCGAACCGGAGCTGAGGGGTTAGGGAACAATGTCCCCTCCCCCCCACCCCCGATCTGGGGTGGTTGGCTTGAGAAGAAGGTCAGCATTCTACCCTGTGAAATTAGAGGCTGACCAGAGAAAGTTGTGGGAGAGGTTGTATGAAAAGCGACGAGGTAGGGGAGAAATCGGGCTATCTGAAGGAAGGAAGAGAGGCTAAGCTGGGGCCGGACGGAGCGCTGGATCCCGTCAGCACGGCAGCCAGGATGGCAAATCGCCGCGCCCCTTACGGGGGCGACGATACGGATTTTACGAGAACTCGATTCTCTCTCTCGATTCTGCTCGTGAGAGAAATAAAAGGAAGACTTCTCCCTGGAATCAGGCAGAAGCTCTTGGACCTACGTCGAGTTTGTGTGACGTAGGTCACACAAAGGATCAGCATATCACCGGTCTAGGATTACCCTCTCATTCGGTAACCTCGGACAGCCGGACTAGGAGCGATCATCGTCACCAGAAGATCTGCACCAACCCCCTTCAAAAATACTTACGAATTCAAAAGTATCGTAAATTGAATTATCTCCTCCCCTAACTTCACCCGTTTATTTGTGAACTAGAATTCTCATACCCTCGAATATTAGAAGTGCTTACTTAATTCAGTATTTAACTCAATAATAATATTCCCTTCGTTCTGTCTGGTGTCATTAAGACGCAAACATCCCAGTGAGTAATCTGGAAGTAATCCCCACGACATTTTTGTAGACTTATTTATTCAGTGCAAGATTAATACTATTTATATACGCTGTTGCTTATTTCAAATTTATGTACATTAAAGATTATTTTTGTATCTGTGTATTTAACTAATTTGGACGATCCTTCGGCAATTATTAAGCAATCTACTCGGCTTAAAACTCAATATTCCACCGACCCACCCATGGTTGGCTTTTGAGTGGGGAACACACTCAGGGGATCATCATCTTAGTTTTGATCAAAAGGGTACGCACCCGGGTTATTCTTATTCACCGGAAGTGGCTAAGGTATGTGTATTGGATACGCTTCACCTCCGCTTCACCCCGGTGCGGTAATATATGTCCAGGAAGTGGGACTGGGATTACCCACTCACTCAAACCTCGGAAATCATATTTTGGCTCCTTACAAATGGTCTCATCTTGCCACACTCCACCTAAAATTTCGGTTACTTTTTAAGATATTTGCTTTTACCTCTACCATCGTGCAATTTTTCCATCTCGCATTGGCCGCCACTCTTCCTATTCTCTCCACCTTCCGTGACGAGTTCATTTTACCGTCTGTGGTAATCATTCAAGATCGGATGACAGAACAATCACTCAAAGATGCGAGAACGTAGCATCCCTCGCTTGGGTGGGGGTTTGAAGCCGAGTCAGTATTTCAATTCTGCTACAGCTCTTTCCATTCAAGAGCATCTCCCAGATAATCCAATGCTGACTGCGCCATCTTTCCTCATCCATTCCCCCGCCAGTGGCACGCAGGTGCAAGCGAGCTTCAATTCGCTCAACAATGAAATCCTTTGCGTTGATTCGCGACTCGGTGGAATTTGCGGTTTCACTGTTGATCTGATATTTGTGCATTAGGAGAAGAACCCTGCTGCTCTTTCGCTTGTTTTAATGAAAAAAAAAGCAAAAAAATGATGGGTGGAACCGGATCCGAAAGCCTTCGGAAGGGAGTTTGTTAAGAAAGCGAAAATATGTGGGAACTATATAAAGGAAATAAAAGATTAGTTGGGCGATAGGTACTAAGAGGGCACTTGGTTATCCTGAGCTTCCTTGTATTAATGAAGGTTTTCTTAGCGGGCAGAGGAGGTGATCCGTGCCTGCTCCTATTGAATAACATACTCGAGAAAATAATGACTTTAAAGTGTTCGAATAAACACAAAACTCCTTTCGAACATAGGCGACGGGAGGATTGAGGACATTTCTTAACCAATGATGTAAATTATTTGAAACAAAACTCATTTGTATTACCTAGCCCGATTGGGTTATTTTCATTTGAAAGTTCCCAAGCCTTGAATAGTCAAACAAACACTTCGAGTTACAATAAAACACAATTTTCCACAAAGAACCAGCAGTGACGTCGCCCAACGAGTACAATGGCACAGGGAAGGCAAAATTCACGAAGAAACTATTAAAATATATCAAATGAGGCTATATTACTGGTAAAGACTGAATATGACCAATTAAGTTAACAAATATCGTCAGGAGAAAGAGGCAGCGAACCATAATTGAAGGGGGATTAATCCATCCATTTATTAAAAAGAGACTCTAATAACCCCAAACGATATATTTTAGTGAAAAAAGTAAATTTGTGTAAAGAAGAAATTTTCACACAAATGGAAAATGAAGAGTAAATGTGGATAAATAGGAGAGCAAAGGTGAATAAAGTTAATGACAATAAACTGCAAAATCAAACGTCAAACATAGGGTAGCTGTGAGGTTGTACACTCGAAAAGTTCATATATAAAACACAAATTCTGAAAATTATGACCGTAACAGGGGTATAGTTTGCTAAATGGGGATAAATGACTTTCCCACCGCGAGCCGCCATATTTGTGATTAATTTCGTCTCCTAAGTTTGAATTCCACGGGCGTCATTCGGCCGTTATATCCGTTACGAAAGAAAAGTTTCCCTTGGATCTTATTAATTGTCCTCATTCGTTACTTGAATATGCGCATGAGTTGTAGGCGTCATTTTTCTTAAGAATTTATTATTCTTGCTCTGAAAAGTACGGCCATTTCCTATAAGTATAAACCAGAGGAAATTCGAAAAAGGGGAAATTTGGGAAGAGGTATATAACGACCTCGCAAATACACTACTGGGCAAAATTCGCCGTACTCACAATAGAGCATACTGCTAGGCTAGATTAAAAAACAAATAATGTGTAAATAACAAATAAAGATAAAAAAAACAAAGGGTAAGCGCAGGCTAAAAAACAACAAAATAAAAAAAAGGAACAGAAAGCATAAAGGGAACAAGAAGGAAGCGCGCCCAGCGTCGGGTGTAGGCCCGCTTCTCCAGTGCAGGAACATGCGAAGTGCGAAAAAAACAGTCAAATAAAGGTGGAGCAGGCCAGCCTGCTCTAAACAGTCTTATTAGTCCACAAGTCAGTGTGCACGAACCCATCGTAGTACACGGGACAAGCGGTAGCCACCCTGCTCGTCCCGTTACCAAGACAGGTAACGTGCGCTTCGCAAAGATCACCCAGACTGGGACATTCAACAATAATGTCCCGTACAGTCTGGGGGACAACGCAGTCTTCACAATAAGGCGCAGGAGAACGCTCAACCAAATGGCGGTGCGTCCCGCGAGTGTGTCCTAGTCGGAGACAACAGAAAGCAACCTGAACCCGCCGCGGCATTGAGGCGCAGGGGGGGAGGCGGTAAGTCCATCAGAACAGTCACGGCGCAATGGCACACAACTTTAGGTTCCCCTCGATCATCTCCCATCTTCTTTGCCAAGCCGCCCGGATGGCAGCGCGAATTCCTACCATGTAATCGGTATGAGGAATAGCGAAACGCTGGTCTGGTCGCCCAGTCCCCGCAGACGTTTTGGTACCCTGATCAGGGCGCTCATTCCCCGCAATTTCTACATCTCCAGGAAGCCACCAGAAGATAATCTCAACATCCGCCGGCTCGCCCAAACCGTGGCGCACGGATATCGCGAACCAGGGGATGCGGAGATTCCAATGCCCCGAGAGCACTCAAGGCGCTTTGTGAGTCGCTATAGATCACAATCCGGTCTCCGAACCGGGCACGTCGCGTAATCCCCCGTACCGAGCGGTGTATTGTAACCAGCTCGGCCGTGAAGACAGGCGCAGCGCCTGACAGAGCCCCGTTGACTTCAAAGTCAAGGGATACGGCGTGGAAACCGACCACCTCTTGGGACTTGGAGCCATGGGTATACACTGCCATGGTTCCAGAGTGACACAAAGTGTACTCCGAAAAGGTCAGACGCAATACATCCGGCCCTGTAGAAGTTTTGCGAGCAGAAGCGTAGCGACAAATAGCCAAATGTGGTACCCTCCAGCGTGGCATACTCGGCAAAAGCATGGGTGCCACCGGCCCTAAACCCTAAATCCAAAAGGCTTAGGGTATGACTGGCGTCTCTCGGCGCCATAGGTATCATCGAGATCAGCTGCGGATGCAGTGAGAGACTTTGGCTACTGAGGGAGGCGCTGGGCTCGCGGGTACAGGCGAATAATGCACTATGCATGGCACAGAGCAAGTGGCATCTCGTGAGCATCGTCATGTAGTCTCTTATTGGAGGACTTGCGGAACTACAGGTTGCCAGGCAAAGTTGGGGGAAGGGTCGAGTCCACCTTACGCAATACACGCTCGGCTACGGATGCATAAAACTCGCATCCCTAGTCGAGCTTCGAAAGAACAAAGGATCGATATAAAAGCAAGGCAGTAGCCCTATCAGTGCCCCAGGCGCTGAACGCCAGGGAAATGAAGAATATCCATGGTGCGGGTACAAGAGACCCTAAGGCTACGAATATGAGCCTCTCAGGTGAAGCGTCGGTCAAATACAAGACCAAGGAAACGGTGAGAGTCCACCACTTCAGGGCGAACCTCATTTAGAAACAAGAAGATATTTAAGAGGGTATATAAAACTTTCGAGGGAAATTGTATAAAATTTTATTACAGAAGCACCCTCTAACTGAAAATTTGATTGAAAACCGAATCTGTGTATTCCAACGAAGGACAATGTGCTCTTCTTGACCTCAGATTTTAGTTAGGACTTTTAAAAGATTATCTAGCAACTGTCTACTAGGGCAAAATTTGCTGTAATCACTTTACAGCCTAATCTAGGTTAGATAAAAAAACATACAAAAGACAAAACAAAAATGAGAGAACATAGCAAAAAGGAAACACACTTCGGCGTCGGGCCTCCACCCGGGACTTACGAATTTCCCTTAGGCGGGCTTAAGAGTTCCCTTGCATAAACCACTCCTTTCACAAAATTCATGATAGAGTGCAGTGTTACCTGCACGAGCGAGCCATCGAGTGTCCGAAGAGCACTCACTATGGCCGCCTGGGTAGGGTCTACCGCATTCACCAGATGGGTCCCATCCGAGAAACAGACCTTCCGTTCTCTACCTAAAACCGTAGAATATTGCGATCAATAAAGCAACACATGAAGCCGGCGGGCTCGAAGACGCCAGGCAGTCTCTCGTCACCGAGGCTACACTCACCTTGCCTGCAACTTTACTCTTTGTCTGGGTCTCGCAGCCCGAGGGCGCCTCTGAGCCGGACGTGATAATCATGGCCTGGTCAAATGTAGAAACAGTAAGGTGCCTGTCAATTCCCTGAGCCCCCCGGAGAGAGAAATAAGTCCTTTGGTCTTTTGTTCTTTTTATGAGGACAGGGAGTGAACACGTTTCTCTCAAGAGGGGCGCCAAAGACAGATCGACCAGCCTCAGCCATGTCATTTGTCGAGATGGAGATGTCCATAGCTGAAAACAGGGCATCAACCGGGCGAAGAGATCCCTTCTCTCCTCATGAGTCCTCGGGAAACCGTGACGCCTCAGGATAAGGGGCTTATAACACCCCATCCTCCCAGGTGTCGGGGATTCCACCCAGGGATCACGAGGATTATGGTGTGTAGTCATCTTTTGGGTTGGCGAACCAACCTCCATCAAGGAAGAAAGTGAGGCAGACACGCCGACCCCCCAAAAGGTCAAACGTCTAGAACACGACCCGACGAGCCCCACCCAACCTTGCACCTCTTTAATAGGGTTCTCTATCGAGTCGTAACCAGAGAGAGCCATCAATTTTGGGCCTCTGGTCTCTAACTATTTGGCGGCCCTATGTAAAGAAAGGAGGAGCCACCGATGGTCTAGAAGTAGGTTCGTCCGGGGCTTCAAAGAAAGGATTGAGGAGAAAGCCGCCTCTTCCAGGAGACATGGAGAGTAGAAGCACTCTCTCTTCTATAAGGTTGAGGGGGCCACTGAGAAGGCACAGGGTGTGGGAAATCCACCTCCGTCACAGAGGTGGAACTGCCCCAGAGTAGCTCCGAAGTTGTTAAAGGGGAAACACTTTTGCCACAAGCAAAATGCTGTAGGGAGCCCATCCCCCAGTCAGAGGGTCTTATCAATGTCAGGCGAGGATTTGGAAAGAGGGGCGTAGTCCGAAATGTGGAAAAAATCTTCTGAAGACTTTCCAACACACGGAAGCTCGTAAACATGTGACAATTAAAAAGGAAATAGGAGGTTAGTGTACTATAGCTCGTGTCCAACCGTTCCTGCCTAATCCATCTCGGGTTTTCGGATGGTGTGCGCGACCTGTGCAGCGACGCACACCGGCCAGAAGTTACCCAGTAAAGGCTCCTTCACCGAAGCTCGTTGCTATCAACTAAGCGGCTAGAGAGGGAGCCCAACAGAGCAAATTTCCTTAGTCGGACGTATTGATCCTCAATAGGACGGCGAGGATCTAAAGATCAGTTGTGGCAAACCCAGAGACGGGAACCGAGACTGTTAGTTGGCCTGGCAGCCAACAAGGCAGTAAAGCCAGCCTGCCGCAAGCAGTACAGCTTTATGCAGCCAAGATCAGCCCATTACACGCTGGGACGTGGTTATTGGAGAGAACCGATCTTTCCACTATTAGCGCCCCAACGCCCCAGAACCCTCGAGTTCTGGTCTCTTGAGACACACAGGTGTTGTTTATAGAGGTTCCTCTCTTCTGACATCACATGAGGTAGTTGGTCAGGTCCTTAAACCTAGATAGAGGAATTAGGGAATAGTCTTAGAGAAAAAGGAATGTTGAGAAGGAACTAGGAGGAAGCACACCAACTACACACGGCCCCGTCAGAGAGTTCAATTCAACCTAGTGACCTGGCTTCCTTTGTTTGAACTCAGGATGCGACATGGAGGTCCTCCAGGTAACAACTGTAACAGGGTACCCCCATGTGCAATAATAATTAAAATAAAATTACAAAACTAAGAAAAGGTTCACCCAGAGAACACAAATACAAAGGTACGAACTTAAACACTCCCGCGGGAAGTAGAAATAGCCCATTACTGGAAGCATCCAAGCAACCTCACATGTCCACCGATTAAAACGCCCATGACCACCCTCCTTCTAGAGATATATCCATATTGAGGCGAGGGAATCGTCGAGTCTCTCCCCATCTTCTGCAGTATCAAAGGGGAGACGAAAAGGCTGTTCACAGACCCAAACGAACACCTGGAGGGAGGGGGGATTGCAAACTATGACCTGTTTACTTCTCTTGGCTATTTTCTGCTTAACAGGCCATTTCTCGCAGAGGGGCGAGAACGCGCACGAGAAGAAGGTAGACCATTCACGCACGAAGAGTACGAGTGGGCCCTCAAAAGTTATAAGCAAAAGGCGCCAGGCATAACTGGCATCGCTAAAATGCATAAGCTGAATGCTCTCAATAACATCAACGAGGGTCTACTAGAGTTGTTTAATGCCTGCCTCAATGTTGGATATTTTCAAGACCAATTTAAAAGAGCCCTCATGATCTTTATTCTGAAACCTGGAAAACCGAAGAAGGAGATCAGTAGCTATAGGCTCATTTCCTTGCTGGAGTTTATGGGCAAATTGTTAGAAAAACTTCTTAACACCAGACTGAGGACCTTTCTAGAAACTCACAACTCATACAACTCACAACAATATGGGTTTAGGACGAAATTTGGTACGGAAACGACTCTGGCATTAATTACGGAAAGAATAGCAATCGGAAAAACTAAGAATGGTAATGTCGATGTCGTACTTCGCGACGTGGCCTTAGCATTCGACAAGGTATGGCTACGTGGTCTGAAAAGCAAACTAAGTGAATTAGGCATGGATGGAAACCTAACCAAGATTCTATACGACTATCTGGAGGATAGAGAAGCATTTGTGAAGATAAATGGTATAGAAGGTGTGGCCTTTAATCTGGAAGCTGGGGTAACTCAAGGAGGCTGCCTCAGTCCCACTCTGTATTCAGTGTATACTAGGGATTTACGACATCCCGTTCAAGACCTCGCCCAGTATATACAACTAGCAGATGATATCACTCAGGTCATCACCAGTGTTTATAAAAATCCTAACGACATTGCAAATAGAACAGTGAGAGAAATTATTAATATCGATAACTTTGAAAAAAGAATAAGATAAATACCAATGTCCAAAAGTTCAGAGTTATGCCAATTGGCGGTCGGAAAACATCGGATGTACTGGTACAAGATGAGCTCTATGAGTACTCAAGGAAAGGCCGAGTTCTAGGCCTGAAGTTAACGTCGGATGGGTACAGGGCCCATTACCTACAGAATATCATCTTTGCTACGAAAACGTTACAGAGCCTCTATCGCTTCAGACATCTCTCGACGAGCAACAAAAGAAAACTATCTGCTGTTGGCGAGACCACTCCTCTTATACCCAGCTATACCCCTAATACCCTGAGCAAATCTGTTATAAAGAAAGCTCAAGTTATCCAAAACAAGGCAATCAGGTTTATCACCAACGTATCACTGCTTGACTACATTCCTTCGAGAATACTACACGAGACGACGGACATTGAACCAATAAATATTAGCCTAAATAGACGAGCACGCAATATTTGGCAGAAAATCTATGATAATATGCCAGAAGAGGTGCTGAAACCGATTAGAATATCTTATCTGATGTAGATGTACAGAACCTAAGGTTCAGGCAAGCATTTAAAAGCAGCAAAATAATATTTCGACAAGAAATTCAACCGATCTATTGAGAAACTTACCAGAAGATTAAAACCTATATCAACTCAAATTGACAATATAATATTAAATGATGAGAATAATGAAAACCAAAAATTATTTGTTTCATGTAAATAAAGATATCAAATTGATTATAAATGATCCCAAGTGAACACCTAAAATTAAAAACAAAACAAAAAACAAATAAAAGATCCGAAGGACAAAAAATAAAATAATATATATATATATATATATATATATATATATATATATATATATATATATATAAGGCAAAAAATAAATAAATAAATAAATAAAATAAAAGACTCGAAACGGTCACGTAAAATTACAAGTAAAGTCAATCAACTATCAAGAGGCCTGGAAGATTTCAAAGGCTTGAATGCTGCACAAACAAAGAAACAATAACTACGGATAAATAAAAATGCAAATGACGAAGGTTGCCAGACAACCTGGCACAACTACTACTACTCTCTCTCTCTCTCTCTCTCTCTCTCTCTCTATTATACACCTATTCTACCTATTCTCTCTACTCTATTTACACATTTTCTACATTTTTCGATCGTTGATCGTTGATCGCGCACGAGACCGGAAGAACTCAAGCCAGTCAGGTGGCTCCGACCAAGGCTTTGTGGTATCGATATAATTGTTCAACCAAGTGGGGCTGGGGTACTGGTTTTAAAGAAAATAAAACTGAGGCTGAGGGAAGCAGGATTTTTTTTATTGAATAACATAACCAAACAACAGTCCCCAAACCTAAAAAAAAAATGTAAGCTTACTTTTAAGTTTTGACATGTAATTTACTTTCACTTATTCTCTCTACATATGAGCTCCATCGCATTTACTCTGCGAGACCTATGACCAGCCCTACAGCCTCTGACAGCTACTTAGCTTGCGTTGCGGCATTCTCAGGCGCGATCCTCCCCCCCACCCCTGAGAAATGCGCCGTCAAGCAGAAAACCCACTTTCCTTCAGTGCCACCACTACTCCTAAAGTAAACAGCACTAGCCTCCACAACACAGCATCACACTATTTCGCCGCCCCCCCCCCCCAAAAAAAAAATGATACGGAAGAGTGCAAAAGAAACGCACACTCAAATTTATGAGCTTTTAGCCTCTTCGTTTCCTACCCTAAAGCGTGGTTGACAACTGATATACGGGGAGGAGAGGAGGGGGGGGGGGAGTCTTAGGTGGTGCGACGTAGCGTGACGAATCGTTAGCCCGGTACGGTGGCGATAACTCTTTTTCTTGTCACTGCGCGAGTTCATGTTCGACTACACCCCTCTTCAGCCTAAATCTGGCTGATAATCTAGGAATGACTCGTGTACATCGGGGAAGGGGGGTGAGTGTTGCCCAGTCCCTAGTTCTTCCGTAAGCACTAGTGTTTCAATTTGCCTATTCCCTGTACTTCCCATCAACAACCTTTTACTACACCAAAATGTTATATACAGGGTGGGGGTAAATATAAGGCAAAAAAAACGAAACTAATCAAACTAAAGAGAAAGCTAAAATGCTAGAACAACAAAGAAACAAAACAAAAAACCCATTAAAAAAGCAACGCCAAAAGAATGGTAGAACTAAGTCTTTAAGCAGTGGATACTGCTCTGCCCGAAACTATACACACACACACACACACACACACACAATTGTTCGTAACACAGGCTCCTTAATTCAAGTCATCTTCCCGAAATCCACTTATTTCTCCCCAAAGAGAGAAGTTTATAGTGGTGCTCATTCTTGTTCCTAGAGTTTATTAACTGCACCCCGAGTGGCCTTTCATTTCTTCTTCTGTTAGCCCATTTGCACTTTTACCATGTATATTTATCCCTTGCATTTATCTATACACAGTCATTAAATGATGGATAAAAATAAGTCCAAACCTTTAAGCTCAGTGCGTGATTGTGTCACCAGAGAACGTTTCTGGAAGGGGCAGGTCCTTTTACTCGTGTGAATTGCAACTATTCCCAAAGTAGATATCATTAGCCTTCAATTATTCTAAAGTAGGCCAGGAATGACAGAGATCAAGAGGCAATTTTTCATGTTTTATTAGTTCGTTTTGGGCTTAAACAGCTTATGCAAAAAGTCTTTAAAATAGAATAACACCTTCTGAGCTAAAGTTGAAATACAATACAGTCCAAGAAGATTAGAACGCCTGTATTTCTCTCACATCTTCAATTACTTCTGCCAGAGAAAGTCCGAGGTTTTTAAAATTGGTGTTAAGATAATTTACATATATAAACTACGTATGTGTAAAGGTTACGCAAATTTGGATGAATAAAACGAAAGTTATAAGCGATTTAATAGAAAAAAATGAAGTGTCAAAAATGATCCAAACCCTTAGGTTTTTTGTAGAGAGAATCAGCATTGTTTTCATAGCAAATAACTTCAGTTCAATCTCGTGTACATTAGGTCATTCTCTTGCCAGGTGTGACTCGGGTAACATGCTTAAGAAATCTCTCACTCCTCTCTCTCTGTCCGCGAGCTGATCGTAAAACTGCCTCACCAAGATGGTCTTTGAAGTGAAGCCTCTACAGAGACTGTCAAGCGCTCCAAAAGTGTAGTCCATAATATTCTGTCAACCTATGACAAAACTGACTTATGTAAGGTTGCAAAATCAACCGGTAGGTTAAGAAAGATCTCAAAAAAGGAATACTGAGCTATTCACCCAAGTGTGAATGAACGTTTTAAGACGGCTGCTGCAGTTTCTCTAGAGATTAATGAGATTTTGGGCATCAATGTCTCAAGGGAGAACTGTCAAGTCGGCTGGAGGAAGATAATTTCCACTCTCGTACACCGGTGATCAAGTCCTTGTCCAGTCAGAAGAACAAGGAGCGTCGTCTTGCATTCGTCACTGAACATGGTACATGGACGGATGGTCATTGGATCAAAGTTCAGTTCAATGACGAATCTAATTTGTTCGGATTCAATGGTAGGAAGTTCGTTCGTCGCAGAGAAGGCCAAAGATTGTATTTCAATCGCACTAAAAAAGTGTCTGAACTTTGGTGAGGAAGTGTCATTCCTGGTGTGAGATATGCTAAGGGGGCACAGTGAATACATAAGCGTACATGGAATTGCGACAACATTTTTTGCTCCATCTGCAAACCTCCGAAGCCCATCCTGCAATTTTAATGCAAGATAACGCCCCCTACCACACGGCCAGCCGGTAAAGACCTTCCTGTTCGACGAGCACATCATTTATGAACTTGCCCGCACATATCGACACCTGAATCCCTTCGAAATCTTTTGGAAGACATTCAAAGAAAGATCTAAACTGAGGAATGGGAAAACAGTTCAAGAACTCTAGGAAATCATTTGAGATGAATGAAGCAAGATTACTGCACAAGTGTGTCAACATTTTATTCGCTCCTGTGACAGATGTAAACTTATATATTTAATTAATTTTTTTTTAATATCTCATCTGGCGACTGCCATATAGGGCATAAGTCGCCGTGCTCAACCTAGCCTAAATCTAGGCTACATTAAAAGCCAAATAAAAAAAAGAAAGAAAAAATACAAACAGAAAAAAAACAAACAAATTGACAAAATATAAAGCGAGCTCCGTCGAGGGGGAAAGGTCCGCCCTCTCACAGCGAAGAAGAACGCGATCCATAGTCAAATATTAAATAACGGGGAGAAGGCCGGCCTCCTCCAAAATATCTAAAAGTCTACAGGTGAGTGTGCACGAACCCCCCCCGAGTACAAGGGACAGGCAGTAGCGATCCCGCCCATCCCGGTTCCGGGACAGGTAACGTGCGCGATCACTCAGACTGGAACATTCGACAAGAATGTGCCGAACAGTCTGGGGGATGACGCAGTCGTCACAATAGGGCGCAGGCGAGCGCTCCATCAGATAGCAATGCGTCACACGAGTGTATCCAATTCGGAGACGACAGAAAGCAACCTGAAGCCTTCGTGGCATTAGGGGGTAGGTCCATTGGAACAGTCGCGAGCAATGGCACGCAACTTTAAGTTCACTTCGACCGACTCCCATCTTTTTTGCCAAGCAGCCCGAATAGCTGCCCGTATTCCTGCTATGTAATCGGTGTGAGGAAGAGCGAAACGCCCTATCCGGTTGCAGAGTCCTCACGGACTCTTTGGTGCCCTCATTCCCTGCAATTCCTACATGTCCAGGAACCCAGTAGAAGATAATCTAAACATTTGCCCGGCTTACCAAAACCGTGGCGTCACGGATATAGCGAACCAGGGGATGCGGAGATTACAATGCCCTGAGAGCACTCAGGGGCTATAGATCACAATCGGGTCTCCGAACCGGGCACGTCACGCAATCTCAAGTACCGAGTGGCGTATTGCCACCAGTTCGGCCGTCAAGACCGACGCAGCGCCTAGCAGAGCCCCACTGACCTCAAACAGAGGGGATACGGCGTGGAACCGACCAGCTCTTAGGACTTGGAGCCATCTGTATACACTAGCACGGTTCCAGCGTGATACGAGATGTGCTCCAAAAAGATAGAACGCAATACTCCCGGCGTTGTACAAGCTTTGGGAGCAGAGGCGTGGCGACGAATAGCCAAATGTGGTACCCTCCAGGGTGGCCTCCTGGGCAAAACCAAGGTCGCCACCGGCCCGAAAACTATACCTAGCTCTCCAAGGAGTTTTCTAGCCCTAACCCCAAAGGGCTTAGGGTATGACTGGCGTCTCTCGGCGGCATAGGAACCGTCGAAATCAGCTGCGGATGCAGTGAGAGCTGTTGGCGACTAAGGAAGGCGCCGGGCTCGCGCGTACTGGCAAATAATGCCCGGTGCACACCGTAGAGCGAGTGGCATATCTCCAGCATCGAGTAGTAGGCTCGCAATGAAGGAAGTGCGGAAAGCACCATTCGAAAGGCGAAGGACAGAATGGTGGATCGAGTCCACCTTCCGCAATACACGCTCGGCTGCGGATGCATAAAACTCGCATCCGTAGTCGAGCTTCGGAGGAACAAAGGAACGATAAAAAAAGGCAGTAACCCTATCAGCGCCCCAAGCGCTGAAAGCCACGGAACGGAGAATATCCATGGCGAAGGTACAAGAGACCCTAAGGCTGCGAATATGAGCCTCCCAAGTGAGGGGTCGGTCAAATAAAAGACCAAGGAAACAGTGCGATTCAACCACTTCCAGGCGTACCCCATTAAAAAACAAGTCTGGGTCAGGTGGAGCCGTGGATGGCGGCAGAAGTGCACCACCTTAGTCTTTGCCAAGGAAAACTGAAACCTGTGCGCTTCGGCATAGCGAGAGACGAGGTTCAATGCCTGTTGGAGTCGACGCTCTAGAGTTGGCATCTGGGCAGCGCCAAAAGAGATCGAAAGGTCATCCACGTAGAGCGTAGCAAGAACATATTTCGGCAGTACTGAGGTGATGCCGTTGATGCTCAGGGCAAAGAGTGTGACACTGAGGACACTTCACTGCGGGACACCATCTTCCTGCTCCATTGGGCCGAAGATGGCTCCCCCCACCCGTAAGCGGAATCGACGATCTCGCAAAAATTCAAATATAAAGATTGTTAGGATTCCCCTCACCCCCATCGTGTGGAGAGTCTCCATGATAACGTATCGCCATGCGGTATCATCGGCTTTCTCCAGATCGAAAAACACCGTGACGTACTGCTGTCTACGAAGGAAGTCCTTCGTAGAGGTTGAGTGGAACTTGCGGAAGCCGCACTGTGCAGAAGACAGATGAACCCCGCTATCCAGAAAAAAAGCTAATCTAACATTTACCAATTTCTCCATCAATTTGCACATTCAAGAGGTTAGCTAACGGGGAATGGGAGGCAACGAGTCCACGGCAATTCCATTTAAGGAATATGCCCCCCAGGCCTAGCTCGGAGGAGACGCGGGGGCCATCTTCGAAGAAAGGACCCTCACGGGAATGGCCGTACGCTTCCCGGAGGCAGAACCACGGGCGCTGTTGGCCGGACAACACGCTGAAGGCAACAGGACCAAGTCCTTAGCCTCGCAGAATTAGAGACGATCCTGGGCCTGAACGGCCAGGATTTTTTTCTCAAGGAGATATACACCACATTGCTTCGAAGAAGCAGGGTGCGGCTCTCCGCAATTGACACACTTGGCCACACACGATTTGGAATTATCGTGTGCGGCCTTGGAGCAATTTACACAGACCTTGGTAGACCCCGACTTTGCAAGTCTACATGAACGATTCGTATGGCCGAAGCGGTGACAGTAATAACACCTTCGCAGCAGTGGCACCAAAGCCTTCACGCGGTAGCGGTACCAACCGGCACGCACCGACTAACGGATCTTGTTACAGTCGAACGTGACGAAGATTGTAGTGGTGGGTATCGAGGCCCCTCTCTATTTTCTCTTCACACGCTTAACCTGGACTGCTCCATGGTCGGCTAGCTCTAGAGTGATATCTTCTATGGAGTAGTCCACGAGTTCCCTCGCATAAACTACTCCTTTCACAAAGTTCATGGTAGAGTGTGGCGTCACACTCACCGGAGTGCCATTAAGTATCCGAAGAGCATTTATCTTGGCCGCCTCGGATTGACCTGCCGCATTCGCCAGAAGGCTCCCATTCCCAGAAACGGGTCACCTTCGGCTCTCTACCAATCACACTAGCTAAAACTCTCCTCTGATGGATCATGTTGCCCTTAGACAACATGGTGTTATCAATGGAGAGAATAACGAGGAAGCGTTTGAAGCCAGTGGGCTCGAAAACGCCGGGTAATCTCTCAATGAGGGGCCCCGATGCAATCGAGGCTCCGCTCTGCGCACTAGTATTTTTGGTCATAGTCAGGGGCTCTGCACCCGTGAGGTAGAGGGGCCGGATGTGCCGATCTTGGCTTGGTCGCTTACCGAACTGGCAGCAGACCCATCCGTCCCCGCAGACCCCGAGTCTTTTTATTGTTGTTTTTTTTATTTTTAGGAGAGGATGTCGGGGAATGAACCTTCTTCTTCCCTCCGCCGGCATGAGTCCCCAGGTCTGATGGACTAGCTTCAGCAAGGTCCTTCTCCGAGATGGAGAAGGTCCTGGCAGTCGTATGGGCACTGGTCGGAGGAGATCCCTGTCCCCCTTGTACTGCCTTGGAAACCCTAGCCGTTTGAGAAGAATCTTGCATAGGGGCTGACTCGAGTTGAGTTCGGTGCTTGGCGCCGAGCCCGGATTCGCTCCCATGGAGGGCCCTACCGTCTGAGGCTGGGTTGCCTCAAGAACCATATCTATCTTGGGTGGGGCTCCAGTTGGCCATGTCCTCTCAGGACATCACAGGTCCTATTGGCAACACTGTCATGAGTCTTGTCTTGGGAGGCACAGGCCTTGGCCCCCACTAGATTAAATATTCTAGCCAGCAAGTCTTTTGTGGGAAGCGACCGATGGAGCCTGGCTTCCCTCTACCCCTTAAGGAGGTTTGCCCTACCCAGCCGCTTCAATGGGGAGCAGATGGCTATGGGTTGCCTGCTGGATTTCTTGGCAGTCCCCTTGGAAAGTAAAGGGGAGACTGCCACTGGAAAGAGGGAGGTGCCCGATGGAACCTCCAGACAAGGGAGTGAAGGGGGAGTCCCCTACACCCGTAGGCAAAGGAGAGGAGTAAGCCTCCTCTCCGGTTAGAGAGATTTGGATAGTCCCCTGCGAGAGCACAGGGGGGGGGGGAGGGACTTCCATTTTTTCTGTAGAGCTGCTCGAAGGCGGCTCCATTGATTGTGAGGGGAAAAGGTGAATGTTTTTTTTTGCATCATCGGGCATGAGGATCCTGATTTTTATACGGCATGCAGACGCTCATCACCCCTCGCAGTAGCCCGCTCTGCAAGGGGGTGCGTACGGGGCTGGCAGAGTCAGATGCCACCATTCAAAGCCACCCCTCCCGCCTGGTGACCTGGCAGCCCTTCGGCTCCCTCTTAGGCACGGCGTAAAATTGATATAGTGTGAAGAGAGAAGGAAAGGGGATGTGAGGAAGGTATGGGTGGGGGTGAAGCAGGTTGTTAAAAACTCACCATCCCAAACCGGAGATCGGGGGTTAGGGAACATTGTCCCCTCCCCCCTCAGCCCCGATCCGGGATAGTTGGCTGTGAAGAAGGTCAGTATCTACCCTGTGAAAATAGAGGCCGACCAGAGAAAGTTGTGGGAGAGGTTGTAGGGGAAGTGGTGTAGTAGGGGATAAATACAGACTGTCTGAAAGAAGAATAGGCTAAGCTGGGGCCGGACGGGGCGCTGAGTCCCGTCAGCACGGCGGTCAGGAAGGCAAATCGCCGCGCCCCTTACGGGGTGTAAACTTATAATTGAGAATAAAGGCATCCAAACTAAATATTTATAACTTGTACAAATGTTTACCACCGATAATTTAATCGTTATATTATAATAAAAAAATTTGTTTCCGCTGTCGTTTTGATCATTTTGGAAACTAATTTTTCTATTAAATTGCTTATCTGCTGATAACTCGTTTTATTTGTTAGGTTCTCTCACACCAATTTTAGAGATCTTTAATTTTTCTTGCAAAAGTTATGGAAGATTTCAAGAGAAATACATGCGTTCTGATCTTTCTTGACGGTACTAAACTTTACTTTTGATATCGGATGCCGCTAATGGCCACACGGAAACCCGAGAACTCTCATATCTCGCATACGCCTAATCTCAAGAGGGGATGTTTGAGATGATGGGCTACTGGGGACATCTTATGCTGGCCTCCAGCTTCACTCGCCAGCTCATTCACACCGCGATTTGTGTCAGGAAAAGTAAATCGATGCCGTTAACACCAGAACATCTATGAACAGCGAATTATGTACGGCGTGGTGGGCAAGCTTGACGTTGTAAATTGCTCACAGCACCAATAAAGGAAATTTTCCAAAGACAATAACTTTCAGGCGATGCAAATATGCCGTGGAGCGTTTCAATGGTGTGTGACGCACTAAGGGCAAGATGCGTCGAAGTCATTTTAATGTTCTGATTTTGTTCAAAGGTGGGTTGTGACTGATGCCCAAATTCACTGGTCAGTGAGACGGCGCCCGGGATCGGGAGGGAATGACCCAAATCTGCTCCGACTTCACAATGAAGTCAGATGTTGGGGATCATCATAAATCCAGTTTGTCTTGAACCGAACCACTCTTTTTCTTTCACTCTAAATTAAGAAATTGTTTTTAGGGTCCAAGTTCCAATATTTACTTAATGAATAATAACCTTTAACGTTCATAAAATAGCTCCAATTAGGAATGATCGTATCTTTGGAACTACCAAGTGTAAATGAGGTCTCGCCTAAACCAAACATAACCAGTGATAGGAATTCCTAAGTTGATACTTCTGATCTTCAATTGTTGACAGCCTTTATTTCTCACTCGAGACGTAGACTTTAGCGAAAGATGCAAAACAGCGTAGGGCAACTAACGTGAAGTCGATCCGAGTAGGAGCTTGATCCATCGGATGCCTCACCGCACTCGTTTCGACTTAACTTCACTGCAATAGCAAAAGGTGTTTCAAATCGATTAGGCTGTAGCCCAGAAACAATGATTATTTATTTTTTTACTTAAAACTCTGAAAAAAAACCCGATGACATCGAAGGGTTTTATAATGAATTGACAAAGAAAGCAGGAATTTGCGAGGTTAGGAGAATTTAAAATGTCGGGGCGGTACATAACTTAGAATATGATTAATTTAATGAACTTTTACTTCAGCATTTGGTATTCTGAGTGCAGTCAATTCCCCCAGACACCACCATTTCAATAAAAATCGGTGTTATTAATCGATTTTTAAGAGTAACCAATCTCTTGACATTTATTTGCTGGGGTCAAATCGGGTCAAGTTAAATTAAAGCACTCATTTTTTATTGAGAAAAAGGACTTGATCAAACCTATTTAATATACCATACGTAACAAGTGAATGCATACACAAGCTTTTTGATTAGTTAAAGTAGGCAAATCTATAAAAAAAATACCCCTCTCCTAATTCAAACCGCCTCAAAACAGTGCAAAAAATACAAGTTTTAATGTGTACGGAGTCTTGTTGGTCTACACAACAATGGCAAACTACACGTCAGCTCCATGCAGCGCAGAAATTACGACTAAAGGGAAATTGCTAATCGGAATAATTTCAAGCTAAAATACGCCCTTTTGTGTTCATTTCAACAAGAGACTACCAGATGACAATGCAATTTACTTAAATGGCCCTTCGTTGATCGTCATTGTGAGACCAACTTGTAAAGATTACCAGAGTAAACTTGATTTAGTCAATTGTTTGGCAACGCAGGAATTAACTCGGGATCCCGCTTTTATGTGAAACAAGTCTCTCACAGAAATGCCGAGCAGACAATAGGTTCCGGTTCGTAAACTCAGTCGTGCCTCAATCAAAGAGTAGCTAAAAATAGGGAGTGCTATAAAACCCCGGTTCTTTTATTTTTAAATATAGAATGGGGAGAGGAATTGCGAGGCTGAAATTTATACTGAATTTAGCCTCAAAAACAGTGAGAAGAGGAAGGGTGGTCCCAAATTCGAGCAATCTGCATCCCCTCCCAACCCTTTTTATGCTAGCAAACGTTGTTTATGACGATCGTTGACGCAGATAATGCCATAAACAGTGTATGGGAGGCCCATGGGGGTCATTGTGGACCCAAACTAGGGCCATTTAAGAGACGATAGTCTCTGTTGAAATGGGCTAACCCATCGTTTCGCTTGATTAGACAAGGGCCCCCCTCCACTTTGCTTAAGAGGAGGGCTGGCCGCCGGCTGAGAGATCGTCTCAAGGAGGCGCGCAGTTTGTATCCCCTCAAAGTATCGTTTGATCCTAACGAAGGTGAGAAACAACATGACATTTAAATAGATCATCTTTAGTGTTTAATCTGTTGTATGTATTCGAGCAGCTGATTTAATGATCACTAAATCCTGTGAGCCTAATCAAAATTTTCATTTTTGATCTTCAACTCTTCCATTATGTACTCATTCCGCAATCATGTTTCCCCATTTCTTTTACATTTTCCACTCATCTAAAGTTGAATTAAACATTTATTTATTTATGGAAAGTGTTTGGTGTGATCTGTCGGGCCAATTAAATATAGCACACATGACAAGTGAATGCATACAAAAACAAATACTGCTAAGAAACCACCCAATCATTCAAACCACCTCAAAAATGTGTAATGTTGCGTCTGAATTCAGATTAATGGAGATTAGTTCAAATGAATCACTTCCTGCATTGTCTAATGTACATAGACCAAGCGGATATGTTCATTAAAAATCCCTCCCATCAGCTTTCCCTAATGAACGGGCAAACATTGACTATCGGCTGGTCATTCCTTCCTTTGGCGTATATAGACGCCGTGGGCGTAAATAGTAAGCCCCTTAATGAATTCGAGAAAGCGAAGCTGTATCACTCTGGTCCGTGGATAAATTGACCCATAAACGGAGACCGAATCTCCCCGAGGACCACCCGTCAAATCCCTCTGTAATTTAAGCAGTCCGATGACAACATGCCGATAAGGTCACGTTGGGGCAGTCTTGACATCGGATGGATTTGGATTGTATGAATAGGGTGAGGAAAATTAACTTTGATAATTAATGGAAACGACAATGAGATATGCATTCACATGGATTAAATCTGAATTTTAAAATATTACATCGAAAATAAGCGAGGGAAGCCCGGAAAGGCAGGCAAGTAGAGAGGGAAGATATTAATTGGCCCCAGTAGACTTACTCTCGGCGAAAGGAAGAGGGAGGACACGCAACTCTCTTGGAACGGACTCCTTTCGGGAACAAAAGACATGGTATGATTTTATAAGAGAGAATTTAGGATATTAAAAACAAATGTTTTCCTTCCGCGTAGTGTGATAGTGTGAACCAAATGAAATAGACAAGAGTAAATGAAAGAAGAAAAACAAGGTTTGGAAGTTGGATTTGGAATAGTGCATTGGATTACAGTAACCTGTTATTGCATCAAAGGAACGGTGTTAAATATGGTAGTACCAAAGGACACTTATACTTTAGTGTTTGGAAAAGGGAATCCGCATCCGCAGCGCTTCTCTAGCCACTCTTCTCATTTATTTTTGCTCTCATCTCAGTTCCCTAGGGATAGTATTTACCTTGTTGGACCACTGTTCTTTGTTTTTCAAAGAATAATAAAAATATTCCAGCTGCTTCCACTAATTTTACAAGGAGAGTTTCATAAAATAGATGATTCGCCACAACTTTTTCACCGACGCAAAATTATTTCCCGAAAAGGAGGTAATGAAAAAACCCGTCTATTTCCGATAATATATTTTTTATCTCTTCTGGCGGCCAGGAGCGAGGACACAGACACCGAAACTACAAAAACCTTGTCTTTAAGTCAGGTTAATCTAATAAAAAAAGGCCAAAACACAACAAAATCCCAAACCGGCAACGATTAACAATGAATAAATAGCCAAAGGAAAACTCAGGAAGCCCTAGAATGGAGGCAACAATTTAAATAATGAGGAGTCCCTCCCAAGGACTCGGGCACAGGAGGTGACGCTCACAAAGCTCCCCAACAGTAAGGCATCCAACCAAAAGGGCCTTAACGTCTGGGGAACAAAACAATCCTGACATGTTCAGGGGAAGCACCCGAGAATGGGTCCAATTTGGCGATTTTTTTTTAATCTAGGGCCTTTTATTAAAAGGCAATCGCAACGAGGCCGAATCACAGAGAAAGTTAGTAAGGATAGATCTGTAAAGAAAGTAATTAAGGTAGACGAAATAAAAATTGCGGAAGATGTACCAACGCAGGTCTTCCTACATACGTTGGGGTCGGGAGGGCGCACAATTGCGGGCACTGGGACCAGGAAGGCGTTCCTCCATGTTTCAGTTGAAGCAGAAACATGACCTGATACCGTAGAGACATTGGCTAGTAGGTCTAGGGGAAAAATTGACGCGCAACCTCGCGCAACATTAAATTCCCGCGCGCCGTCTCCCATCTTCTTTGCCATACGACCCGAAGGGTTGTCCCGATTTCTGGGCTGGCATGAAGTCAAGAGTGGAGTTGAGCAAAAGGCCGGTCCATTCCCCCATTCGCGCCAGACAACCTGATCCATGGGTAGCATCACAGATAATGCAAACTAGGAGGTGGAGATGAAAATGCTGCATGGGTAATTAGCGTCATTCTGGAGGACGGGAGGATTTTGCGAGAACGTACCATGAATCCCTTTGACGCGCTTTCCCAACTCTGCAAGAGCGGTCTTTCCTTCGATTAAGATGCATTAGCCTGCCAAAGGTGCAGATTTTTTTATATTTAATAAGGTTCTATTCCAGCGACTTCCAGCAAGGGCACAGCTGCCGAAATTACATGTTAATATAATTAATTGATTATTTAAACTACAGATAAAAGGGAAAAATGAAAATTAAAACAACCCTAGACGCGCACAAAACTAAAAAAAATGTCACTAATACGAAAAAGGAAAAGAACTAAACGCATGATCAGACTATTTATGGCGCGGGTATAAGAGACCCTAAGGCTGCGAATGTGAGTTTCCCGGGAGAGGCGTCGGTCAAATACAAGACCAATGAAACGGCGCAAGTTTCCCACTTCCAGGAGAACTCCATTTAGAAACAAGTCTGGGTGAAGGTGGAGCCGTGGATGGCGGCAGAAGTGCACCACTTTAGTGTTGGCAAAGGAAAACCGAAGCCTGTGCGCTTCGGCAAAGCAAGAGACGCGGTTTAATGCCTGTTAGAGTCGACGCTCCAGAGTTGGCATCTGGGCCGTGCCAAAAGAGATCGAAAGGTCATCCACGTAGAACGTAGTGAGAACATTTACCGGCAGCACCGAGGTGATGCCATTGATGTTCAGGGCAAAGAGTGTTACACTAAAGACATTTCCCTGCGGGACACCCTCTTTCTTTTCCATTGGACCGGAAAGGTCGCCCCCCTCTTGTACGTGGAATGGAAGATCTCGCAAAAATTCAGATATAAAGATTGAGAGGCGTTCCCTCGCCCCCATTGTGTGGTGAGTCTCCATGATACCTTCTCTATATCGAAAAACATCGTGGCGTAGTCATTTTTCGAAGGAAGGGCTCGCAGACAGCATTTTCCAGTCGGAGCAGAGCATCCGACGTGGAGTGGAACTTGCGGAAGCCACACTGGGCAGAAGACAGGTGGCCTCCGCTGTCCAGAAAAAAAAGCTAATCTAACATCATTTACCGAGTTCTCCATCAACACGCAGGAGGTTAGAGAGATTGGGGGAAAACTGGCCGGGGTAGAGTGATTTCTCCCCGGTTTGCGAAAAGCGAGCACAGTAGTGATTCGTCAGAGGTCTAGAAGGATACCCTATACTCAGAACCTTGTTAACAAATTAACAGAGAGGCCATGCCTCGCTCACCTATGTGTCGAAACATGCTATACGGGACATCATCCGTACCAGGGCCGGTGACAGCGCACGTCGACCAGACGCTCTAGCAATAGGAGTTATGCCCACAGCGATGGGAAAATGGGAGATGACGAGCCTTCGCAGTTCCTGCCAGTTGGCGCGGAGTGCGCGGTAATTCTATTTAAGGAATATGCCCTCCAGGTTTAGCGCAGAGGAGATGCGGGGGCCCTCTTTGAAGAGAAGACCCTCACGAGAATGGCCGTACACTTCCCGGAGGCAGAACTCCGGGTGCTGTTGGCCTGACAATGCGCTGGAGGCGCCGTCGTTTTCGAGGACTTATCAGGGGAGATTTGGATCACCATGCGAGTCTTTTCCTCCCTTCCCCTCCTCCTTTAGAGGATCCACAACCTTCGAGTCAACAAACCTAGCACTATGTGTGGACGTAGAAGCAGAAACTCCTTTAGTGCTGTCCTCCGTTCTTGGGACAGCTTTAGGAACCCCGGAACGTGGTATCACGACCAAGTTTATGGGTTGTTGCCTCCCGGCAGTCTAACGACTCGGTTGAGGTGCACGGCCGTTTCAACTGTACCAGGGGAGCGCCCAGAGTGGGTAGAGCCAGCAGAAGGGTACCAAATGGACGCCAAAACGACCGTTTTTTTAGGTCTGGAGGGGCCAGGCATAGGATGTCCCAGGCAGCACCAGGCGTGCCAGGACCAAATATTTAGCCTCGCAAAATAAGAGACGATCCTGGGACTGAACGACCAGGATTTTCTTCTCAAGGAGATACGCACCACATTTTTTCGAAGAAGCGGGGTGCGGCTCTCCGCAATTGACACACTTGGCCACACACTTATTGCGCGCGGCTTTGGGGCAACTTACAGTCTTCGCGTAACTCTGACTTTGCCCGTCTATATCAGCGATTCGTCCTGCCAAAGCGGTGGCAGTAGTAGTACTTCCGCGGCAGTGGCACGAATGCCTTCACTCCGTAGCCATACCAACCGGCACGCACCGACTCACAGAGCTTGTCACAGCCGAACATCACGAATAGTTTAAGGGTGGCTCTCGAGGCCACTCCCTGTTTTCTCATCACACGCTCGACCTTTACGGCTTCATGGTTGTCCAGCTCAAAAGTGATGTCACCTATTGAGTAGTCCTGAGTTTTCTCGCATAACCACTCATTTCACTAAGTTCATGGTAGAGTGCAGAGTTACACTCACCGGCATGCCATCAAGTGTCCGAAAGGCACAAATCATGGCAGCCTCAGAGGGATTCGACGCATTCGCCAGAATGCCTCCGATCAAGAAACGCGTCTCCTTCGGTTCTCTACCAATCATGCTAGCTCGTGCTCTCCTTAATGGATTATGTTGCCCTTGGCCAACATGCTTCAATCAGTGGAGCGAATAACTAGAAAGCGTTTGGAGTCAGCGGGCTCGAAAACGACAGGTAACCTCTGAATAAAGGGCCCCGATGTAATCTAGGCTCTGCTCTACGCACTTTTGGTCTTTGTTTGGAACTCTCCACCTGGGGGAGCTTCGGGACCGGACGTGCTGATCTTGTTTTGGTCGCATACCGAAACAACAGCGAGCCCGTTTACCCCCGTGGCTCCGCCGAGGGATATAAACCTTTAATCTTTTTAGTCTTACTGTTTCTTTTCTTTTTAAGAGAAGAGGATGGGCAATGAACATGCTCCCCTCCCCACTTCCCCCTCCCCGCCGGAAATAGCCGCTAGGCCCGATTGACTGGCCTCAGCAAGATTATTCTCTGAAATGGATAAGGTCTTGGCTGTCACAGGAGCACCAGTCGGAGGAGGAGATCCCTCCTTTCCTTGTGAGGCCTTGGGGGACCTGAGCCATCTGAGGAGAAGCTTGCACAGGGGCGGACTCTGCTTCTGTGCATGGCATCAAGCCCGGGTTCAATTCCATGGAAGATCGTACCATCCCTGTCTGGGTCACCTCAGTGACTATGTTCATCTCGGTGGGAGGGGGGGCTCCAAATGGCCATCCCTCCCCAAGAAATCACGGATCCCATTCGAGGTACCTGTAGTCGTCTCGTCTTGAGCCGGCGAACCGGTATCCGTCGCGGAAGAAAGGGGGGCAGGTACACTCACCCCCTGCAAACTAGTCACGCACGCAAGTAGAGATTAGGGAGCGCAGGCAAACGGGCTCTGCCATCCCTTGCTCCCCTAAGAGGGTTGTCCCCATCGAGCCGCTCCCGCCGCCTGCCTGCTTCCTTGGCTTTCCCCTGAGAAAGCAAAGGTGGGCTGCCGCTGATAAGAGGGAGTCGCCCAAGGGTGCTTCAAGAGAAGGGGGTAGGGGCAGTCCCTTGCACCCATAGGACTAGGAGCTGCCCGAGATCACCTCCGACGATGGTAAATGGAAGGTAAAGAGGTGGCATCGCCCCCCCCCCTCCCCCGCCACGATACGGGACGGTTGGGTGAGAGGAAGCTGGTCGGTATCTACCCTTTGAAATTAGAGACCGACCAGAGAAAGTTGTGGGAGAGTTTGTATGGAAAGTAAAGAAGCAGGGTAAGAAGGCGAGGTGTCAGAAAGAAGGAGAAGAGGCTAAGCTGGGGCGGGACGGGGCGCTGAGTCCCTTCAGCACGGCGGCCAGGAAAGCGAATCGCCTTGGAGGGTAAGGTCTCAACAGTGTGGCCAGATACAATCCTGCAATCGCGCATGGAGTGTTGCGCCATCAAAATTGTCTTGGTTAACATAAGAAATAAAGGCGTCCGAAAAAGGCTAGTCAATAGCCTACACGAGGTAGGTCCCAGGAAATACAATAAGCAAAATTCATACCAAAACTATGGATTAATTAATGATTAGGTTTTCTTTTGTTTTTAAATTTTAAGAGCCCATCTGCCTACTAGGGCAGAAGTCACCGTACTCACACTACAGCCTAATACTATGGTAGATTAAAAAACAAATAACAAAAATAAAAAGGAACAAAGGCCAAAAAGACACGCTGCTTCAAATGGAACAAAGGCCAAAGACACACGCTGCTTCAAAAGGAACAAAGGCCAAAGACACACGCTGCTTCAAAAGGAACAAAGGCCAAAGACACACGCTGCTTCAAAAGGAACAAAGGCCAAAGACAAACGCTGCTTCAAAAGGAACACAGGCCAAAGACACACGCTGCTTCAAAAGGAACAAAGGCCAACGACACACGCTTTAAAAAGAACAAAGGCCAAAGACACACGCTTCAAAAGGAACAAAGGCCAAAGACACAAGCTTCAAAAGGAACAAAGGTTAAGACACAAGCTTCAAAAGGAACAAAAGTTAAGACACAAGCTTAAAAAAGGAACAAAGGCTAAGAAACAAGCTTAACACAGGAACAAAGGTTAAGATACAAGCTTAAAAAGGAACAAAGGCTAAGACACAAGCTTAAAAAGTATCAGAGTTTAAGACACAAGCTTAAAAAGTATCAGAGGTTAAGACACAAGCTTAAAAAGTATCAGAGGTTAAGTAAGACACAAGCTTAAAAAGGAACAAAGATTAAAAGTTTAAAATGGACCAAAGGCTAAAAAACAAGCTTGAACAAAAACAAAGGCTAAGACACGAGCTTAAAAAAGGAACAACAAAAAATAAAAATAAAACAAAATAAGCAAAAAGGCAACAAGAAGGAAGTGCGCTCCGGCATCGGGGGTAGGCCAGCCTTCCCTCGGCGATTAGTGCTGAGAAAGAATAAAGGTTCAAGAAGGTCCAACTTTTCAGTGACCAATTTCGACTCCATTACCGAGAGGGAATCGTGAAAAGCGCGATATTTTTTTCCTCAACATTTAAAATGAAGATAAACGAGGGCGTCTCTCGCAGAAAGTATGTAAGGAGAGATCTGTAAAGAATGTGGTGAAGATAAACAAAGTAAAAATATGTGGGAGATTATAGCTGCAGATCCATCTACAAACATTGAGGCCGAGAGGAAATGCAGTTGCGGGAGTTGGGGCCTGGAGTGCAAACGACTTTCCAGATGTCACCTGCATTACGGTTTCAACACACGGTAAAAAAACTTCGCGGGAGATAGTGATAGATAGTTCGATGGCTGCGTGCGAGGGCATAACAACCGAAATATCAAATACCTTCACAACATTTAGCAAAACAAGATAAAAAGACCTACAAAACAGGCGCAGCTTTCCTGAGAAGGAACGCCTTGCTCGGCCACCTGAGCGTGCAGACAACAATTAAAGGAGACGCTCCACCTCTAAAATATCAACGCCATCACAACTCGGCAGGCAGGAAACCGACCACGTCTGTCGTTCTGGAAGAGGTGCAGCTCACGAAGCTCTCCGACGAGACCATTTTTATTTCTGATTAGTTCTTTAAGCATCGTACCGAATTACGCAAGTACCAGGAAGGTCTTGAAGTTAGAACCTCAACAATATAGGCGCTTTAGTTGCTAGACAACATAGAAGCCAATCCCTAGTGAAGAGGAACGCCAGCAGTGACGAAATTGGTGTAATATTTCTACCCCCTATTATAACGCATCTCATCAAACCGATAGCTTAAGGGATTAATTATAATCGGTGGTAGTTGCAATCGAGGAAGAAGACAAGAGAAACACACCGGAGGCTTCGCACGAACAAGAATATGATGGGAGGCATCAAATATGCATTTTTTAAAGGTCTAAACTGGCATCTTCAGTTGGGGCAGGGCCGCCGAAATTAAAAATCACGTAGTTATATATTTTAACCTTCAGATAGGCAGCTGTGGCGTCACAGATCCTGAGAACATCAGGGTGCGGAGATTCCAATGCCTCTAAGGCATTCGTTGCCCTCTGAGTCGCTATCAATCACAAACCGGTCTCAGAACTAGATACAATGCGTAATCTCCGGTATCGAACGGTGTATTACAACCAACTCGGCCGTAAAGAAAGCCGCGGCACCTGGCAGAGCCCCGATGAATCCAGAGGGAAGAGGGCGAGAAAACCAGTTTTTCTTCGGATTTTGAGTTTTCCATGTAACCTGGCACCACTCCCGCGTGACATGACGTATGTATGCACCATGAAATTCGAAAGCAATACTCACGTTTTTTGGAAGCTTTGGGAGCAGAGTGTGGCGATAAATCTTCAAAGATAATACCCTCCAGGGTGGCCTTCAGAGCAGACGGAACCAGCAGCGCTACCAGCCGAAAGAGCTACATCAAGGTAATGAAGGAGTTAGCAGGCCCTTAAAGCCAAAGGCTTAGGGCATGATTAGAGACTCACGGTAGGCATAAACACAGTTAAGATCGGCCGCGGATGAAATGAAAGCCATTGGTAACAGAGATACGCTAGTTTCGTGCGTACAAGCGGTAATACACTGTGTACGTTGATTTATTTATTTTTTTTAAGAGCTCATCTGGTGACTGCCTACTTGGACATTAGTCGCCGTATTAAAACTGGCCTAGTTCTAGGCTACTTTAAAATAAAATTAAAGAGAAAAAAAAACAACACCCCAAAAAGGGGGAAAGGAAGCAAGCTGGTGCGTCGGGGAGAGGTCTCCCCCGGCGCAGGAGCGTGCAACTAAAGGAAAAAAAAACAACAAACCGGAACTGTCGTCGGGGAGAGGTCTCCCCCGGCGCAGGAGCGTGCAACTAAAGGAAAAAAAAACAACAACAAAAAATACAAATGCAAAAACAAAACAAAAAAAAAACAAATCTTGCCCAAATAATCGGGAGAAGGCCGACCTCCCCCAAGAAGTCAACAAGTCAAAGTGTGTACGTTGAAAAGCGTGTGTAATCTACCCAGCATCGACAAAGAAGCTCTCTACAGGGGACGTGCGGAAGGCACCAGTTGCCAATGCGGTGGATAGAGTCTACATTTGTTGCAAAAAAAGGAGGTGCAATATCAAGAGGGAAGGGCGAGGAGAATACCGGCCTGTTACCCCTCTCCCATTTATCTCTGTCGGAATAAATGGGGGAAAGCAGGTCAGCGACTACCCTGCGATTGAAACCCATGTTTTTTAGTATTTCCCAAAGTGACCCCAAAGTTTGGAGTACCTACAAATTGGTCTCCCAAAACACACCCCAGCATAAGTTTCCAGTTCTGATTACCTCAAATGGCTGTTCTCCACTTATTCAAACGCCTAGATACACGAGAATATGAATGGAAGAGGGCCTCACAACTCTTTAAATACATATTGA